>CM077347.1:58516928-58575928 GCA_039655645.1 Ammopiptanthus mongolicus | reverse complement strand
CTCTAGGAGCTTTGAGTTTTTGGATTCGATTTCGCAGTTCGAAAGGTTGAAATCGGCTCCAGAAATCTTTTTGAATTTCGTGTAGATTCTTGGTCTTTGACCTTGAATAGTGTTTCAATATTGTTCTTTCGATGTGAGTTGTTGAATCCTTCACTTAGTAGTGATAATGTTGGGTGAGGGAGCATCAGTTTTGAGTTTCGTGTTCTTGAGCACGTTCTTGGCGTTCATCCTTAGTTCTTCCAAGATCCTTGGGAATCGCACCTTGTAGATCTTGATGACCTTCATGAGGCGTTCTTGAAGTGTTAATCAACCAGTTGATTGAAAGATCTTTTCATGGAGTTTCGAATTCTAGTCTTACTTTTGGTTTGGAAATTAGAATTGTGTTTGTTCTGGTTGATTTAATTTGTGCATGATGGCCTCAAAATAACACTTGTACCACTCTCTTCAGGAGAGGTTAGCGAGGATAAAAAGAAATTGAGAATCAAAAGAGAACAAGAGAGAAGAGCCTTGAGAGGGAAAGAATGAAAGTGGCCAAAAGAAAAGTGAGCCACTTCAGGAAAAAGGCCACAAGAAAGGAAAGAAAGGAATTGAGGTAAAAATAGAGAGGAAAGTGGAGACTTCGTTCATAATAAAAAAGGGAGATAGAATTCGATGAGAGTGACAATAAAGATAAAGGGACAAAAGAAGGTGAGGAAATCGAGTTTGTGCATTACAAGGAAGCAAACCAAGGTTTGCCATGCATTAACATACAAAAAACAAAGACATTCTAACCATATTATGTTACTTGGTAACTTGTTTGGTTCTTACCCTTCTCTTTCACTCACTAGATTTGCATACTTGTTTAATGACTTGCATAACTCTCAGCATTCGTCTTGAAGAAACAATTCTTGGGCCTATGCGTTGATGCATGTGTTGCTATTTCCTGGCTTTCTGCAGTTGAACTTGAAAACCGAGTGCATATTTCCAAGTCCATAAAATACAGTTGCATCTTTAATCTTTTCGGATTTACAATAAGTTTCCAAGGATTGCATATAGAATTGTTTTAAAAGCTTACTAACGCATCCATCCATGCTTTACTTGTTTCTTCACCATCTTATAAGCTTGAATGTGGTGCATCTCCTGAAAACTTAGGGGGTTTTTTTACTACCCCAAGAACACCAACTACTTATGTTGATGTGAGGGGCAACGAACCAAACTTGAGAATTCAACCTATGTTAATGAATTAAAACGTTTGGGGTGGCCAAGTACGATGTTCCTATGTCGAAAAATCGGAAGAAGGTAAGGTGGTTGAATCAATCTTCAAAAGGGATGACTCGTGTACTTCCATTCCATTTCGCTTGTTTAGCTTTACGAGCCTTACATGTGAAGAGTTCTTTCACTTTGTATTTGACCCCGGAGGGTGGGATGTACACTTAGCTTTACCTTAACTTTGAAGAAAAAGTAGAACAAAAACTAAACTGGAGGAAGAAGCAAAGTCACTCTCCAATTCCAAAAGGCAGCTCATGACCATCCCTAGAAGACTTAGGATTAGGCGTTTCATTTACATGTTTGTAATAATCTTAGGACTTTGAGATTAAATTGTATTACGACTGAATTAGGCATGTAATTGGGCTTAGGGTTAAGTCATGGAGGCCCACATAGGTAGAAGGAGGCGCGAGGATCTTGCATGACCTACCATCCATTTTGTTGTTTCGTATAAATAGGTGTTTGTAACACGTTTGAATCACTTTCTGGTGAATGAATTGAATTTCTCCAAGTTTGAGAAGTGTAAGCTCAGAGTAGTCTCCTCTTTGGGTTCTTAAGTAGAACCATTGCTGGATTCTTATCCGGAGCTTCCGATCTCTTGTGGCGATCCAACCTTGGCTTATCACTTGTTCCAATCAATGGACTCGGTGTGGCGCCACTCCCTCCTCTTCTTGCCCTTCCAAATTTTCTATTCTTTACTTTACCTGCTTGCAATCTATGTTACTTCATGCACACGGTGACGATACTTGGTACTTCACGATCAAATTCGGTTTTCTTAGTTTTTGTTGCAATTGCAATTCTTCTATTCTTGATCTTGTGAATTCACGGCTCAGGCTTGAGAATTGCACCCAAGCTGAATGCATTGTACTTGCTTCATTAGCGGTCTCTTGGTTGGCACCATGATAACATTCTTGATCAAGTTTGTTTTCCCTCCAAATTTTCATTTGAATTTTAGTTCAATTTTGATCAAAGCCCTTAGATAGATACTGCATTTCCTTGATTCAATCAAGATCACATCATTTGGTATCTAGAGCTAGTCTCTAGGAGCTTTGAGTTTTTGGATTCGGTTTTGCAGTTCGAAAGGTTGAAATCGGCTCCAAAAATCTTTTTGAACTTCGTGTAGATTCTTGGTCTTTGACCTTGAATAGTGTTTCAATTGTGTTCTTTCGATGTGAGTTGTTCAATCCTTCACTTAGTAGTGATAATGTTGGGTGAGGGAGCATAGGTCTTGAATTTCATGTTCTTGGGCACGTTCTTGGCGTTAATCCTTAGTTCTTCCCAGGTCCTTGGGAATCGCGCCTCGTAGATCTTGATGACTTTCATGATGCATTCTTGAAGTGTTAATCAACCAGTTGATTGAAAGATCTTGGCATGGAGTTTCGAATTCTAGTCTTACTTTTTGTTTGGAAATTAGAATTGTGTTTGTTCTGGTTGATTTAATTTGTGCATGATGGCCTCAAGATAACACTTGTACCACTCTCTTCAGGAGAGGTTAGTGAGGATAAAAAGAAATTGAGAATCAAAAGAGAACAAAAGACACTCTTGAGAGGAAAAGAATTAAAGTGGCAAAAAGAAAAGTGAGCCACTTCAGGAAAAAGGCCACAAGAAAGGAAAGAAAGGAATTGAGGCAAAAATAGAGAGGAAAGTGGAGATTTCGTTCATAACAAAAAAGGGAGATAGAATTCGATGAGAGTGACACTAAAGAAAAAGAGACAAAAGAAGGTGAGGAAATCGAGTTTGTGCATTACAAGGAAGCAAACCAAGGTTTGCAAAGCATTAATATACAAAAACACAGACATTCTAGCTCTATTATGTTACTTGGTAACTTGTTTGGTTCTTACTCTTCTCTTTCACTCACTAGATTTGAATACTTGTTTAATGACTTGCATAACTCTCAGCATTCGTCTTGAAGAAACAATTCTTGGGCCTATGCGTTGATGCATGTGTTGCTATTTCCTGGCCCTGTGCAATTGAACTTGAAAACCGAGTGCACATTTCCAAGTCCATAAGATACCATTGCATCTTTAATATTTTTGGATTTACAATAAGTTTCCAAGGATTGCATATAGAATTGTTTGAAAAGCTTACTAACGCACCCATCCATGCTTTACTTGTTTCTTCACCATCTAATAAACTTGAATGTGGTGCATCTCATGAAAATTTGGGGGTTTTTTTTATTACCCCAAGAACACCAACTACTTATGTTGATGAGAGGGGCAATGGACCAAAACTTGAGAATTCAACCTATGTTAATGAATTAAAACATTTGTGGTGGCCAAGTACGATGTTCCTATGTCAAAAAACCAGAAGAAGGTAAGGTGGTTGAATCAATCTTCAAAAGGAATAACTCATGTACTTCCATTCCATTTCACTTGTTTAGCTTTAAGAGCCTTACATGTGAAGAGTTCTTTCACTTTGTATTTGACCCCGAAGGGTGGGATGTACACTTAGCTTTACCTTAACTTTGAAGAAAAAGAAGAAGAAAAACTAAGGTTTTGATGACAACCAAATGGTGAGGTCACCTTTTGAAGATCTTATGGTTGAATTTCAAGCATGATAATTTCGTGCTCTTTGTATAGGAACAAAATGAAACAACATAAAAGAGAAGAAAATAAGAAAATGGAAAGAAAGAGATGATGAAGGCGCCACAAACCAAGAAGGTTTGATAATCTAAGTGATGTTCGCCACAAGAACCTTGGATTCTTGATAAGAACTAAGTTTGGTTCAACCAAGAACCTAAGAGAATAATTCTCTCACAAATGGAATTAATCCAAATTCAACATCTAAGTTGTCTTATTCCATGTTTCTAGGTGAATACATATAGTAGTGGAAGGCATGAAGATGCCATCAAAAGGTCACCATAAAGTGACTTGACCCCACTCATAACATAGAATAATTCCTACCAAATGATATGATCCAGATCCGGACCGCCTTGAAGTTTCAGGAAAGGAATGGATATTGACGCCACACTCAAGATGTAGGTGAGAAGGTGAATGATAAGTCATGTGTTTGACCGCCACAAGTTGCCTTGATAAGATCGGATTTAGTTCTTTTACCCAAGAACCCAAGGGAAGCTCTCACAATAGAGAAAACTCTTCAAATTTCATTATCCAAAACTGATTTGAGTACATGAGTTCCCTATTTATAGGCTAAGCTTAAACTCTTGAGATACTAGGAATAAATTCCCACTACCATGCATTTACCTATAAAGTAAGCACAAACATGATGATAAATCCCCACTAGCCACTATAATGACTTAGAGCACTACTAGGAAGCATTTAGAGAGGCTAAG
Organism: Ammopiptanthus mongolicus; assembly: GCA_039655645.1. Lineage (NCBI taxonomy): Eukaryota > Viridiplantae > Streptophyta > Magnoliopsida > Fabales > Fabaceae > Ammopiptanthus > Ammopiptanthus mongolicus. The sequence goes on along the minus strand of CM077347.1, from coordinate 58,571,391 downwards.
AGGATGCAAAAGGTCATCATAAAATTCAGCCTAAAAAATAGTACGAAAATTAAAAATAAAATGATAAAAATTAGACTTAATTATTATCTAATAAACCCACTAATAATTAATAGTCCACTAATCAACCCATGAATGCTTCTTGTCATGTGAATTGGGCTTTCCATTGTGTTGTCTTCAAGATGGACTCAAAGCATCTTCATCAAATTGAACAAAAGTAACCCATTGGTTATCCTTCAACCGAGCTTATCAAAGGAAACTTGAACCGGATCCGAATATGCTTCTTTCCACATGCTTAATGAATTCATGATCACATCATTCTCCCCTTCTTCAACAGGATTTGTCCTCAAATCGTCATAATATTCTTCAAATAAAAACTTGGACTTCAAATACCTCTCTTTGTATGAATGAGACCACAAATTTCCTGGATCAAAGACTAGTCTTGCTTCCTCAATTTGATTGTCCTTCACCTCATCGTAAATTTTAAGATCAGAATCAGTAAATAATTTACCTACATTATGATCACAAAAGTATTTCAGGTGAGGTCTTGGGACTAGAGCAATGGGAACTGGAACAAAATCTGCCTTCGATGTGTTGAAACCATCCATTTTTGCATCATTCCCCTCCTCTTGAAAGGGATTTGACCTCAAATCTGTACCTACAACAAAAGATTGTGGGTTATGTAAAAATATTTCTGCTTTTTGCTCAACACTTTCTTTTTCACCAGAAGTGAATCTTTCCTCCTCCTGAAAATTTTCATCTTTCTTAAACTCATCTTTCTTTTTTTCATGGACCATACTCTCTTGTTTTTCTTTCTCAATCTCATCTTTTTTTTTCTCTTGGACCATACTTTTTTCTTTCCCTTCAACACGACTTGCTTGTCATTGATGCCTCCATGGACGCCCAAGTAGCAAGTGCCTTGTTTTTGTAGGCACCACATCACATAGTACCACATCTTCATTTCCCTCAAATTTAAACGACACTAGCACTTGTTTGGTCACCATCACAGCACCCATATCTTTAAATTCTGGATCCTCGAGACTTTCAAGCCTATGAGGGTGAGGATGCTCGAAAAGAGGAAGTCCCAACTTCTCCACCATGATTGTACTGGCCATATTGATCCAATACTTTCTATCAATGTCCAACTTATATATCTTATCTTTCACACAGCACAAAGTATAGACAATACTCTTCTTTTTCTTGACTTCCATGACATACAACCACAAAATAAATTTTTTTTTATTTTCGTTTTTTTATAGAGCAAAAAAGAACAAAGGAAGATAGCACCTGAATTTCAAGGAACCTAAGCTCTGATTACCAAATGATATGATCCAGATTCGGACCGCCTTGAAGTTTCAGGAAAAGGAATGGATATTGACGCCACACTCAAGATGTAGGTGACAAGGTGAGCGATAAGTCATGTGTTTGATCGCCACAAGTTGCCTTGATAAGATCGGATTTAGTTCTTTTACCCAAGAACCCAAGGAAAGCTTTCACAATAGAGAAAACTCTTCAAATTTCATTATCCAAAACTGATTTGAGTAGTACATGAGTTCCCTATTTATAGGCTAAGCTTAAACTCTTGAGATACTAGGAATAAATTCCCACCACCATGCATTTACCTTAGAAAGTAAGCATAAACATGATGATAAATCCCCACTAGCCACTACAATGACTTAGGGCACTACTAGGAAGCATTTAGAGAGGCTACGAGGATGCAAAAGGTCATCATAAAGTTCAGCCTAAAAAATAGTACGAAAATTAAAAATAAAATGATAAAAATTGGACTTAATTATTATCTAATAAACCCACTAATAATTAATAGTCCACTAATCAACCCATGAATGCTTCTTGTCATGTGAATCGGGCTTTCCATTGTGTTGTCTTCAAAATGGACTCAAAGCATCTTCATCAAATTGAAGAAAAGTAACCCATTGGTTATCCTTCAACCAAGCTGATCAAAGGAAACTTGAACTGGATTCGAATATGCTTCTTTCCACATGCTTAATGAATTCATGATCACATCATTCTCCCCTTCTTCAACAGAATTTGTCCTCCAATCTTCATAATATTCTTGAAATAAAAACTTGGACTTCAGATACCTCTCTTTGCATGAATGAGACCACAAATTTCCTGGATCAAAGACTAGTCTTGCTTCCTCAATTTGATTGTCCTTCATGATGACAACCAAATGGTGAGGTTGCCTTTTGAAGATCTTATGGTTGAATTCAAAGCATGATAATTTTGTGCTCTTCTTATATGAATAAAATGAATCAACATAAAAGTGATGAAAGTAAGAAAATGGTGAAGAAAGAGATGGTGTAGGCGCCACAAACCAAGAAGGTTTGATAAGCCAAGTGTTGTTCGCCACAAGAACCTTGGATTCTTGATAAGAACTAAGTTTGGTTCAACCAAGAACCTATGAGAACAATATTCTCACAAATGGAATTAATCCAAATTGAACATCCAAGTTGTCTTATTTCATGTTAGTAGGCGCATACATATAGGAATTGGGGCTGCTAGTAGTTGGCTTACCCAAGTCATCATAAGATTCCATAACCCCCCTAATAACTATCATGAACATGCCACTAATTGGTGAAATGATGACAACAATAAGTGGCTGCCTAAAAACATAACCATTTTAATAAAAACCAACTAATAAAGATGACTCATAACTACAAGGAGTTACTTTTGGCATGCAAGCCAAAGGATTCCTCCACTAAGGAAGCTAACAAACTCATGTAACTTATGCAAACCAAAAGACTAATAAAAATCAAAGCCAAATCCGTCCAGAATTTCATCTTCAACTTCCAGCCCATTTTCCACCATGATAGATGCCGAATTTGGTCAAGAAGCGTGATATATAATTTGTAGAACATTATGTTATATTTCCTAATAACTATCATGAACATGCCATTAATTGGTGAAATGATGACAACAATAAGTGGCTGCCTAAAAACATAACCACCAACTAATAAAGATGACTCATAACTACAAGGAGTTACTTTTGGCATGCAAGCCAAAAGATTCCTCCACTAAGGAAGCTAACAAACTCATGTAACTTATGCAAACCAAAAGACTAATAAAAATCAAAACCAAATCCGTCCAGAATTTCATCTTCAACTTCCAGCCCATTTTCCACCATGATAGATGCCGAATTTGGTCAAGAAGCGTGATATATAATTTGTAGAACATTATGTTATCTTTCTAACGCATCAAGAAACACATAATTTGGACTTCTGTAGCTCCTGATTCATCCAAAAAAAGACAGACGAGTAATTTTCAATAAAAATAAGAATTTCTGCAAATACCAATTTTGTTCTTCCTTTTTCATTTCGGGCTTCATAATTCTTGTCAAGGGTGTCCATTCTGGATTCACATCACTTCACCTCATCATAAATTTTAAGATCAGAACCAAAAAATAATTTACCAACATTATGATCACAAAAATATTTCAGGTGAGGTCTTGGGACTAGAGCAATGGGAACTGGAAAAAAATCTGCCTTCGATGTGTTGAAACCATCCATTTTTGCATCACTAATAAACTAATTAAAAGAAAAGAACCATAACCACCAAATAAAGACTCACTAATGTGTGGCTATTAACTCCATAACCACCACATAATGACTCTCCAATAAGTGGCCAAAGATTCCATAACCTACCAAGGAGTTACTAAGGCTTGCAAGCCAAAATTTCACCTCCTTTCTTATCATAAAATTCGACCCCACCTTCATACAATAGCCAAATAATATATTGAAATAAAAGCTAAATACAGGCCTAAAACAAAATGGGTCAAATCCGTCCAAAATTTCGTGCATAAATTCTAGCCCTATTTTCTTCATGATAGAAATTGAATTAGGTCCTGATGATAGAAATACAACTTGTAGAAAATTCCCTTAGCTTTCCAACGCCACCAAGAACACGGAAATCGGATTATCAGAGAACAAGTTATAATCAAAACAAGGCATAAGGTCACTTGGACTTGAATGGTTTGACCTCCTCTTGTTGCAAACTTGAATTGCCCCCTGGCTCATATCATTCCCTCCTTCTTGGAAGAAATTCGACCTCAATGATATGATGCAAAAATGGATGGTTTCAACACATCGAAGGCAGATTTTGTTCCAGTTCCCATTGCTCGAGTCCCAAGACCTCACCTGAAATATTTTTGTGATCCTAATGTTGGTAAATTCTTTATTGATTCTGATCTTAAAATTTATGATGAGGTGAAGGACAATCAAATTGAGGAAGCAAGACTAGTCTTTGATCCAGGAAATTTGTGGTCTCATTCATACAAAAAGAGGTATCTGAAGTCCCGGTTTTTATTTGCAAAATATTTTGAAGATTTGAGGACAAATCCCGTTGAAGAAGGGGAGAATGATGTGATCATGAATTCATTAAGCATATGGAAAGAAGCATTTTCAGATCCGGTTCAAGTTTCCTTTGATCTGGTTCAATAATTTGATGAAGATGCTTTGAGTCCATGTTGAAGACAACACAATGGAAAGCCCAATTCACATGAGAAGAAGCATTCATGGGTTGATTAGTGGACTCTTAATTAGTAGTGGGTTTATTAGATAATAATTAAGTCCAATTTTTATCATTTTATTTTTAATTTTCGTACTATTTTTTTGGCTGATTTTTATGATGACCTTTTGCATCCTCCTAGCCTCACTAAATACTTCCTAGTAGTGCTCTAAGTCATTATAGTGGCTAGTGGGGATTTATTATCATGTTTATGCTTACTTTCTAGGTAAATGCATGGTAGTGGGAATTTATTCCTAGTATCTCAAGAGTTTAAGCTTAGCCTATAAATAGGGAACTCATGTACTACTCAAATCAGTTTTGGATAATGAAATTTGAAGAGTTTTCTCCATTGTGAGAGCTTCCCTTGGGTTCTTGGGTAAAAGAACTAAATCCAATCTTATCAAGGCAATTTGTGGCGGTCAAACACATGACTTATCACTCACCTTGATATGAGCCCACTAAGGAACATGGACCAAGAAGCACTACAAAGACTTGGTGGGCCTATGGCAAGAGCAAGAGCTAAGAAAGCCCAAGAAGTTTTAAATCAAATGGTGGATCTTTTATTGGACACAAGCCCAAGTGCAAGTCAAGAAGGAATGGAGCCCAAGTTGGTGACTTATCTTTGTCAACTAGAAGGCCCATGATGATGATATGGGGCGTGCATCACATTTTTTGTTTGTTGGTTTTATTTCAATTCAATAAGTGTAATGTGTTATGTGAGTGGATCCAATTTTGGTCATTTTGTTAGTGGGCTACCCTAATGGAGTTGCATGATGGTCTAGTCCATTTTCTTGCCCATGGTTTACGCAAATTTTAGAGGGTCTTGGAGGAGGGAATCTTTGGCTTGCATGCTATAAGAAACTCCTCATTTAGTAGAGTGAATAAATTGTAAGTTATGGGTTTTACACTTTTAATTTGAAAAAGCAAGTGTAACCACCCATAATTATGAGATGCTAGGCATGATAATTAGGGGGTTTTGGGCTGACTTAAATTGTTGGTGGCTATTTAAGTTAGGTTTTAAGTTGGTCTTTAGTCTCATGAATCAAGCTAATAATGTGGGAGTTTAAGTTTGTCGTAGGATTCCATGTGTGGGGCTTAAAACTCAAATGGGGGCTGAATAGAATAGGTTGTAACTTGTGCTAGGAGGCATGAAGGGGCTAATTGAAATAGGCCACTTATTGTTGTCATCAATCCACCAATTAGTGGCATATTCATGATAGTTATTAGGGGGGTTTTGGAATCTTATGATGACTTGTGTAAGCCAACTCTTGGCAGCACCAATTCCTATATGTATGCGCCTTCTAAGATGAAATAAACAACTTGGATGTTGAATTTGGATTAATTTCATTTGTGTGAGAATTGTTTCTCCTAGGTTCTTGGTTGAACCAAACTTAGTTCTTACCAAGAATCCAAGATTCTTGTGGCGAACATCACTTGGCTTATCAAACCTTCTTGGTTTGTGGCGCCTCATCATCTCTTTCTATCCATTTTCTTATTTTCTTCTCTTTTCTGTTGATTCATATTATTTCTAAAGAAGAACGCGAAATTATCATCTTTTGAATTCATCCAAACGATCTAAAAAAGGCGACCGCACCATTTGGTTGTCATCACACCTTCTCACCTACATCTTGAGTGTGGTGTCAATATTCATTCCTTTTCCTGAAACTTCAAGGCGGTCCGTATTTGGATCATATCATTTGGTAATCAGAGCTTAGGTTCCTTGAAATTCGTGCTATCTTCCTTTGTTCTTTTTTGTTCTATAGAAAAATGGAAATAAAAAAAATATTATTTTGTGGTTGTATGTCATGGAAGTCAAGAAAAAAAAACAGTATTGTCTATACTTTGTGCTATGTGAAGGATAAGATATACAAGTTGGACATTGATAGAAAGTATTGGATCAATATGGCCAGTACATTCATGGTGGAGAAGTTGGGACTTCCTCCTTTCGAGCATCCTCACCCTTATAGGCTTGAAAGTCTTGAGGATCCGGAATTTAAAGATATGGGTGCTGTGATGGTGACCAAACAAGTACTAGTGTCGTTTAAATTCGAGGGAAATGAAGATGAGGTACTATGTGATGTGGTGCCTACAAAAACAAGGCACTTGCTACTTGGGCGTCCATGGAGGCATCAACGACATGCAAGTCGTGTTGAAGAAAAAGAAAAACAAGAGAGTCTGGTCCAAGAGAAAAAGAAAGATGAGAATTTTCAGGAGGAGGAAAGATTCCGTTTTGATGAAAAAGAAAGTGGTGAACAAAAAGCAGAAATATTTTTACATAACCCACAATCTTTTGTTGTAGGAACAGATTTGATTTCAAATCCCTTTCAAGAGGAGGGGAATGATGCAAAAATGGATGGTTTCAACACATCGAAGGCAGATTTTGTTCCAGTTCCCATTGCTCTAGTCCCAAGACCTCACCTGAAATATTTTTGTGATCCTAATGTTGGTAAATTATTTATTGATTCTAATCTTAAAATTTATGATGAGGTGAAGGACAATCAAATTGAGGAAGCAAGACTAGTCTTTGATCCAGGAAATTTGTGGTCTCATTCATACAAAAAGAGGTATCTGAAGTCCCAGTTTTTATTTGCAAAATATTTTGAAGAGTTGAGGACAAATCCTGTTGAAGAAGGGGAGAATGATGTGATCATGAATTCATTAAGCATGTGGAAAGAAGCATATTCAGATCCGGTTCAAGTTTCCTTTGATCCGGTTCAATAATTTGATGAAGATGCTTTGAGTCCATCTTGAAGACAACTGATATGATCCAAGAAGGAATCATCAAGATTTAGGATCTATCCTTGAACTTGTTTAGGATTATTTGCAAAGAACAAAGAAGAAGATGAAAAGGTTTTTTGGAACCCGAAATATAAAAAGATCAAATAACAAAAGACAATTATCAATAGGATAAGATGAAGATCAAAGTAACTATAAAGGAAATAACAAGATAAGGAAAAAGCATATAAAGGGGCATGGGGAGTTAAGCATAAAGGAAATAAGAAAAAATGAAAATGGAAGAGATAGGAGATGGAAAGAACCACAATAATCCAATGGATTTGGAAGATTGATAAGCCAAGTGAGGCTTCGCCACAAAGAGATGGAACTCTTTGAGAAGAATCAAGCAAGTTCTAATCCAAGAACTTGAAGAGGAGCCATATTGCTCAACTCACACTCAAAAATGAGCAAATTCTCTAAACTTTCATTGATCCAAAATGTTTCCTTACATGGGTATATAGGCTTGAAGTGAGGATCTAGATCATTCCTACACTAAGCCTCTTCCTTTTCAAGAGAACATACTAGAACATAAGTACTAGGTGCACCCCAACAATAGAAAGCCCAAAATACAAGCCCAAATATTTGGTTAGAAACAAATGACTAATTTTCGTCCAAAATCATGTCCTAAACTTTCAGCCCCGTTTTCACCATGATAGAGGCCGAATCTGGTCATGAGGCTAGAAATACTATGTGTAGATAAGGATCTAATCTTTCCAACGCATCATAGAACGCTTCCATCAGATATCCAAAACTCAAGATAAAACCAAAACTAGGAAGACAGGTCACTTGGACTTGGATGGTTTGACTTGGACTTGAATCGGTTGAACTCCTCTTGTTGCAAAGTTGACTTGGCCTCCATCAACAACACAATGGAAAGCCCAATTCACATGAGAAGAAGCTTTCATGGGTTGATTAGTGGACTCTTAATTAGTAGTGGGTTTATTAGATAATAATTAAGTCCAATTTTTATCATTTTATTTTTAATTTTCGTACTATTTTTTAGGCTGATTTTTATGATGACCTTTTGCATCCTCCTAGCCTCACTAAATACTTCCCTAGTAGTGCTCTAAGTCATTATAGTGGCTAGTGGGGATTTATTATCATGTTTATGCTTACTTTCTAGGTAAATGCATGGTAGTGAGAATTTATTCCTAGTATCTCAAGAGTTTAAGCTTAGCCTATAAATAGGGAACTCATGTACTACTCAAATCAGTTTTGGATAATGAAATTTGAAGAGTTTTCTCCATTGTGACAGCTTCCCTTGGATTCTTAGGTAAAAGAACTAAATCCGATCTTATCACGGCAACTTGTGGCGATCAAACGCATGACTTATCACTCACCTTCTCACCTACATCTTGAGTGTGGCTTCAATATCCATTCCTTTTCCTGAAACTTCAAGGCGGTCCGGATTTGGATCATATCAAAAAGAAGAAGAAAAACTAAGGTTTTCATTTTAATGTAGGTATGGAGGTCTTCAGCTCGTGGTCGAGTTGTCTTCAAGAAGGAATGGAGCCCAAGTTGGTGACTTATCTTAGTCAAATAGAAGGCCCATAGTGATGACAAGGGGGGACGTGAACTTGCTTCATTTAGTTGTTTGTTTATTTTCAATTCAATAAGTGTAATGGGTTATGTGAGTGGATCCAATTTGGCATTCTCTATTAGTGGGCTACACTAAGAGTTGCATGAAGATCTAGCCCATATTTCCTATGTTCTACACGTGAATTAGAGGGTCTTGGAGGAGGGAATCTTTAGCTTGCATGCTATAAGAAACTCCTCATTAAGTTGAGAAATAAATTGTAAGTTATGGGTGTTACACTTTTACTTTGAAAAGCAAAGTGTAACCACCCATAATAAAGGGAGTGTAGGCGTGAATAATGAGTGTCTTGGGGCTGAATTCAATTGCCTGATGGTGAGTTATGGGTGTTTGATGGCTGCCTTCAATTGTTTGGGTGTTACACTTTTAATTTGACAAGCAAAGTGTAACCACCCATGAAGAGAGAGTGGTAGGCGTGCATTGACTTGAATTGTGTTAGTGGTCATTTAAGTTAGAATTTAGGCCATTCAAAGTGGGGGTTATGCCTTGTCTTTGGATGCCAAGAGTTGGATGAATATTATATGTATGCACCTAAAACCTTGAGAAATACAACTTGGATCTTGAATTTGGATTAATTCCATTTGTGAGAGAATTGTTCTCTTAGGTTCTTGGTTGAACCAAACTTAGTTCTTATCAAGAATCCAAGGTTCTTATGGCGAACATCACTTGGCTTATCAAACCTTCTTGGTTTGTGGGGCCTTCATCATCGCTTTCTTTCCATTTTCTTACTTTCTTCACTTTTATGTTGATTCCATTTATTCATATAAGAAGAGCACGAAATTATCATGCTTTGAATTCAACCATAAGATCTTCAAAAGGCAACCTCACCATTTGGTTGTCATCAAATGGGGCTTAGGGTTAAGTCATGGAGGCCCACATAGCTAGAAGGAGGCACGAGGATCTTGCATGACCTTCCATCCATTTTGTTGTTTCGTATAAATAGGTGTTTGTAACACGTTTGAATCACTTATTGGGCATTCTTGGTTCTTGATCTGGTCATAGGCCCACCAAGTCCTTGAAGTGCTTCTTGGTCCATACTCCTTATTGGGCTCATATTACTTCAGGAGAGGTTAGCGAGGATAAAAAGAAATTGAGAATCAAAAGAGAACAAGAGAGAAGAGCCTTGAGAGGAAAAGAATGAAAGTGGCAAAGAGAAAAGTGAGCCACTTGAGGAAAAAGGCCACAAGAAAGGAAAGAAAGGAATTGAGGCAAAAAGAGAGAGGAAAGCGGAGATTTCGTTCATAACAAAAAAGGGAGATAGAATTTGATGAGAGTGACACTAAAGAAAAAGAGACAAAAGAAGGTGAGGAAATCGAGTTTGTGCATTACAAGGAAGCAAACCAAGGTTTGCCATGCATTAATATACAAAAATTGGAAGAAGCACTACCATTTCCAATCCTCAAGATTGGAAGAGCAAATAAAGAAGGAATGTACTTCATTATCCAAAGAAGTCGCGACTGGCACAAAATGATGAGGATCATGCTATCATGCAAGTTGGGCCCCAAACAAGGAGCAAGACTAAAGCCTTGAAGTTACAAGAAGAACTTGAGAAGGAAGGATTGACTAAAGCCTTGAAGATGGAAGAAGAACTTGAGAAGGAAATCGGATTGATCATGCACTTCAAGCCACCACTAGAAGATGATCCAATCATAATGAACATTTTCTTAATTGAGCTAGTGGAGTAGGCATTAGTTAGTTTAATTAATCTAGCTTAGTCATTGGTTTGGCCTTGTGCCCTTTTACCCCATGGTTATGTAATAATTGCTAGACTTTCCTCTTTTGTAATAATGATGCACTTGGACACCTTTATGGTACTTGTGCATCTAGGAACAATAGGTATTTGGGATTAAATTCCCTAGGATAGCCGTACCCCCTTTTTCTGAAAAGGAGGATCATGCATTTGGTCCAAATTATGGAATTAGGTAGTCTTAGGAATATTCTCCTAACATCAAGGAGGGATTATGTGCAATCATTAATTGCACCAAGCTTCTTCCCTAAGATGCACACGGCACCTACCTCTCTTGGTGGGCTTGGAAACCCTAGTTGCTCTTTTCTATAAATACCTCTTGTAATCACTTGAGAAAGAACCTTTGAATAAAATTTGAATTACTCATACTTGAGTTTTCTTGTGAGGCCATTGCCCTCTCATAGTTCTTGGATTAGAACTCTTGATTCTTATCAAGGATTGCCAATCCTTGTGGCGAATCCTCCTTTGGCTCATCAATTATCCAATTCAATGGATCTTTGTGGCGCCTTCCCTTTCATCTCCTCCCCTTCCCATTTTCTATTTTTCATTTGAGTATTGTTATCATTTACTTCTTTTATTTTATGAGTTATTAGTTCTGTGATTTAATTTTCGAATTCTTATTGTCCTTTTATTTCTTGAATAGCTTAGTCTCTTACTTATTCTCTAGAAATCATGCAAATAGCTCAAGGAAGATCCTAAAACTAAATGATTCCAACTTGGATCATGTCATGTGGTATCTAGAGCTAGCTCCTTGAGCCATTTCTTTTTCCTAGTTGCGTTATCCTTCTTTCTTTCTTTTCTTTTGTTCTGAAGTTTTGAGCCACTTGATCTTGATGAGCATCATTAAGAGTGTGCAAATTGTTATGTTGCACCTTGATTGAAAGGTCCTTCAAAGTGGATTCAAGTAAACCGAGTTATTTACAATTTCAAGTAGTGAACTAGACACTTTAATTGGGAAAATAAAATTTTGGGCAGCATGCTCTCAATCCCCTATTGTGTTCATCATGTTCATACTTAGAAATGCTATTTGATTTGCTCACTCCTTACCAAATTGGAATTGAGTGTTTCTTGCATTGGAATTATTTGTTTGTGGCCAATTAAAAAGTAAGGTCCCTAAGTTAAAATCAAAAGAGTCAATATACTTTGATTAGTATAAAATTTAGGCCCATCAAAAAAAAGAAATTATAAAAAAAAAAGAGACAATTTGGGGCAAATTGCATAAAGGCCACAAAATCATTTCTATAAAACTGGGCCTGTTTGGTTTGATCATTTCCTGTTTTCATTTTCAATGAAAATAGAAAATGAGCTTGAAAATGCGTTTGGTTGAGTTTAGTGAAAATGCTTTCACTGAAAACATTTCCTGAATTGGTCCCAAATCTGAAAATAAAAAATAGTTGTTTTCAATGTTTTCATTCTCAGATTTTTGAAAATAGGAAATGAAAACAGAAAATAGGAAGTCAAAACAAACACGTTTTCAAATTTTTCAAAATTTGAAAATGAAAATAATTTTCAGAAAATAGAAACAAGAAATGAAAACAAGAAATGAAAATGCAAACCAAACAGGCCTTTCTCAAAGCTGGTTTACTTAACTGCTAGACTTTAGCTTAATTAAGCTCAAAACTTTGTTTATGAACAAGTATTTGAGTCTTGTCACATCAACTTCCTTTTGAGTGTGCTTTCTTTCTTTAATTTTTTTTTTTTTTTTTGCTTGTCTTCTTAAATTCTCTAGTTTTGTCATTGTAGTTTTCCTTTCTTGAAATTCTCAATTGGTTGGCTAAATTAGGATTTTTACACTTGTATTAGCATTGCATACATCAATTGAATCTTGCAAGTTCTTTTACAAGGACTTTTGAGAGGAATTTAAAAGAGAAAAGGCTAGAGTGAAAAATACATTTTGTGAGAAAAGCCAATAGAGAGATAAACACTTGTGAGATATCATGGAAGAACCACTTGAAAGAGATTCCACCACCCTTCACCTAGAACAGCCATTTTACAAGTTCAAATAGCGGATATCACTAGACAATTGGAGAGGTTAAGACAACAAGTCCAAGGACTCATAAGACCACCTCCCCAATCTGAACAAGAGTTTCCCTATGAGAGTGAGGGAGAAAGTTTTGGATAATGAAATTTGAAGAGTTTTCTCTATTGCGAGAGCTTCCCTTGGGTTCTTGGGTAAAAGAACTAAATCTGATCTTATCAAGGCAACTTGTGGCGATCAAACACATGACTTATCACTCACCTTCTCACCTACATCTTGAGTGTGGCGTCAATATCCATTCCTTTTCCTGAAACTTCAAGGCGGTCCGGGTTTGGATCATATCATTTGGTAATCAGAGCTTAGGTTACTTGAAATTCAGGTGCTATCTTCCATTGTTCTTTTTTGTTCTACAAAAAAACGAAAAAAAAAAATTTATTTTGTGGTTGTATGTCGTGGAAGTCAAGAAAAAGAAGAGTATTGTCTATACTTTGTGCTGTGTGAAAGATAAGATATACACATTGGACATTGATAGAAAGTATTGGATCAATATGGCCAGTACAATCATGGTGGAGAAGTTGGGACTTCCTCTTTTCGAGCATCCTCACCCTTATAGGCTTGAAAGTCTCGAGTATCCGGAATTTAAAGACATGGGTGCTATGATGGTGACCAAACAAGTACTGGTGTCGTTTAAATTCGAGGGAAATGAAGATGAGGTACTATGTGATGTGGTGCCTACAAAAACAAAGCACTTGCTCTTGGGCGTCCATGGAGGCATCAACGACAAGCAAGTCGTGTTGAAGAGAAAGAAAAAAGTATGGTCTAAGAGAAAAAGAAACATGAGATTGAGAAAGAAAAATAAGAGAGTATGGTCCATGAAAAAAAGAAAGATGAGTTTGAGAAAGATGAAAATTTTCAGGAGGAGGAAAGATCCCGTTTTGATGAAAAAGAAAGTGGTGAACAAAAAGCAGAAATATTGATGGTTTCAACACATCAGAGGCAGATTTTGTTCCAGTTCCCATTGTTCTAGTCCCAAGACCTCACTTGAAATATTTTTGTGATCCTAATGTTGGTAAATTATTTATTGATTCTGATCTTAAAAATTATGATGAGGTGAATGACATTCACATTGAGGAAGCACGACTAGTCTTTGATCCAGGAAATTTGTGGTCTCATTCATACAAAAAGAGGTATCTGAAGTCCCAGTTTTTATTTGAAGAATATTATAAAGATTTGAGGACAAATCCTGTTGAAGAAGGGGAGAATGATGGGGTCATGAATTCATTAAGCATGTGGAAAGAAGCATATTCGGATCCGGTTCAAGTTTCCTTTGATCCGGTTCAATAATTTGATGAAGATGCTTTGAGTCCATCTTGAAGACAACACAATGGAAAGCCCAATTCACATGACAAGAAGCATTCATGGGTTGATTAGTGGACTATTAATTATTAGTGGGTTTATTAGATAATAATTAAGTCCAATTTTTATCATTTTATTTTTAATTTTCGTACTATTTTTTAGGCTGAATTTTATGATGACCTTTTGCATCCTCCTAGCCTCTCTAAATGATTCCTAGTAGTGCTCTAAGTCATTATAGTGGCTAGTGGGGATTTCTCATCATGTTTATGCTTACTTTCTAGGTAAATGCATGGTAGTGGGAATTTATTCCTAGTATCTCAAGAGTTTAAGCTTAGCCTATAAATAGGGAACTCATGTACTATTCAAATCAGTTTTGGATAATGAAATTTGAAGAGGGTTCTCTACTGTGAGAGCTTCCTTTGGGTTCTTGGGTAAAAGGGCTAAATCTGATCTTATCAAGACAACTTGTGGCGATCAAACACATGACTTATCACTCACCTTCTCACCTATATCTTGAGTGTGGCGTCAATATCCATTCCTTTTCCTGAAACTTCAAGGCGGTCCGAATCTGGATCATATCAAAAGTGACTATAGGAGACCTAGAAGGGAACCAAGGAGGAGACCTAGAGAAGATAGGATGGAGGGGGTAAAAATTAAAATACCTACTTTCCTTGGGAGAAATGACCCCGAAGCCTACTTAGAGTGGGAGATGAAGATTGAACAAATCTTCTCATGTCACAACTATAGTGAGGAAAAGAAGGTGAAGATAGCCTATTTAGAATTCCTAGATTATGCTCTAGTGTGGTGGGATCAATTACAAAAGGAGAGAAGGAGGTATGACGAAGATCCCATAGTTACTTAGAGGGTGATGAAGAGTGTGATGAGAAAAAGATTTGTACCTTCCCATTACCATAGAGACCTTCACAATAGGCTCCAAAAACTATCCCAAGGGTCTAGGAGTGTTGATGAGTATTATAAGGAGATGGAAGTAGCTGTGATTAGGGCCAACGTAAAAGAAGATAGGGAGACCGCTATGGCTAGGTTCCTACATGGCCTAAATCCAGAAATCCAAGATGTGGTTGAATTGCAAAGTTATGTGCAAATAGAAGACTTGGTCCACCAAGCTCTAAAGGTGGAACAACAACTTAAAAGAAAGAAACCCAAGTTTTCCTCCTCCAACTATCCTACTTCGAGTTGGAAGGACAAAGCCAAGAGGGAGGGAACCTTTTCCAAAGATAAGGAGGCCATAGCCTTTCGGAGCACTCATGGTAAAAAGGATTTTGTACCTAAATTTGGTGATTCCACTCCTTCATCTTCTAATTCTACAAGGAGTAGAAACATCAAATGCTTCAAATGTTTGGGTAATGGCCATATTGACTCCCAATGCCCAAACAAGAGAACAATGATTTTAAAAGAAAATGGCAACTTATCAAGTGGAGAATCTTCTCAAGAGGATGATAGTGACATTGAGGTCACTCCTCAAGAAGGTGATTTACTTATGGTAAGAAGACTTTTAGGAGTGCATTGGAAAGACAACAATACTAAAAGAGAAAACATTTTTCACACAAGATGTTTGATTCAAAGCAAAGTTTGCTATTTGATTATTGATGGGGGACGTTGTACCAATGTTGCTAGTGAACGATGAATCAACAAATGATGTGAATCTAGAATGGACACCCTTGACAAGAATTATGAAGCCCGAAATGATAAAGGAAGAACAAAATTGCTATTTATAGAAATTCTTATTTTTATTGAAAATTACTTGTCTGTCTTGTTTTGGATGAATCAGGAGCTACAGAAGTCCAAATAATGTGTTTCTTGATGATTTAGAAAGATAACAAAATTTTCTACAAATTATATTTCACGCTTCTTGACCAAATTCGGCATCTATCATGGTGGAAAATGGGCTGGAAGTTGAAGACGAAATTCTGGACGGATTTGGTTTTGATTTTTATTAGTCTTTTGGTTTCCGTAAGTTACATGAGTTTGTTAGCTTCCTTAGTGGAGGAATCTTTTGGCTTGCATGCCAAAAGTAACTCCTTGTAGTTATGACTCATCTTTATTAGTTGGTTTTGATTAGAATGGTTATGTTTTTAGGCAGCCACTTATTGTTGTCATCATTTCATCAATTAGTGGCATATTATGATGACTTGTGTAAGCCAACTCTTGACAGCTCCAATTCCTATATGTATGAGCCTAATATGATGAGAAATACAACTTGGATGTTGAATATGGATTAATTCCATTTGTGAGAATTGTTTCTCCTAGGTTCTTGGTTGAACCAAACTTAGTTCTTATCAAGAATCCAAGGTTCTTGTGGCGAACATCACTTGGCTTATCAAACCTTCTTGGTTTGTGGCGCCTACACCATCTCTTTCTTCACCATTTTCTTATTTTCTTCATTTTTATGTTGTTACAATCTTGTTCCTTAAGAAGAGCACGAAATTATCATGCTTTGAATTCAACCATAAGATCGTCAAAAGGCAACCTCACCATTTGGTTGTCATCAAGTGAATGATGTGAATCTAGAATGGACACCCTTGACAAGAATTATGAAGCCCGAAATGAAAAAGGAAGAACAAAATTGCTATTTACAGAAATTCATATTTTTATTGAAAATTACTTGTCTGTCTTGTTTTGGATGAATCAGGAGCTATAGAAGTCCAAATGATGTGTTTCTTGATGCGTTAGAAAGATAACAAAATTTCTACAAATTATATTTCAAGCTTCTTGACCAAATTCGGCATCTATCATGGTGGAAAATGGGCTGGAAGTTGAAGACGAAATTCTGGACGGATTTGGTTTTGACACTTGATGACAACCAAATGGTGTGGTTGCCTTTTGACGATCTTATGGTTGAATTATAAGTATGATAATTTCGTGCTCTTTGTATAGGAACAAAATGAAACAACATAAACGAGAAGAAAATAAGAAAATGGAAAGAAAGAGATGGTGTAGGCGCCACAAACCAAGAAGGTTTGATATGCCAAGTGATGTTCGCCACAAGAACCTTGGATTCTTGATTAGAACTTAGGTTGGTTCAACCAAGAACCTAGGAGAAACAATTCTCACAAATGGAATTAATCCAAATTCAACATCAAAGTTCCTCCCTTTCTTGGGAAGAACAATCCGGAGGCTTACTTGGAGTGGGAGCTAAAGATAGAACAAGTCTTCGATAGTAATTCTTATAATGAAGGCAAGAAGGTGAAAGTAGCCGCCCTTGAGTTCAAAGAGTATGCCCTTGTGTGGTGGGACCAATTACAAAAAGAGAGGAGGAGACTTGGAGGGGAGCCTATAGACACTTGGGAGGAGATGAAGTATGTCATGAGAAAGAGGTTTGTCCCAAATCATTACCAAAGGGACATTCACAACAAATTGCAAAGACTTACCCAAGGGACCAAGAGTGTAGATGAATATTTCAAGGAGATGGAGTTGGCCTTACTTAGGTCAAATTTTCAAGAAGATAGGGAGGCTACCATGGCAAGATTCTTACATGGCTTGAATCAAGATATTCAAGACATAGTAGAATTATAAAATTATGTGGAGCTTGAAGATTTGGTGCAACAAGCAATCAAGGTGGAGCAACAAATTAAGAGGAGGAAGTTCAAATATTCTTCTTCTTCTTCTTCTTCTTCAAAGTTTCCATCATCAAATTGGAAGGACAAGCAAAAGAAGGAGGGTGCACCAACCAAAGAAGCCGTGAGCACCTCTCAAGGCAAGAAACCAATGGAGACAACCACTAGGAGCCGTGAAGTAAAGTGTTTCAAATGCCTTGGCCATGGGCACATAGCCGCCCAATGTCCAACAAAGAGAACTATGGTGACCATGAATGGTGAAGTAGTATCACAATCCGAGGCTTCAAGTGGGGAGGAAAGTGAAGAAGATGCGTTCATGCCGGATGGTGATTTACTTATGGTAAGGAGGCTATTGGGGAGTCAAGTGAAAGAACATGAAGCAAGCCAAAGGGAGAATATCTTTCATTCTAGATGCCTAATTCCAGGAAAGGTATGCTCTTTAATTATTGATGGAGGAAGTTGTGCCAATGTTGTAAGTACTAGATTAGTGTCAAAACTAAATCTTGTAACTAAGTCACATCCAAGACCATATAGGCTTCAATGGTTAAGTGAGGTAGGAGAAATGGTGGTGAACAAACAAGTGGAGGTCCCATTCTCAATTGGGAAGTATGAGGATAGTGTTCTTTGTGATGTGGTGCCTATGGAGGCAAGCCAGTTGTTGTTGGGAAGGCCTTGGCAATATGACAAGAAGGCCATCCATGATGGGTTTTCAAATAAGTATACTCTCATGTATCAAGACCAAAAGGTCATACTTTCGCCTTTATCTCCAAAGCAAGTTAGTGAGGATCAAATAAAAATGAGAGAAAAGAGAGAGCAAGAGAGGAAAGAAAAAGAGAGTGAAAAAGAAATTGAGAAAAAGAGTGAAGAAAAATAAAAAAAAAATCATGAGAAAAAGGAAGTGAAAAATAGAGTGCAAAAAGAGAGTAAAGAGAGCTTTCTTGCAACAAAGAGTGAGGTGAAGAGTGCCTTAATTTCAAGGCAGCCCCTATACATACTTTATTGTAAGGAATTTTGCTTAAATACTAACATTCCTAATGATAATTCTTTGTCTAGTGGTGTCAAAAATCTTTTGCAGGAATTTGGTGATGTTTTTCCTAAGGAAGTGCCACATGGCCTTCCCCCTCTTAGAGGAATTGACCATCACATTGACCTCATTCTGGGTGCCTCATTGCCCAATAGGCCAGCCTATAGGAGCAATCCACAAGATACTAAAGAGATCCAAACACAAGTGGAGGAGTTGATACAAAAAGGTTGGGTGCAAGAAAGTTTGAGTCCATGTGCTGTCCCGATAATTTTAGTGCCAAAGAATTATGGGACTTGGAGGATGTGCACGGATTGTAGGGCCGTGAACAACATCACAATTAAGTATAGACATCCTATTCCTAGACTTGATGATTTGCTTGATGAATTGCATGGTGCTTGTGTTTTTTCTAAAATTGATTTGAAAAGTGGGTACCATCAAATTAGAATAAGGGAGGGGGATGAATGGAAAACTGCCTTTAAATCTAAATATGGTTTGTATGAATTGTTGGTAATGCCTTTTGGTTTAACAAATGCACCTAGCACTTTTATGAGGCTTATGAACCATGTTTTGAGGGAATTTTGGGCAAGTTTGTTGTGGTGTATTTTGATGACATCTTGATATATAGCAAAAACTTAGATGAACATCATGAACATTTAAGGACTGTTTTGCTTGTATTAAGAAAAGAAAAATTGTATGCTAATTTGGAAAAGTGTACTTTTTGCATGGACCATGTGATTTTTCTTGGATTTGTGATAAATGCTAAAGGGGTCCATGTTGACAAAGAGAAAATTAAGGCCATTCAAGATTGGCCAACCCCCAAAAATGTGAGTGATGTGAGGAGTTTTCATGGCTTGGCTAGTTTTTATAGGAGGTTTGTTAAGTACTTTAGCACCTTGGCTGCACCTCTTAATGAAAGTCAAAAAAAATATTGGGTTTAAATGGGGGGAGAAACAAGAACATGCTTTCAAAGAACTTAAGGAAAAGCTCACCCATGCACCAATACTTGTTTTGCGTAATTTTGCTAAATCTTTTGAGATTGAATGTGATGCTTCAAATGTTGATATTGGGGTTGTTTTGATGCAAGAGGGGCATCCAATTGCTTATTTTAGTGAGAAATTAAGCGGAGCTTCCCTTAATTATCCCACCTATGATAAGGAATTGTATGCCTTAGTAAAAGCTTTGCAAACTTGGCAAAACTATCTTTTGCCCAAAGAATTTGTCATTCTTAGTGACCATGAGTCTTTGAAATATTTGAAAGGGCAAGGAAAGTTAAATAAAAGACATGCAAAGTGGGTTGAATTTCTTGAACAATTTCCATATCTGGTGAAACACAAAAAGGGTAAGGCCAATGTTGTTGTGGATGCACTTTCAAGAAGGTATTCTTTACTTTCTACCCTTGAGACAAAGTTGTTGGGTCTTGAATGCATTAAAGAATTGTATGAGCATGATAAGGAATTTTCTCATATCTATGCTAATTGTGTGCATTCATCCCAAAATGGACATTTTAGGTACCAAGGATTTTTGTTCAAAGAAAATCGTTTATGTGTGCCTGAAAGCCCTACAAGGGAATTCTTCTTAAAAGAGGCGCATGAAGGGGAATTAATGGGGCACTTTGTGGTCCAAAAGACTTTAGACATGTTGCATGAACATTTTCATTGGCCTCACATGAAGCATGATGTGCAAAAATATTGTGAAAAATGCATTGTATGTAAAAGGTCAAAATCTAAAGTGATTCCCCATGGACTTTATACTCCTTTACCTATTCCTGACTCTCCTTGGATAGACTTATCTATGGATTTTGTTGTGGGATTTCCTAGGTCAAGGAATGGTAAAGATTCCATTTTTGTTGTGGTGGATAGGTTCTCCAAAATGGCACATTTTATTCCACGTAAAAAAGTTGATGATGCTTGTCATGTGGCAGACTTATTTTTTAGGGAAGTGGTGAGACTTCATGGTCTCCCAAGGAGTATTGTTAGTGATAGGGACACCAAGTTCCTAAGTCACTTTTGGAGGACTTTGTGGGGAAAGCTAGGTACAAGCTTTTTTTCTCCACTACTTGCCATCCTCAAACGGATGGGCAAACTGAAGTTGTGAATATAATACTTTCTTCCCTTTTAAGGGCTGTGATTAAAAAGAACATTAAGTCTTGGGAGGAGTGTTTGCCTCATGTGGAATTTGCTTATAATAGGGTTGTTCATAGCACCACTCAATATTCTCCTTTTGAGGTTGTTTATGGTTTTAATCCCTTAACTCCTCTTGATTTATTGCCATTGCCTAACTCTTCAATTTTAAAGCATAAAGATGGTAGGGCCAAGGCTGAATATGTGAGGAAGTTACATGAGCAAGTGAAGGTCCAAATTGAAAAGAGGACCCAAAGCTATGCAAGATAAGCCAACAAAGGATGGAAGAAGGTGGTATTTGAGCCTTGAGATTGGGTATGGGTTCACATGAGGAAGGAAAGGTTTCCTTTCCAAAGACAATCTAAACTGCAGCCAAGAGGAGATGGGCCATTTCAAGTAGTGGCCAAGATCAATGATAATGCATACAAGTTGGATCTTCCTGGTGAGCATGGTGGAATAAGTGCTACTTTCAATGTGGCTGATTTATCTTTTTTTGATGTAGGTGATGAAGAATTCTTCAATTCGAGGTCGAATTCACCTAAAGGAGGGGATGATATGAGCCCAATAAGGAGTATGGACCAAGAAGCACTTCAAGGACTTGGTGGACCTATGACCAGATCAAGAACCAAGAAAGCCCAAGAAGTCCTAGAACAAATGGTGACCACCTTTATGGAAGCAAGCCCAACTTCAGGCCTAGAAGGAATGGAGCCCAAGACGGTGACTTATCTTAGTCAAGTAGAGGCCCATAATGATGACAAGGGGGCGTGAGTTTGCTTTCATAGTTGTTGTTTTGTTTTTTCAATTCAATAAAGTGTAATGGGTTATGTGAGTGGATCCAATTGGGCATTCTCTATTAGTGGGCTACACTAAGAGTTGCATGAAGGTTTAGCCTATATTTTCCATTGATGAGATCCCTCATGACAACACTCACCAAGCATCACCTAAAGAGGAAGAAGAGGACTCAAGCTTAAGGAACATAGTTGGGCCTATGACAAGGTCAAGATTGAAGAAGGCCCAAAGTGCACTTGAAGTGAAAGTAGTCAACCTCATGGACATGAAGATCAACCTAGAGGAAGAACCAAGAATGGTGAACCTCTCACAACTTGAGGTCACGGCTACATAAGCTAGTTTAAGAAACCATGTAATAAAAGTAGGACTTTTAGTACTTTGACTTTTCTAGTTTGACTTTTGCATCATAGACTTGTAAATGGGCCAAGATGAAGTCATCAAGGCCCATCCAAGTAAGGAGAGGCGCGCGCATAGGCCTTGGCTAGGAGCCTTAGGCGCGCATGTGAGGGAGTGAAAGGGAGGTCATATAAATACACCTCTTTGTACTCATTTTGAATAATAATTGAAAGTTTAGAATTTTTCTCACATTGAGAATTTAGAGAGAGTTGAGAGAGAGAGTCTCCTCTTGAGGTTTCTACAGTAGAACCTTATGATTCTCATCAAGAGCTTCTTACTCTTGTGGCGGATCTTCCTTGAGCTTATCACTCCATCTAATCTATGGAGTTGTGGCGCTTTCTTCCATTTCCCGTCCCCTTCATCTTTTCCCTTTCTTTTCGAATTCATGTTGCCTCACGCCTAAAGCCTTAGGCTTATCTTAGGATTTACGCATTTTAGCTTTATGTTGCTTAGGAATTGTGTATCCATGATTCTTGTGATTTGATGATCAAGCTTTGGCTTGAGGTGGAGCTAGTTCTCTCAATTTTCCTCAAGATCATCAAAAATGAACAAGTTTGGATTTCCCTCCAATTTTTAGTTTGAATTTTTCATTTCAATTTTGGATCAATTCTCCTAGAACGATCCTACATTCAATAGATCCATCTTGGATCATAACATTTGGTATCTAGAGATAGCCTCTAGGAGAGTTAGAAACTAAAAAAAATTCAAAAAAAAATTTGGCGCTTCTTTTCAAATTTTGGCGCCATTTTCAAAATTTGAAAATTCTAGATCTAGATCCTTTTGATCTTGATTTTGCGTTCTACTTGTGTAGTTTGTTGTTATTTGTTTTGGAATTTTTGATATCTACATAGATTTTTGTTAGTTTTGTTAATTCTCTTGAATTTGAATTTACTTGATGTTCATAAGTGTTCTTCATATTTCTTGAGATCCTTGGGATAATGGCTTCATAGATCTTGATGAATTTCAAAAGTGTTGGTTAACTTGTTGAGCAACCACTTGAATGAAAGATCTAAGCATCAAATTGTGAAATCTAAGCTTGAATTACTAGGATTCAACTTGCTTCTTGCAATATCACTTTTGAAAGGCTCTTTGATCTTATATTTGTATTAATTGTTTTGTTTGGGCAATTTGTGTAATTTCGAAAAGTCAGTGGCTGTTATAAAAAAAATAGTTCAGAAATTATAGAAAAGGAAAAAGAGTCCAAATCTGAAAAATCCAAAGGACCAAAACGCAAATTTAAAAAAAATTGGGGCAAAAGTGCAAATATCAAAAGTTCAAAAAAAATTATTTGCAAAAAAAGATGTGCCACTATTCAGCCTTGAAACTTTGTGTATGAGCCTACTTAAGCAAGAAAATTTCGAAAATCAAGAACACCTTAAGAAAAATTCATTTTCAACTTCTTGTTTCTTTTACTTTCTTCTTCTACTTGTCTTCTTTCAATTCAATTTGAGTGTGCTATTTCTTCTTGAGCATTTTTAGTTTGTCCTTTAAACTTCTTAGTTTTGTCTTATAGTTTTCTTTCTTTGAAATTCTTGTGAGTGAATTACTCTTGGTTTGATTTGTTTACAAGTATATTTGGCTTTATATCTTGGAATTGCTTGTTTCTACTTCAAGAGCCTTTGAGTGAGACTTTAGAGTGGAAAAAGGCAAGAGTGTACATTTGCTAAAAAGCCTATTTGTGTGATACACGAGTGAACATTCTAAGAGTGAAACACTTAGTTGAGTGGTGAGGTCCATTTTATTTCTCTGTTTTATTGTTGAAAATTGTAAACATGTCACAAACTAGAGGTGATGGTGAAGGTAGTACACCACCTTCCCCTAGAACCTTGGCCTATGATATGAAACTTCAAAGAATGACACGGCATTTGGAAAGGCTTCTAGAAAGCCAAAATGATGAGGTTAATGAAAGACTTGAAGGCCTTGAAAGAGCTTCAAGAGGCACAAGAACTAGAAGTCCAAGACAAGAAAGTTCCTCTCATGCAAATTCATCACATGAAGACAATGAATATGAAGAGGATGACCGAAGGAGAAGGAGGCATAGAAGGAGACATGGAGAGTATGGGAAGGATAGAGTGAGGAGACAAAATGATAGGCTTGAAGGTGTAAAAATAAAAGTGCCTACATTTCAAGGTAAAAATGATCCCGAATTGTACTTGGTGTGGGAAACCAAAATAGAGCAAATTTTTGCATGCCAACATTATAGTGAAGAGAAGAAGGTTAAGGTGGCATCCATAGAATTTGTAGACTATGCATTAATATGGTGGGATCAACTAATCAAGGAAAAAAGGAGGAATGGAGATGATCCAATATCTACTTGGAGAGAAATGAAGGCCATTATGAGGAAGAGATTTGTTTCTTCACACTATGATAGGGAGCTCCATAACAAGCTTCAAAGGCTTAATCAAGGCAACAAAAGTGTGGACGAATACTATAAGGAGATGGAGGTTGCATTGATTAGGGCCAACATATTTGAAGAAAGAGAAGCAACCATGGCAAGATTCCTCAATGGTTTGAATCAAGAAATCTTGGATATAGTTGAATTGCACCATTATGTTGAATTAGAAGATTTGGTGCATCAAGCAATCAAAGTTGAGCAACAATTGAAGAGAAAGAGATCCTACAAGAAGCCATTCAACAACTATTCCTCATCAAGTTGGAAGGACAAGTCTAAGAAGGAGGGAACCACATTCAAGACCAATGAAGGTTCAGGTCCTAATGTTTTCAAAGGTAAAAATGTATCAAGTCCTACTTCAACTCCATCAACTTCTAGGAATAGAGATATTAAATGTTTTAAATGCTTGGGTAGGGGTCATATAGCTTCTCAATGTCCAAATAAAAGGACCATGGTAATTAAAGAGGGAGGGTATGAAACATGTAATTCTTCTCCTTCTTCCCCTATGTCCACTAGTGAAAGTGAAAAAGAGAGTGAAGTGAAAGCATTAGAAGGGGATTTGATTTACTCATGGTTAGGAGGTTGCTTGGGGTTCAACTAAAAGAGAAGGATGATAGCCAAAGAGAGAACATCTTCCACACAAGATGCACTATCCAAGACAAGCTTTGCTCATTGATAATTGATGGTGGATCTTGTACTAATGCTGCAAGCACAAGACTAGTGGAAAAACTTGGGTTGAAGACTACTTTGCATCCACGGCCTTACAAGCTTCAATGGCTAAGTGAAGAGGGTGAATTGTTAGTCAACAAGCAAGTAATGTTGAGCTTCTCCATTGGGAAGTATGAATATGAAGTTCTTTGTGATGTGGTTCCAATGGAAGCGGGGCATATCCTACTTGGAAGACCATGGCAATTTGATAGGAATGTGGTGCATGATGGCCATTCCAACAAATTTACTTTTGTACATAGAAGTAGGAAAGTTACTCTTGCACCTCTTTCACCAAGAGAAGTTTGTGAGGATCAAGTGAAATTAAGAGTGAAAAGAGAGCAAGAGAGAAAAGCCATAAAAGAAAAAGAAATTGAGTGTGAAAAAGAATCAAAGAAAAATGGAAAAGGACATAAGAGAGAAACGCAAGAGGTTGAGGTAAGAGAAGAGAGAACAAAAGAGAGCTTGTTCATAAAAGAAAGAGAGGTGAAGAGAGCATATCTTGCAAGGCAACCACTATACCTACTCTATCTTCATGAAACTTGCTTAACTCAAAATGAATTAACTCAACCTAAAGATTTGCCAACTTCTTTTGAATCTCTCTTAAACCAATATGTGGATGTATTTCCAAAAGATATTCCTTGCGGCCTACCACCTATGAGGGGGATTGAGCACCAAATGGATTTAATTCCAAGTGCTTCTCTACCTAATAGGCCGGCCTATAGAAGCAATCCACAAGAAACAAAAGAGATTCAAAAGCAAGTGGAAGACCTCTTGGAAAAATGATGGGTATGGGAATCTCTAAGTCCTTGTGCTATGCCCGTCATCCTTGTTCCAAAGAAAGATGGCACTTGGAGAATGTGCACGGATTGTAGATCCATCAACAACATTACCATAAAATATAGGCATCCAATCCCTCGCCTTGATGACTTATTAGATGAGTTGCATGGTTCATGCTACTTTTCTAAAATAGATCTCAAAAGTGGATATCATCAAATAAGGATTAGGGAGGGGGATGAATGGAAAACCGCCTTTAAGACAAAATATGGACTTTATGAATGGCTGGTCATGCCTTTTGGGCTAACTAATGCACCTAGCACATTCATGAGGCTCATGAATCATGTCTTGAGGGATTTTCTAGGCAAATTTGTGGTAGTGTACTTTGATGACATTTTGATCTATAGCATGACACTTGAGGTGCATATTGAACATGTTAGAAGTGTCTTGCAAGTGCTACGAAAAGAGCAATTGTATGCTAATCTTGAGAAATGCTCTTTTTGTACTCATCAAGTTGTATTCCTTGGGTTTGTTGTGAGTTCCAAAGGTGTACAAGTTAATGAGGGGAAAATAAAAGCCATTAAAGAGTGGCCAACTCCCAAAACCATGGGAGAAGTGAGAAGCTTCCATGGATTGGCAAGTTTCTATAGGAGATTTGTCAAAGATTTTAGCACTTTGGCCGCACCCCTAAATGAAGTAGTTAAAAATCATGTTGGATTTAAATGGGGTCAAGAACAAGAAAAGGCTTTAAACTTGTTAAAAGAGAAACTCACAAATGCGCCACTCCTTGCGCCTCCCAATTTTGTGAAATCCTTTGAGATAGAGTGTGATGCCTCTAACGTAGGCATTGGGGCTGTTTTGCTTCCAGAAGGCCACCCCATTGCTTATTTTAGTGAGAAACTTAGTGGGGCAAGTTTGAACTACTCTACTTATGATAAAGAATTATATGCCCTAGTAAGGAGCCTCAAGGTGTGGCAACACTACCTATTGCCTAAAGAATTCGTGATACATAGTGATCATGAGTCCTTGAAGCACTTAAAAGGACAAGGGAAGTTAAACAAGCGCCACGCAAAATGGGTGGAATTCATTGAACAATTTCCATATGTGATTAAACACAAAAAGGGAAAAATGAACATGGTGGCCGATGCTCTGTCTAGGAGATATAATTTGCTTGCCACATTAGAAACCAAAATCCTAGGGTTTAATCACATAAAGGAATTGTATGCTTGTGATATAGAATTCTCTCAAATTTTCAAAGAGTGTGAGTAAGGGGCGCATAAGGACTGTTACTTGCATGATGGTTTTCTTTTTAAAGATAAGCGATTGTGTGTCCCTAAGCATTCAATGAGGGAATTATTAATAAAAGAAGCACATGAGGGAGGTTTAATGGGGCACTTCGGGGTCAAAAAGACAATGGACATTCTTCTTGAACACTTTTATTGGCCTTGTCTTAAGAAAGAAGTGCATAAATGGTGCCAAAAATGTATTGTTTGTAAGAGGGCTAAATCGACTAGCAAACCTCATGGATTGTACTCTCCCTTGCCTATTCCTATGGCCCCTTGGATGGACATATCCATGGACTTTATTGTAGGGCTCCCTAGGACTAAGCAAGGAAGAGATTCAATCTTTGTTGTGGTGGACCGATTCTCAAAAATGGCCCATTTCATCCCTTGTCATAAGAGTGATGATGCATGCCACATAGCCAACCTTTTCTTCAAAGAAATTGTTAGGCTACATGGGGTGCCTAAGAGCATAGTCTCGGATAGGGATACAAAGTTCTTGAGCCATTTTTGGAGAACTCTATGGAACAAATTGGGAACAAAATTGCTCTTTTCCACCATTTGTCATCCCCAAACGGATGGGCAAACGGAGGTTGTGAATCGAACATTGTCAACCCTTCTTAGAGCAAGCATTAAAAAGAATTTGAAAACTTGGGAGGAGTGTTTACCATTTGTTGAATTTGCTTATAATCGAGTTACACACTCCACCACACTTTGCTCACCATTTGAAGTGGTATACGGGTTCAATCCCCTAACTCCACTTGACCTACTTCCCTTGCCCAATGCGTCTAACTTGATGCATAAAGATGGCAAAACAAAAGCTGAATTTGTTCAAAAGCTACATGAAAAAGTAAAGGCACAAATTGAAAAGCGTTTAGAACAAAATGCCAAATTTGCAAATAAGGGAAGGAAACATGTTGTCTTTCAACCCGGGGATTGGGTATGGGTTCATTTTAGAAAAGAAAGATTTCCTTCAAAAAAGAAATCCAAATTAAACCCAAAGGGGGATGGACCATTTCAAGTCTTGGAGCGAATTAATGATAATGCATATAAAATAGACTTGCCGGGTGATTACAATGTGAGTGCCACTTTCAATGTTAGTGACTTGAGTTTATTTGATGTAGGTGCCCAAGAACTAAATTCGAGGTCGAATTCACTCCACGAAGGAGGGGATGATGAGATCCCTCATGACAACACTCACCAAGCATCACCTAAAGAGGAAGAAGAGGACTCAAGCTTAAGGAACATAGTTGGGCCTATGACAAGGTCAAGATTGAAGAAGGCCCAAAGTGCACTTGAAGTGAAAGTAGTCAACCTCATGGACATGAAGATAAACCTAGAGGAAGAACCAGGTGAACCTCTCACAACTTGAGGTCACAGCTATATAAGCTAGTTTAGGAAACCATGTAATAAAAGTAGGACTTTTAGTACTTTGACTTTTCTAGTTTGACTTTTGCATCATGGACTTGTAAATGGGCCAAGATGAAGTCATCAAGGCCCATCCAAGTAAGGAGAGGCGCGCACATAGGCCTTGGCTAGGAGCCGTAGGCGCGCATGTGAGGGAGTGAAAGGGAGGTCATATAAATACCTCTTTGTACTCATTTTGAATAATAATTGAAAGTTTAGAATTTTTCTCACATTGAGAATTTAGAGAGAGTTGAGAGAGAGAGTCTCCTCTTGAGGGTTCTAGAGTAGAACCTTGTGATTCTTATCAAGAGCTCCTTACTCTTGTGGTGGATCTTCCTTGAGCTTATCACTCCATCTAATCCATGGAGTTGTGGCGCATTCTTCCATTTCCCTTCCCCTTCATCTTTTCCCTTTCTTTTTGAATTCATGTTGCCTCACGCCTAAAGCCTTTGGCCTGTTAGGATTTAGGCATTTTAGCTTTATGTTGCTTAGGAATTGTGGATCCATGATTCTTGTGATTTGATGATCAAGCTTTGGCTTGAGGTGGAGCTAGTTCTCTCAATTTTCCTCAAGATCATAAAAAATGAACAAGTTTGGATTTCCCTCCAATTTTTAGTTTGAATTTTTCATTTCAATTTCGGATCAATTCTCCTAGAACGATCCTACATTCAATAGATCCATCTTGGATCATAACATCCATGAAGCTACACGTGAATTAGCGAGTCTTGGGAAGGGAATCTTTAGCTTGCATGCTATAAGAAACTCCTCATTAAGTTGAGTCAATAAATTGTAAGTTATGGGTGTTACACTTTTAATTTGCAAAGCAAAGTATAACCACCCATCATGAAGGGAGAGTAGGCGTGACATTGAGTGCTTGGGGCTGACTTCAATTGCTTCATGGTGAGTTATGTGTCTTGGTGGCTGCCTTCAATTGTTTGAGTGTTACACTTTTAATTTGACAAACAAAGTGTAACCACCCATGAAGAACAAGTGGTACGCGTGACACTGAGTGTCTTGGGGCTGAATTCAATTGCTTGATGGTGAGTTATGAGTGCTTCATGGGCTGCTTTCAATTGTTTGAGTGTTACACTTTTAATTTGACAAACAAAGTGTAACCACCCATGAAGAAGGAAGGGTAGGCGTGTATGAATGGGTTTGGGGCTGAATTGATTTTGTTTTAGTGGTCATCAAGTTAGGAATTAGGCCATTCAAAATGGGGGTTATGCCTTGTCTTTGGATGCCAAGAGTTGGATGACTATTATATGTATGCACCTAAAACCTTGAGAAATACGACTTTGATGTTATTTTGGAACAAATTCCATTGAGTGAGAATTGTTTCTCCTAGGTTCTTGGTTGAACCAAACTTAGTTCTTATCAAGAATCCAAGGTTCTTGTGGCAAACATCACTTGGCTTATCAAACCTTCTTGGCTTGTGGCGCCTCATCATCTCTTTCTATCCATTTTCTTATTTTTCTTCTCTTTTGTGTTGATTCTTTTTGTCACTAAAGTAGAACACGAAGTTAACTCTCTTTGAATTCAACCATAAGATCGTCAAAAGGCAACCTCACCATTTGGTTGTCATCAAGTGGTATCAAAGCTTAGGCTTTGGTTGAATTTTTGTTTGTGTTCTTGATTCTATTTTCTTCTTCATCTTCTACTCTTTCTTCTTTTCTTCTCAAAACCAAAAACAAAAGTTACTTTGATCTTTTCTTGAAGGGAAAATTCGTGGTTGTTGTGTATTGCTCCAAAAACAAAGTTTTCAAGAGTAATTCTCTTCAGCAAGTTATAAAAAAAAAAAAAAAAAGAAATTCGTGTAAAAAAAAAAAAAAGAAGAGAAAGTTTCACTTGAGCAATTTGTGTCTTGAAAATTTTTCCCTTCTTCCTATGTTTCTTATTTGTAAACCTTTTCTTTTCTAGCCTTTGTTCTTCGTTTTTCCTTGTTTTGATAAGTTTTGTGATTTTTGTTACTTGAATTTTGGTATTTTTGTGTTTTGTGTTT
The DNA here is from genome assembly GCA_039655645.1 of Ammopiptanthus mongolicus. Taxonomy (NCBI): domain Eukaryota; kingdom Viridiplantae; phylum Streptophyta; class Magnoliopsida; order Fabales; family Fabaceae; genus Ammopiptanthus; species Ammopiptanthus mongolicus. Next base: position 58,540,956 of record CM077347.1, on the reverse strand, counting down.
GATTCCTCTAAGAACTAAAGGAGAACATTTGAGAGAAAAAAAGGCAAGAGTGCAAATTTACTTCTTGTGTGGAAAAAGCCAAAAGAGTGAAATTCATTTGTGTGACAAGTGAGGGAGTGTAGTGAGGAAGCATAAATCGTGGCAAACAATGAAGATCGTCCACCACTGTTATGATCCAAGATGGATCTATTGAATGTAGGATCGTTCTAGGAGAATTGATCCGAAATTGAAATGAAAATTCAAACTAAAAATTGGAGGGAAATCCAAACTTGTTCATTTTTTATGATCTTGAGGAAAATTGAGAGAACTAGCTCCACCTCAAGCCAAAGCTTGATCATCAAATCACAAGAATCATGGATCCACAATTCCTAAGCAACATAAAGCTAAAATGCGTAAATCCTAAGATAAGCCTAAGGCTTTAGGCGTGAGGCAACATGAAATTCAAAAAGAAAGGGAAAAGATGAAGGGGAAGGGAAATGGAAGAAAGCGCCACAACTCCATGGATTAGATGGAGTGATAAGCTCAAGGAAGATCCGCCACAAGAGTAAGGAGCTCTTGATGAGAATCACAAGGTTCTACTCTAGAACCTTCAAGAGGAGACTCTCTCTCTCAACTCTCTCTAAATTCTTAATGTGAGAAAAATTCTAAACTTTCAATTATGATTCAAATGGCTTACATTTGGGTATTTATATGTTTCCCAAAATGATGAAGAGAAGCTAGCGCCTATTTCATGGAGTGTGGGCCTTGATGACTTCATCTTGGCCCAATTACAAGTCAAGGTCCAAAAAGTCAAAGTACAAAAAGTCAAAATCCTAATAAAAGTCAAACTACAAAAAGTCAAAGTTCTACTTTTATTACATATTTTCCTATTCTATTACAAAGTCCTAAAACTAGTGGAGAAATCTTCTTGGTAGCTTTCCATGATCATATCATCCCCTCCTTCTTGAAGAAATTCGTCCACGAATTTGAAGACTTTGAGTCCTACATCACAATACAAGAAATGAGTTTTATTTTAATGGAAGTTGAAAACAAACAAGTATTATTGGAATTTGATACTCCCTTTGTTTCAACTTTTCCACCGGGGTCAAAGACCACTTGTATGAAAATGGCCCAGGTTGCCCATGCAAAATGGGTTATGACCTCTTCAAAAGCCCCTTGAATGTTTTCCCATAAACCCTTCAAATGTTTGTGAAAGCCATTGAAGCTTTTGGGTTGTCCTTTCAGTTTGGTGTCATGAGAGTTGGGAACCTTTGGAATGAGACCTTGAGGCTTTGGCCTTGGTTCTACATTCTTAATGTGCACAAGAGGGTCTACACAAAGATGCAAGGGAGAAGTATTAGTAGACAAACAATTATTTGTAAGTTTTTGGGTTTGGTTGACTAATAACTCTTCCTCAACCTTTTCTTTCACTATGAGTAAACTCTCTTTCTTTCTCTCTTCTTTTACCTCAACCTCATTCTTTATTTCTTTTTCCTTGGAGGCTTTTCTCTCTTGCTCTCTTTTGATTTTCATTTTCTTTCTATCCTCACACACTTCTTTTGTAGAAAGTGGCACAAGTTTAATGGTGTGGTTTTTATGTACAAAAGAGAACGTGTTAGTTTGGCCTTCATGAATTACTTTACGATCAAATTGCCATGGCCTTCCAAGTATAACATGACTCACCTCCATAGGAGCCACATCACAAAGAACCTCATCATTGTAATGACCAATGGAAAAATTTAACGAGACTTGTTGATCCACTACTAATTCACCATCATTATTTAGCCATTGTAGTTTATATGGTTGCGGATGAGGAATTGTTTTAAGACCAAGTTTGGTCACCAAAATGGTGCTAGCTACATTGGTGCAACTACCACCATCAATGATCAATGCACAAATTTTACCTTCTATCATGCATCTTGTTTGGAAAATGCTCTCCCTTTGGCTATCATCATTTTCATTAATATGCATTCCTAGTAATCTTCTTACCATGAGTAAATCGCCCTCAGTAGGTTTTATCTCACAATCTTTTTCACTCTCACTTGTAGAAGATGCACTAGTGTAAGATGATGATGATGCACTATTTTCAAGTTCTTTACCCCTAGAGATCATGGTTCTCTTGTTGGGGCATTGGGATGCAATGTGTCCTCTTCCAAGGCACTTAAAGCACTTTATATCCCTAGATCTAGGTGCATTAGAATTAGTAGGAGATGAAGGAGATTTAGAGTTAGAAGAATTGGGCCTTGTCCCATTTTTACCCATGTTGGTCGCGACTCCAATTGCATTGGAGGAGTCTCCCTCTTTCTTAGAATCTTTCCAACTTGTTGAGGAATAGTTAGAAAATGGCTTCTTGTAGGATCTCCTTCTCTTCAATTGTTGCTCAACTTTGATTGCTTGATGCACCAAATCTTCCAATTCAACATAATGATGCAATTCAACTATGTCCAAAATCTCTTGATTCAAACCATTTAGGAACCTTGCCATAGTTGCTTCTCTTTCTTCATTAATGTTTGCCCTAATCAATGCAACCTCCATTTTCTTAAAATATTCATCCACGCTTTTGTTGCCTTGATTAAGCCTTTGAAGCTTGTTATGGAGCTCCGTATGATAGTGTGAAGAAACAAATCTCTTCCTCATGATGGCCTTCATTTCTCTCCAAGTAGAAATTGGATCATCTCCATTCCTCCTTTTCTCCTTGATTAGTTGATCCCACCATATTAATGCATAGTCTGTGGATGCCACCTTAACCTTCTTCTCTTCACTATAATGTTGGCATGCAAAAATTTGCTCTATTTTGGTTTCCCACTCTAAGTACAATTCGGGATCATTTTTACCTTGAAATGTTGGCACTTTTATTTTTACACCTTCAAGGCTATCATTTTGTCTCCTCACTCTATTCTCACCATATTCTCCATGTCTCCTTTTATGCCTCCTTCTTCTTCGGTCATCCTCTTCATATTCATTGTCTTCATGTGATGAATTTGCATGAGAGGAACTTTCTTGCCTTGGACTTCTAGTTCTTGTGCCTCTTGAAGCTCTTTCAAGGCCTTCAAGTCTTTCATTAACCTCATCATTTTGCCTTTCTAGAAGCCTTTCCAAATGTCGTGTCATTCTTTGAAGTTTCATATCATAGGCCAAAGTTCTAGGGGAAGGTGGTGTATACTACCTTCACCATCACCTCTAGTTTGTGACATGTTTACAATTTTCAACAATAAAACAAAGAAATAAAATTGGACCTCACCACTCAACTAAGTGTTTCACTCTTAGAATGTTCACTCGTGTATCACACAAATAGGCTTTTTAGCAAATGCACACTCTTGCCTTTTTCCACTCTAAAGTCTCACTCAAAGGCTCTTGAAGTAGAAACAAGCAATTCCAAAATATAAAGCCAAATACACTTGCAAACAAATCAAACCAAGAGTAATTCACTCACAAGAATTTCAAAGAAAGAAAACTACAAGACAAAACTAAAAAAGCTCAACAAGAATTAGCACACTCAAATAGAAATGCAAGAAGACAAGTAGAACAAGAAAGAATTAAGAAGAAAGAAGAAGTTGAAAATGAACTTTTCTTAAGGTGTTCTTGATTTTCGAAATTTTCTTGCTCAAGTAGGCTCAAACACAAAGTTTCAAGGCTGAATAGGGGCAAGTCTTTTTCTGCAAATAATATTTTTTTCGAAACTTTTAGTATTTGTACTTTTGCCCCAATTTTTTTTAAATTTGCGTTTTGGTCCTTTGGATTTTTCAGATTTGGACTCTTTTTCCTTTTCTATAATTTCTGAACTATTTTTTCTTACAACAGCCATGACTTTTCGAAATTGTACAAACAGCCCAAACTAAACAATTAATACAAATGTAAGATCAAAGAGCCTTTCAAAAGTGATTTTGCAAGAAGCAAGTTGAATCCTAGTAATTCAAGCTTAGATTTCACAATTTGATGCTTAGATCTTTCATTCAAGTGGTTAATCAACAAGTTAACCAACACTTTTGAAATTCATCAAGATCTATGAAGCTATTATCCCAAGGATCTCAAGAAATATGAAGAACACTTATGAACATCAAGAAAATTCAAATTCAAGAGAATTAACAAAAATAACACAAATCGATGTAGATCTCGAAAATTCCAACACAAATAACAACAAACTACACAAGTAGAACACAAAATCAAGATCAAAAGGATCTAGATCTAGAATTTTCAAATTTTAAAAAATGGCGCCAAAATTTGAAAAGAAGCGCCAAAATTTTTTTGATTTTTTTTTTTTAAGCTTCTAACTCTCCTAGAGGCTAGCTCTTGATACCAAATGTTATGATCCAAGATGGATCTATTGAATGTAGGATCGTTCTAGGAGAATTGATCCGAAATTGAAATGAAAATTCAAACTAAAAATTGGAGGGAAATCCAAACTTGTTCATTTTTGATGATCTTGAGGAAAATTGAGAGAACTAGCTCCACCTCAAGCCAAAGCTTGATCATCAAATCACAAGAATCATGGATCCACAATTCCTAAGCAACATAAAGCTAAAATGCGTAAATCCTAAGATAAGCCTAAGGCTTTAGGCGTGAGGCAACATGAAATTCAAAAAGAAAGGGAAAAGATGAAGGGGAAGGGAAATGGAAGAAAGCGCCAAAACTCCATGGATTAGATGGAGTGATAAGCTCAAGGAAGATCCGCCACAAGAGTAAGGAGCTCTTGATGAGAATCACAAGGTTCTACTCTAGAACCTTCAAGAGGAGACTCTCTCTCTCAACTCTCTCTAAATTCTCAATGTGAGAAAAATTCTAAACTTTCAATTATGATTCAAATGGCTTACATTTGGGTATTTATATGTTTCCCAAAATGATGAAGAGAAGCTAGCGCCTATTTCATGGAGTGTGGGCCTTGATGACTTCATCTTGGCCCAATTACAAGTCAAGGTCCAAAAAGTCAAAGTACAAAAAGTCAAAATCCTAATAAAAGTCAAACTACAAAAAGTCAAAGTTCTACTTTTATTACATATTTTCCTATTCTATTACAAAGTCCTAAAACTAGTAGAGAAATCTTCTTGGTAGCTTTCCATGATCATATCAACCACTTTCACCCAAGGTCCGCGGTCCTTTTTGTACGAATGACTCATCAAATGCAAGCCCTTCAAAGGCAAATGGAGACAATGCAAACCAACTATGATCAACAACTTGCCAACCTTCAAAATGATGAGTCTAGTGGCAATGAAAGTGAAAGAGGAAGGCCTAGAGGAGAAGGCATAGAGGAGGAGGACATAGAGGAAAGAGGCGTGATGAAAGGTTTGAGGGGGTCAAAATCAAAGTTCATCCCATTCTTGGGAAGAACGATCCGGAGGCTTACTTGGAGTAGGAGCTAAAGATAGAACAAGTCTTTGACTGTAATTCTTACAATGAAGGCAAGAAGGTGAAAGTAGCCACCCTTGAGTTCAAAGAGTATGCCCTTGTGTGGTGGGACCAATTACAAAAAGAGAGGACGAGACTTGGAGGGGAGCCTATAGACACTTGGGAGGAGATGAAGTATGTCATGAGGAAGAGGTTTGTCCCAAATCATTACCAAAGGGACATTCACAACAAATTGCAAAGACTTACCCAAGGGACCAAGTGTGTAGATGAATATTTCAAGGAGATGGAGTTGGCCTTACTTAGGTCAAATTTTCAAGAAGATAGGGAGGCTACCCTGGCAAGATTCTTACATGCCTTGAATCAAGATATTCAAGACATAGTAGAATTACAAAATTATGTGGAGCTTGAAGATTTGGTGCAACAAGCAATCAAGGTGGAGCAACAAATTAAGAGCAGGAAGTTCAAATATTCTACTTCTTCTTTTTCAAAGTTTCCGTCATCAAATTGGAACGACAAGCAAAAGAAGGAGGGTGCACCAACCAAAGAAGCCGTGAGCACCTCTCAAGGCAAGAAACCAATGGAGACAACCACTAGGAGCCGTGAAGTAAAGTGTTTCAAATGCCTTGGCCATGGGCACATAGCCGCCCAATGACCAACAAAGAGAACTATGGTGACCATGAATGGTGAAGTAGTATCACAATCCGAGGCTTCAAGTGGGGAGGAAAAGTGAAGAAGATGTGTTCATGCCGGATGGTGATTTACTTATGGTAAGGAGGCTATTGGGGAGTCAAGTGAAGGAATATGAAGCAAGCCAAAGGGAGAATATCTTTCATTCTAGATGCCTAATTCAAGAAAAGGTATGCTCTTTAATTATTGATGGAAGAAGTTGTGCCAATGTTGTAAGTACTAGATTAGTGTCAAAACTAAATCTTGTAACTAAGGCACATCCAAGACCATATAGGCTTCAATGGTTAAGTGAGGTAGGAGAAATGGTGGTGAACAAACAAGTGGAGGTCCCATTCTCAATTGGGAAGTATGAGGATAGTGTTCTTTGTGATGTGGTGCCTATGGAGGCAAGCCACTTGTTGTTGGGAAGGCCTTGGCAATATGACACGAAGGCCATCCATGATGGGTTTTCAAATAAGTATACTCTCATGTATCAAGACCGAAAGATGACAACCAAATGGTGAGGTTGCCTTTTGACGATCTTATGGTTGAATTCAAAGCATGATAATTTCGTGCTCTTCTTAAGGAACAAGATTGTAACAACATAAAAATGAAGAAAATAAGAAAATGGTGAAGAAAGAGATGGTGTAGGCGCCACAAACCAAGATGATAAGTCCAAGTGATGTTCGCCACAAACCTTGGATTCTTGAAATTGGAAGAACCTATTTTTTTATTCAAAATAGAAGAGAAACAATTCTCACAAATGGAATTAATCCAAATTCAACATCCAAGTTGTATTTCTCATCATATTAGGCTCATACATATAGGAATTGGGGCTGCCAAGAGTTGGCTTACACAAGTCATCATAAGATTCCATAACCCCCCTAATAACTATCATGAATATGCCACTAATTGATGAAATGATGACAACAATAAGTGGCTGCCTAAAAACATAACCATTCTAATAAAAGCCAACTAATAAAGATGAGTCATAACTACAACGAGTTACTTTTGGCATACAAGCCAAAAGATTCCTCCACTAAGGAAGCTAATAAACTCATGTAACTTATGGAAACTAAAAGACTAATAAAAATCAAAACCAAATCCGTCCAGAATTTCGTCTTCAACTTCCAGCCCATTTTCCACCATGGTAGATGCCGAATTTGGTCAAGAAGCATGAAATATAATTTGTAGAAAAGTCTAACGCATCAAGAAACACATCATTTAGACTTCTGTAGCTCCTGATTCATCCAAACCAAGACAGACAAGTAATTTTCAATAAAAATAAGAATTTCTGTAAATAGCAATTTTGTTCTTCCTTTTTCATTTCGGGCTTCATAATTCTTGTCAAGGGTGTCCATTCTAGATTCACATCAACAAACTTGGCCTAAAAACAATTCCTCAGCCGAAGCCTTATAAACTTCAATGGTTGAGTGAAGATGGTGAGTTGTTGGTTAATCAACAAGTTTTGGTTAAATTCTCAATTGGAAAGTACAAGGATGATGTCCTATGTGATGTAGTTCCTATGGAGGCCGGCCATGTTCTACTTGGAAGGCCTTGGCAATATGATAGGAATGTGACTTACCGTGGATTATTGATGACAACCAAATGGTGAGGTTGCCTTTTGAAGATCGTTTGGTTGAATTTGCAGCATGATAATTTCGTGCTCTTTGTATAGGAACAAAATGAAACAACATAAAAGTGAAGAAAACAAGAAAATGGTGAAGAAAGAAATGATGAGGCGCCACAAACCAAGAAGGTTTGATAAGCCAAGTGATGTTCGCCACAAGAATCTTGGATTCTTGATAAGAACTAAGCTTGGTTCAACCAAGAACCTAGGAGAAACAATTCTCACAAATGGAATTAATCCAAATTCAACATCCAAGTTATTTTATTTCATGTTAGTAGGTGCATACATATAGGAATTGGGGCTGCCAAGAGTTGGCTTACACAAGTCATCATAAGATTCCATAACCCCCTCTAATAACTATCATGAATATGTCACTAATTGGTGAAATGATGACAGCAATAACATTCCATAACCCCCCAATAACTATCATGAATATGCCACTAATTGGTGAAATGATGACAACAATAAGTGGCTGCCTAAAAACTTAACCATTCTCATCAAAACCAAAATACAAGCCTAAAGCCAAATGAGTCAAATCCGTCCAGAATTTCATGCTGAACTTCTAGCGCTATTTTCTTCATGATAAAGGTCGAATTAGGTCTTGATGGTAGAAATACAACTTGTAGAAAATTCACTTATCTTTTCAACGCCACCAAGAACACAAAAATCGGATTATCAGAGAACAAGTTACAAGCAAAACAGGGCATAAGATCACTTGGACTTGAATGTTTAACATCCTCTTATTGTAAACTTGAATTGCCCCCCCTTGGCTCATATCATTCCCTCCTTCTTGGAAGAAATTCGACCTCGAATTTATTTCCTTAAGGAATCGTCTTCATCCTCCTGGGTCAAATGGAAATCGATAGAAATCATCAAATGTTGCAAATAGGCATAACACATTTCCATCTTGAACAATCAACATCCCAACACATTCCTCAAAATGGATGTGATGAACCAAATGGACACCATACTTTTGGGAAACCATGCGAGTTCCCAAACCATGGGGTACTAACTTTGGGATTAAATCTTTAATTACATCGGTTGTCTTGCATGCTTCCTTTGGAATCACATCTTCAATTTCATTGAATGTCTTGCAAGCCTCCTTTGGAATCACATCTTCAATTTCATTGAATGCCTTGCAAACTTCCTTTGGGGGAACAAGCTCAATTTCCTTCAAAAGAGAATCAACACAACTAGGAAAAGAATTAGGAATAGCATCAAAACAAGCATTCAAGTTTTCTTTTTTCACCTCATTTTCTTTTTTTGTTCTCATTCTTTCTTTCTCTTCAATTTCTTTTATCTCTCCATTTTCATCACTCTCTCTTTCCATATATATAGGATCTTTATACCCTTCTTCTTCCTCCAATGGTGCAAGAATGATTTGACAATTTTTAAATGAAAATGAGTACTTGTTGGTGCTGCAGTCACGCTTTGCTTTCCGTTGAATCTTCCATGGACGTCCAAGTGCCAAGTGTCTCGTTTTTGTAGGCACCACATCACAAAGCACCTCATCTTCATATCCATCAATCAACCTTGAATGATACTAGTACTTGTTTGTCCACCATCATGTTGCCCATATCACTAAATTCTGGATCCTCGAGACTAATGAGTGAGGCACATTATAAGAACATGGAGGCTGTTTTACTTCCCCAAGAAAAAACCATTTCTTATATTGATGAGAAGTATAATGGACCAAAATTTGAGATTTCAACATATGTTAATGAGTTGAAACATTTGGCACGAAAAGAGTGCTTCTCATATGTCATCATGCCCAAGCATAGAGAGGTAAAAATGGTGGTCAATACATTCTCTCCAAGGTATATCTTGCCTATTCGCTTTGAAGTTCAATTGCTTGATTTCACCAATCTTAAGAATTTGTGTGTACATGATGCAAAGTACACTCACTTAATGGTCACATGTGATGAGTTCTTTATATTTGTGTTTGACCTCGGAGGGTTGGGTATGTCACCATTGCCAAATAAAAGGTTTCCCACGGAAGGAAATTCAAAGCATGATTTACTTTTAATTTGCCTAAATTTAGTTCTTTCTCTTGATGCAAGTAGGAAGATAATAAATTCGAGGGTGAATGTTCTTAAAGAAGGAGGGTATGATGGAGGCCAAAGGGGGCAAGTCAACTTTACAACAAGAGGAGTTCAACTGATTCAAGTCCAAGTCAAACCATCCAAGTCCAAGTGACCTGTCTTCCTAGTTTTTGGTTTATCTTGAGTTCTGGATATCTGATGGAATTGTTCTATGGTGCATTCGAAAGCTTAGATCCTTATCAACACATAGTATGTCTAGCCTCATGACCAGATTCGGCCTCTATCATGGTGAAAACTGGGCTGGAAGTTTAGGACATGATTTTGGACGAAAATTAGTCATTTGTTTCTAACCAAATATTTGGGCTTTCTATTGTTGGGTTGCACCTAGTACTTATGTTCTAGAATGTTCTCTTGAAGAGGAAGAGGCTTAGTGTAGGAATGATTTAGATCCTCACTTGAAGCCTATATATACCCACGTAAGGAAACATTTTGGATCAATGAAAGTTTAGTGAATTTGCTCATTTTTTAGTGTGAGTTGAGCAATATGGCTCCTCTTCAAGTTCTTGGATTAGAACTTGCTTGATTCTTATCAAAGAGTTCCATCTCTTTCCTCACTTGGCTTGTCAATCTTCCAAATCCATTGGATTATTGTGGCGCCTTCTTTCCATCTCCTATCTCTTCCATTTTCATTTTTTTCTTATTTCCTTTATGCTTAATTCCCCATGCCCTTTATATGCTTTTTCCTTATCTTGTTATTTCCTTTATAGTTAATTTGATTTTCATCTTATCCTATTAATAATTGTCTTTTGTTATTTGATCTTTTTATATTTCGGGTTCCAAAGAACCTTTTCATCTTCTTTTTTGTTCTTTGCAAATAATCCTAAACAAGTTCAAGGATAGATCCTAAATCTTGATGATTCCTTCTTGGATCATATCAATTACCTAACACATCTCTTTTGAAGCATAAAGATGGCAAAGCAAAAGCTGAATTTGTGAAAATTTTGCATGAGAAAATTAAATTGCAAATTGAAAAGAAAAATGAAAGCTATGCCAAAGGTGCCAATAAAGGGCGCAAACGGGTTACTTTTGAACCCGGAGATTGGGTTTGGATCCATATGAGGAAAGAAAGGTTTACTTCACAAAGGAAATCTACGTTGATACCCAGGGGCGATGGCCCTTTTCAAGTGATTGCCAAAGTTAATGATAATGCTTATAAAGTTGACCTTCCAGGTGAGTATGGTGTTAGTGCCACTTTCAACATTGTTGACTTGTCTCCTTTTGATGTAGGTGATGAAGACTTCAATTCGTGGTCGAATTCTCCTCAAGAGGGAGGGAATGATGAGGACATGGAGCACCAAGAGGCCATTCAAAGCTTAGGAGGACCAATGACTAGGGCAATGGCAAGGAGGGTCCAAGAAAGCTTAGTCCATTTCATGACTAAGACAATTGCAAACAAGGGCAAAGATGTAATTGCACCAAAAACCATGCTTGTCATACAAGCCATGGAGGAGGCGCAACTTGTATAACAAAGGCAGCGAAGTTATTTTATTTTAATTGAATAAAAATGCAAGTGACCAATTGATTTATTTGGGACCAAGGCACTAAGTTATTTAATTTCTTTTTGTGTGTTTAATCCACTTCAAGTGGCTGTGTGGCGCAAAGAGTAGGGGGTCCCACACCTCTCAACAACTTTTTGTGTAGTTTGAATGAGTCAATAATCTTGCTGCCAAAGAAAGACAAAGAAATTCAAAGAAATCAAGGCAAAAAGGAGTTATACAAGACAAAGAGATAAATGCTCCAACAGCACAATAAAAGTGCAACAGCCACCCATTTTATTACATTCAATGTGTGGTTGTGAAAGCTTCATAGTCATGAAGAGCAATCAAAGAGGCAGCATTATGAATCTATGAGGCAGCATCCAATGCACTTTAATGCCTTGTCTTGTAACCATTGCTCCACAGTGAAGAACAAGTCATCCAATGCATTTTAATGCCTTGTCTTGTAACCATTGCCCCACATTGAAGAACAAGTCAAAGACAAGCTACCTCCTCACCTTTCATTTGCGCCACTTAGACTATGGGCAGCAACAAATATTTTGTTTGTAGTTTCCTTTTATTATGCTAGTTATGTTAGCCTAGGATTCCTTGTAACCCTAGAATGGCAAAGACTTTGTCTCTTCACTTTTTGTAACAGCAAGAGCCTCCCTCATCATATATAGGGGGCACAAGTCTCAATAAGAGGTTAACAAAGATTTCAGCAAAACTTACACTTGTGTAATTGAGTTCATACTCTTTGGTTCTGGATTTGACCAGCCTTATCGATCTTATCAAGAAACTCTCTTCTTGTGGTGATCCTCACACTCATAGGCTTATCCTTGTCTTGAATTAGACTAAGGTGGCGCCCCTGCCTCCCATTCATCCATTTTCTTCACTTATTCAAAAACACCAAAAATAGTTCCTTGAAGCCTTGATTGTTTCTTGTATTTTTCTGAGATTTTCTCAATCTGTCCCCCTTTTTCACTACCACCAAAACCACGAAATTCCTATCATCCATTCTCCATATTTCATTCATTTTATATCAAAAATACAAAAACATAAGTCACAACCAAATTCTATATTGAAAATCAAGCAAATGGCCAATTTCTACAACAAGGAGGCCATCAAGGAGGGAGTGGCGCCACACCTAGTCCATTGATTGGAAGAAGTGATAAGCCAAGGTTGGATCGCCACAAGAGATTGGAAGCTCTTGATAAGAATCCAGCAATGGTTCTACTTAAGAACCCAAAGAGGAGACTACTCTGAGCTCACACTTCTCAAACTTGGAGAAATTCAATTCATTCACCAGAAAGTGATTCAAACGTGTTACAAACACCTATTTATACGAAACAACAAAATGGATGGAAGGTCATGCAAGATCCTCGTGCCTCCTTCTAGATATGTGGGCCTCCATGACTTAACCCTAAGCCCAATTTGATATGATCCTGATCCGGACTGCCTTGAAGTTTCAGGAAAAGGAATGGATATTGACGCCACACTCAAGATGTAGGTGAGAAGGTGAGTGATAAGTCATGTGTTTGATCGTCACAAGTTGCCTTGATAAGATCAGATGTAGTTCTTTGACCCAAGAACCCCAAGGGAAGCTCTCACAATAGAGAAAACTCTTCAAATTTCATTAATATTCCAAAACTGATTTGAGTGGTACATGAGTTCTCTATTTATAGGCTAAGCTTAAACTCTTGAAATACTATGAATAAATTCCCACTACCATGCATTTACCCAGAAAGCAAGCATAAACATGATAATAAATCCCCACTAGCCACTATAATGACTTAGAGCACTACTAGGAAACATTTAGTGAGGCTAGAAGGATGCAAAAGGTCATCATAAAATTCAGCCTAAAAAATAGTACGAAAATTAAAAATAAAATGATAAAAATTGGACTTAATTATTATCTAATAAACCCACTAATAATTAATAGTCCACTAATCAACCCATGAATGCTTCTTGTCATGTGAATTGGGCTTTCCATTGTGTTGTCTTCAAGGTGGACTTAAAGCATCTTCCTCAAATTAGTGAACCGGATCAAAGGAAACTTGAACCGGATCCGAATATGCTTCTTTCCACATGCTTAATGAATTCATGACCACATCACAATTACAAGCCTAATTCAGTCGTAATACAAATTAAACTCAAAGTCCTAAGATTATTACAAACATGTAAATGAAACTCCTAATCCTAAGTCTTCTAGTGATGGTCATGAGTTGTCTTTTGGAGTAGGAGAGTGACTTTGCTTCTTCCTCCACTTTAGCTTCATGGCTTGCCTCTTGCTATGATTTTAGGATCACACCATCCCCTCCTTCTTAAAGACAACTCGACCATGAGCTGAAGACCTCCATACCTACATTAAAATGAAAACATTAGTTTTTCTTCTTCTCTTTCTTCAAGCTAAGTGTACATCCCACCCTCCGGGGTCAAATACAAAGTGAAAGAACTCTTCACATGTAAGGCTCGTAAAGCTAAACAAGTGAAATGGAATGGAAGTACACGAGTTATTCCTTTTGAAGATTGATTCAACCACCTTACCTTCTTCTGGTTTTTTGAGATAGGAACATCGTACTTGGCCACCCCAAACGTTTTCATTCATTAACATAGGTTGAATTCTCAAGTTTTGGTCCGTTGCCCCTCACATCAACATAAGTAGTTGGTGTTCTTGGGGTAGTAAAAAAACCCCCCAAATTTTTAGGAGATGCACCACATTCAAGTTTATAAGATGGTGAAGAAAGAAGTAAAGCATGGATGGGTGCGTTAGTAAGCTTTTCAAACGATTCTATATGCAATCCTTGGAAAGTTATTGTAAATCCAAAATGATTAAAGATACAATCATATTTTATGGACTTGGAAATGTGCACTCGGTTTTCAAGTTCAATTGCACAGGGCCAGGAAATAGCAACACATGCATCAACGCATAGGCCCAAGAATTGTTTCTTCAAGACGAATGCTGAGAGTTATGCAAGTCATTAAACAAGTATGCAAATCTAGTGAGTGAAAGAGAAGAGTAAGAACCAAACAAGTTACCAAGTAACATAATAGAGTTAGAATGTCTATGTTTTTGTATATTAATGCACGGCAAACCTTGGTTTGCTTCCTTGTAAGGCACAAACTCGATTTCCTCACCTTCTTTTGTCTCTTTTTCTTTAGTGTCACCCTCATCGAATTCTATCTCCCTTTTTGTTTTGAATGAAATCTCCGCTTTCCTCTCTATTTTTGCCTCAATTCATTTCTTGTGGCCTTTTTCCTCAAGTGGCTCAATTTTCTTTTTGCCACTTTCATTCTTTTCCTATCAAGGCTCTTCTCTCTTGTTCTCTTTTGATTCTCAGTTTCTTTTTATCCTCGCAAACCTCTCCTGAAGAGAGTGCTACAAGTGTTACCTTGAGGCCATCATGCAAAATTAATTCAACCCGAACAAACACAATTATAATTTCCAAACAAAAAGTAAGACTAGAATTCGAAACTCCATGCCAAGATCTTTCAATCAACTCGTTGACTGACACTTCAAGAACGCATCATGAAAGTCATCAAGATCAACGAGGCACGATTCCCAAGGATCTTGGAAGAACTAAGGATGAACGCCAAGAACTTGCTCAAGAACATGAAATTCAAAACTGATGCTCCCTCACCCAACATTATCACTACTAAGTGAAGGATTCAACAACTCACATCGAAAGAACACAATTGAAACACTATTCAAGGTCAAAGACCAAGAATCTACACGAAGTTCAAAAAGATTTTTGGAGCCGATTTCAACCTTTCGAACTATAAAACCGAATCCAAAAACTCAAAGCTCCTAGAGACTAGCTCTAGATACCAAATGAAGTGATTCTGATTGAATCAAGGGGATGTAGTATCTATCTAAGGGCTTTGATCAAAATTGAACTAAAATTCAAATGAAAATTTGGTGGGAAAACAAACTTGGTCAAGTATGTTATCACGGTGCCAACCAAGAGAATGCTAATGAGGCAAGTACAATGCATGCAGCTTGGGTGCAATTCTCAAGCCTAAGCCGTGAATTCACAAGATCAAGAATAGAAGAATTGCAATTGGAACAAAAACTAAGAAAACTGAATTTGATCGTGAAGTACTAAGTATCGTCACCGTGTGCATGAAGTAACATAGATTGCAAGTAGGAAAAGTAAAGAATAGAAAATTTGGAAGGGCAAGAAGAGGAGGGAGTGGCGCCACACCGAGTCCATTGATTGGAAGAAGTGATAAGCCAAGGTTGGATCGCCACAAGAGATCGGAAGCTCCTGATAAGAATCCGGCAATGGTTCTACTTAAGAACCCAAAGAGGAGACTACTCTGAGCTCACACTTCTCAAACTTCGAGAAATTCAATTCATTCACCATAAAGTGATTCAAACGTGTTACAAACACCTATTTATACGAAACAAAAAAATGGATGGAAGGTCATGCAAGATCCTCGCGCCTCCTTCTACCTATGTGGGCCTCCATGACTTAACCCTAAGCCCAATTACAAGCCTAATTCAGTCGTAATACAATTTAAACTCAAAGTCCTAAGATTATTACAAACATGTAAATGAAACTCCTTATCCTAAGTCTTCTAGGGATGGTCATGAGCTACCTTTTGGAGTAGGAGAGTGACTTTGCTTCTTCCTCCACTTTAGCTTCATGGCTTGCCTCTTGCTATGATTTTAGGATCACACCCTCCCCTCCTTCTTGAAGACAACTCGACCATGAGTTAAAGACCTTCGTACCTACATTAAAATGAAAACCTTAGTTTTTCTTCTTCTTTTTCTTCAAAGTTAAGGTAAAACTAAGTGTACATCCCACCATCCGGGGTCAAATACAAAGTGAAAGAACTCTTCACATGTAAGCCTCGTAAAGCTAAACATGTGAAATGGAATGGAAGTACACGAGTTATTCCTTTTGAAGATTGATTCAACCACCTTACCTTTTTCTAGTTTTTTGACATAGGAACATCGTACTTGGCCACCCCAAATGTTTTAATTCATTAACATTGGTTGAATTCTCAAGTTTTGGTCCGCTGCCCCTCACATCAACATAAGTAGTTGGTGTTCTTGGGGTAGTAAAAAAAACCCCCGAATTTTCAGGAGATGCACCACATTCAAGTTTATAAGATGGTGAAGAAACAAGTAAAGCATGGATGGGTGCGTTAGTAAGCTTTTCAAACAATTCTATATGCAATCCTTGGAAACTAATTGTAAATCCAAAAAGATTAAAGATGCAATCGTATTTTATGGACTTGGAAATGTGCATTCGGTTTTCAAGTTCAATTGCACAGGGCCAGGAAATAGCAACACATGCATCAACGCATAGGCCCAAGAATTGTTTTAATGGACACAAGCCCAAGTGCAAGTCAAGAAGACATTGAGCCCAAGTTGGTATCTTGCATCATCCAACTAGAAGATTCATAATGTGGGGCGTGTGACATGAAGAAGATTCCATTTTTAGTGGTTTTTCTTTAATTTTTTCATTAAGTTTATGTGGATCCAATTTGTTTAAATGTTACAATTGGATTCCTTCATAGTCTTACACGAAATTAGAGAGTCTTGGGGAGGGAATCTTTGGCTTGCATGCTATAAGAAACTCCTCATTAAGTTGAGTCAATAAATTGTAAGTTATGGGTGTTACACTTTTAATTTGCAAAGCAAAGTGTAACCACCCATCATGAAGAGAGAGTAGGAGTGACATTGAGTGCTTGGGGCTGACTTCAATTGTTTCATGGTGAGTTATGAGTGTCTTGGTGGCCGCCTTCAATTGTTTGAATGTTACACTTTTAATTTGACAAACAAAGTGTAACCACCCATGAAGAACAAGTGGTAGGCGTGCATGCCGAATTCTTGGGGGATGAATTGATTTGTTTTACTGGTCATTAAGTTAGGAATTAGGCGATTCAAAGTGGTGGTTATTCCTTGTCTTTGGATGCCAAGAGTTGGATGACAAGTATTGGTATGCGCCTAACATGAGAATAATACAACTTTGATGTTATTTTGGATCAAATTCCACTTGAGTGAGAATTGTTTCTCCTAGGTTCTTGGTTGAACCAAACTTAGTTCTTATCAAGAATCCAAGGTTCTTGTGGCGAACATCACTTGGCTTATCAAACCTTCTTGGTTTGTGGTGCCTCATCATCTCTTTCTATCCCTTTTCTTATTTTCTTCTCTTTTATGTTGATTCATTTTGTTTCTATCTATGAACACGCAATTTAACATGTCTTGAATTCAACCATAAGATCGTCAAAAGGAAACCACACCATTTCGTTGTCATCACACATGGCCAGGAAATAGCAACACATGCATCAACGCATAGGCCCAAGAATTGTTTCTTCAAGACGAGTGCTGAGAGTTATGTAAGTCATTAAACAAGTATGCAAATCTAGTGAGTGAAAGAGAAGAGTAAGAACTAAACAAGTTACCAAGTAACTGATATGATCCAAGTTGGAATCATTTAGTTTTAGGATCTTCCTTGAGCTATTTACGTGAACAATAAAGAAAATGAAAGAAACTATGCTACTCAATGAATTAAAAGTGAAGAGAAAGACTAAGCTATTCAAGAAATAAGAGGACAATAAGAATTCGAAAATTAAGAACACTAAGGTAACAACTCATAAAAGTAAAGAAGTAAATGATAACAATACTCAAATGAAAAATAGAAAATGGAAAGGGGAAGAGATGATAAGGAAGGCGCCACAAAGATCCATTGAATTGGACAATTGATGAGCCAAAGGAGGATTCGCCACAAGGATTAGCAATCCTTGATAAGAATCAAGAGTTCTAATCCAAGAACTATGAGAGGGCTATGGCCTAACAAGAAAACTCAAGTATGAGTAATTCAAATTTTATTCAAAGGTGCCTCTCAAGTGATTACAAGAGGTGTATTTATAGAAGAGAGCAACTAGGGTTTCCTAAGCCATCCAAGAAGGAGGCGCCGTGTGCACTTAGGGAGTGGGCTTGGAGCATTTTTAATGTTTGCTCATAA
The DNA here is from genome assembly GCA_039655645.1 of Ammopiptanthus mongolicus. Classification (NCBI taxonomy): domain Eukaryota; kingdom Viridiplantae; phylum Streptophyta; class Magnoliopsida; order Fabales; family Fabaceae; genus Ammopiptanthus; species Ammopiptanthus mongolicus. The sequence continues at coordinate 58,522,781 of CM077347.1, read as the reverse complement.
TCCCTCCTTGATGTTAGGAGAATATTCCTAAGACTCCCTAATTCCATAATTTGGACCAAATGCATGATACTCCTTGTTTTAGAAAAGGTGCACGACTATCCTAGGGGATTTAATCCCAAAAACCTATTGTTCCTAAATGCACAAGTACCATAAAGGTGTCTAAGTGCATCATTATTACAAAAGCGTAAAAGTCTAGCAATTATTACATAATCATGGGGTAAAAGGGCACAAGGCCAAACCAATGACTAAGCTAGATTAATTAAACTAAACTAATGTAAACTAATGTCTACTCCACTAGCTCAATTAAGCAAATGTTCATAGTGCTTGGATCATCTTCTAGTGTTGGCTTGAAGTGCATGATCAATCCGATTTCTTTCTCAAGTTCTTCTTGCTTGAGTTCTTCTTGCATCTTCAAGGCTTTAGTCTTGCTCCTTGTTTGAGGCCCAACTTGCATGATAGCATGATCTTCATCATCCCCTCCCTCTTCAAAAGAATTTGTCCTCAAATTTGGAAGTTCATCATCATTTACATCAAAGGGAGATAAGTCACTAACATTGAAAGTTGCACTAACACCAAATTCACCGGGCAAGTCAACTTTGTAAGCATTATCATTGATTCGTTCCAACACTTTGAATGGTCCATCCCCCCTTGGAAGGAGTTTGGATTTTCTTTGTGATGGGAATCGCTCCTTTCGAAAGTGGATCCAAACCAAGTCACCCGGGTTGAAAATCACTTTCTTTCTATGCTTGTTGGCTTGCCTAACATATTGTTCCATTTTATGTTCAATTTGGGATTTAACCTTAGCATGCATTTTCTTAACAAATTCGGCCTTAGTAACTCCATCCTTATGGACTAAAGAGGAGGTGTTAGGCAAAGGAAGCAAGTCTAGAGGAGTCAAAGGATTAAGCCCATAAACAACCTCAAAAGGAGAAGATTGAGTAGTAGAATGAGGACTTCGTTTGTATGCAAATTCAACATAAGGCAAATGGTCCTCCCCAAGACTTAATATGTTTGTTAAGAATGGTTCTAAGGAGGGTGCCAAGAGTCCTATTCACTACTTCCGTTTGTCCATCCGTTTGAGGATGACAAGTTGTTGAAAAGAGGAGTTTAGTACCAAGTTTTCGCCAAAGAGTCCTCCAAAAATGGCTTAAAAATTTGGTGTCTCTATCTGAGACAATGCTTTTTGGAATTCCATGGAGTCTCACAACCTCTTTAAAGAACAATTCGGCCACTACACAAGCATCATCTACCTTGTGGCATGGAATGAAATGAGCCATTTTAGAAAATCTATTCACTACCACAAAAATAGAATCCTTTCCCCTCTTGGTCCTAGGTAATCCAACAATGAAGTCCATGGATAAGTCTTCCCAAGGAGAAGAGGGAATAGGAAGAGGAGTGTAGAGACCATGAGGCATAAGCTTTGACTTGGCTCTTTTGCAAACAATACAAGTGGAGCAAAGCTTATGCACATCATGTTTCATTTTAGGCCAAAAGAAGTGCTCATGTAAAATGTCTAATGTCTTTTGCACTCCAAAGTGACCCATCAATCCACCCAAGTGGGCTTCTCTCACAAGCAGTTCCCTCATGGATCCTCTAGGCACACAAAGTCTCTTTTCTTTAAACAAATAACCATTATGCCTATAGTATCCATTTTGGGACATATTTTCGCATGCCACAAACATTTGAGAGAAGTCCTCATCCTTTTCACACAAGTCCTTAATGTGATCAAAGCCAAGCAATTTTGTTTCAAGTGTGGCCATCAATGCATGTCTTCTTGAGAGAGCATCGGTCACAACATTAGCTTTCCCTTGCTTGTGTTTAATCACATATGGGAATTGCTCAATGAACTCTACCCACTTAGCATGCCTCTTGTTGAGTTTACTTTGGCCTTTCAAATGTTTTAAGGACTCATGATCACTATGAATGACGAAGTCCATAGGTAATAAGTAATGTTGCCAAGTTCGTAAAGCTCTAACAAGTGCATACAATTCCTTGTCATAAGTGGAGTAATTCAAAACAGCTCCATTGAGTTTTTCACTAAAATATGCAATGGGGTGTCCATTTTGCAATAAAACAGCCCCTATGCCAATGTTTGAAGCATCACACTCAATTTCAAAACTATTTTGAAAGTTAGGCAAAGCAAGGATGGGTGCATTAGTGAGTCTATGCTTGAGGGTTTGGAAAGCATTTTCTTGGGCCTCTCCCCATTTGAATGGGACATTCTTTTTGACAAGATCATTGAGAGGGGCAGCCAAGGTGCTAAAATCCTTCACAAACCGTCTATAAAAACCAGCCAACCCATGAAAACTTCTTATTTCACTCACGGTTTTGGGTGTTGGCCACTCACTAATTGCCTTAACTTTCTCTTGATCCACTTTGACCCCACTAGCACTTACAGCAAAGCCTAGGAACACCACTTCACTTTGGCAAAATGTGCATTTTTCTAAGTTGGCATACAACTTTTCATGCCTTAAAGTTTTCAAAACAGATTGCAAATGAGTGATGTGGTCCTCTAGACACTTGCTATACACTAGAATGTCATCAAAGTAGACAACAACAAATTTTCCAAGAAAGTTTCTCAAGACATGGTTCATGAGCCTCATAAATGTACTTGGGGCATTTGTGAGCCCAAATGGCATCACTAACCATTCATAGAGTCCAAACTTGGTTTTGAAAGCCGTTTTCCATTCATCCCCTTCCTTGATTCTAATTTGATGGTAGCCACTTTTCAAGTCAATTTTGGAAAAATGTGTGGCTCCATGCAATTCATCAAGCATGTCATCAAGTCTAGGGATGGGATGTCTATACTTTATGGTGATGTTATTGATTGCCCTACAATCTATGCACATCCTCCAAGTACCATCCTTTTTAGGTACTAGGATAACCGGCATGGCACATGGGCTCAAACTTTCCCTCACCCAACCTTTTTCAAGCAAATCCTCAACTTGTTTTTCAATTTATTTAGTTTCTTGAGGATTCGCCCTATAGGCCGGCCTATTTGGAATAGAAGCACTAGGGATTAAATCCATTTGGTGCTCAATTCCCCTCAAAGGAGGTAAGCCGTGGGGTATGTCATTGGGGAAGACATCACCAAAGTCATCCAAGAGTTTAGAAATACAAGAAGGAATAGAAGAAGAAATTTGAGTTTGCAAAGTGTTTTCATTGCAATATAAAATGTACATAGGCTTCCTTGCCAAGAAAGCCTTCCTTACTTCACTCATTTTCATGAATAAACTCTCAACTTTTCTCTCTACTTTCCTTTCTTTTTCCTTTTTACTCACTCTCGGCTCTTCTCTCTTTTCTTTCTCAATTTTATGTGGCACACTCTCTTTTACTTCTTGCTCTCTTTTCAACCTTAATTTGACTTGGTCCTCACAAACTTCCTTTGGGGAAAGTGGAACAAGTGTTATTTTAAGGTTGTTGTGCTCAAACACAAATTTGTTTGATAATCCATGGTGAGTCACATTCCTATCATATTGCCAAGGCCTTCCAAGTACAACATGGCCGGCCTCCATAGGAACTACATCACATAGGACATCATCCTTGTACTTTCCAATTGAGAAGTTAAACAAAACTTGTTGATTAACCAACAACTCACCATCTTCACTCAACCATTGAAGTTTATAAGGCTTCGGGTGAGCAATTGTTTTTAGGCCAAGTTTGTTGATTAATCGTTCACTAGCAACATTGGTACAACTTCCTCCATCAATAATCAAAGAGCAAACTTTGCTTTGAATCAAACATCTTGTGTGAAAAATGTTTTCTCTTTGAGTATTGTTGTCTTTCCAATGCACTCCCAAATGTCTTCTTACCATAAGTAAATCACCTTCTTGAGGAGTGACCTCAATGTCACTATCATCCTCTTGGGAAGATTCTTCACTTGATAAGTTGCCATTTTCTTTTAAAATCATTGTTCTCTTGTTTGGGCATTGGGAGGCAATATGGCCATTACCCAAACATTTGAAGCATTTGATGTTTCTACTCCTTGTAGAATTAGAAGATGAAGGAGTGGAATCACCAAATTTAGGTACAAAATCCTTTTTACCATGAGTGGGGGGAAAGGCCGTGGCCTCCTTGTCTTTGGAAAAGGTTCCCTCCCTCTTGGCTTTGTCCTTCCAACTCGAAGTAGGATAGTTGGAGGAGGAAAACTTGGGTTTCTTTCTTTTAAGTTGTTGTTCCCACCTTTAGAGCTTGGTGGACCAAGTCTTCCATTTGCACATAACTTTGCAATTCAACCACATCTTGGATTTCTGGATTTAGGCCATGTAGGAACCTAGCCATAGTGGCCTCCCTATCTTCTTTTACGTTGGCCCTAATCACAGCTACTTCCATCTCCTTATAGTACTCATCAACACTCCTAGACCCTTGGGATAGTTTTTGGAGCCTATTGTGAAGGTCTCTATGGTAATGGGAAGGTACAAATCTTTTTCTCATCACACTCTTCATCACCCTCCAAGTAATTATGGGATCTTCGTCATACCTCCTTCTCTCCTTTTGTAATTGATCCCACCATACTAGAGCATAATCTAGGAATTCTAAAGAGGCTATCTTCACCTTCTTTTCCTCACTATAGTTGTGACATGAGAAGATTTGTTCAATCTTCATCTCCCCACTCTAAGTAGGCTTCGGGGTCATTTCTCCCATGGAAAGTAGGTATTTTAATTTTTACTCCCTCCATCCTATCTTCTCTAGGTCTCCTCCTTGGTTCCCTTCTAGGTCTCCTATAGTCTCTTTCTCCCTCACTCTCATAGGGAGACTCTTGTTCAGATTGGGGAGGTGGTCTTATGAGTCCTTGGACTTGTTGTCCTAACCTCTCCAATTGTCTAGTGATATCCGCCATTTGAACTTGTAAAATGGCTGTTCTAGGTGAAGGGGGGGTGGAATCTCTGTCAAGTGGTTCTTCCATGATACCTCACGTGTTTATCTCTCTATTGGCTTTTCTTACAAAATGTATTTTTCACTCTAGCCTTTTCTCTTTTAAATTCCACTCAAAAGTCCTTGTAAAAGAACTTGCAAGATTCAATTGATGTATGCAATGCTAATACAAGTGTAAGAATCCTAATTTAGCCAACCAATTCAGAATTTGAAGAAGGGAAAACTACAATGACAAAACTAGAGAATTTAAGAAGACAAGCAAAAAAATTAAAGAATGAAAGCACACTCAAAAGGAAGTTGGTATGACAAGACTCAAATACTTGTTCATAAACAAAGTTTTGAGCTTGATTAAGCTAAAGTCCAGCAGCTAAGTAAACCAACTTTGAGAAAGGCTAAAGTTTTTAGAAATTATTTTGTGGCCTATGCAATTTGCCCCAAATTGCCTCCTTTTTTTTTTTTTTATATTTCGTTTTTTTTTTTTTTATGGGCTTAGGTCCCTGTATTTTATTCTAATCAAAGTATATTGACTCTTTTGATTTCAACCTAGGGACCTTACTTTTTAAATGGCAAAAAAAAAATAATTCCAATGCAAGAAAAACTCAATTCCAATTTGGTAAGGAGTGAGCAAATCAAATAGCCTTTCTAAGTATGAACATGATGAACACAATGGGAGATTGGGGAGCACACTGCCCAGAATTTTATTTTCCCAATTGAAGTGTCTAGTTCACTACTTGAAATTGTAAATAACTTGGTTTACTTGAATCCACTTTGAAGGACCTTTCAATCAAGGTGCAACATAACAATTTGCACACTCTTAATGATGCTCATCAAGATCAAGTGGCTCAAAACTTAAGAACAAAAGAAAAGAAAAACAAGGATAGCGCAACTAGGAAAAAGAAATGGCTCAAGGTGCTTGAGTTCTTCTTGCATCTGCAAGGCTTTAGTCTTGCTCCTTGTTTGAGGCCCAACTTGCATGAT
>CM077347.1:58373428-58516428 GCA_039655645.1 Ammopiptanthus mongolicus | reverse complement strand
AAGAGTAAGTGGCCAAGTTAGCAATCAAGGTTTCTCTTAGAAATTCAACACAAACCTCCAAATTGTTATCATGAACCAAGTGATCATTAGAAAACAAAACAACATATTTCTTAAGGAATTCAATCAAGTCTTGGCTCCTAATCCTCAAATCAAGTGTAGAAGAATATTTTGTATTAAACACATCATGCCTTACGGTTTCAACACTTAAACTAGATTTATGGAGATAATACAAATTAGGCATTTTAACATGCAAATTTGCAAATCTAGCAAGCATAGGAGGAAAGCACTTCCCAAACAATTTAACAAGAAACATATCAATTAAATAATTGGAAGGCTTAAATATGCAAAGGGTTAAACCAATAAGTGTTTCACTTGATTCAACTTCTTCAAGACCCAAAATAGCCTTGCAAGCATCCTTTTGAGGAACCTTTGGAAACACATCACCAAATTCCTGCAAAAGATTTTCAACACCACTAGGCAAAAAGAGTTCATTAGGAGCATTAGCATTCAAACAAAATTCCCTACAATAGAGCATGTATAGGGGCTGCCTTGAGATCAAGGCACTCTTTACCTCACTCTTTGTTGCAAGAAAGCTCTCTTTACTCTCTTTTTCTACTCGATTTTTCACTTCCTTTTTCTCATGATATTTTTTTGATTTTTCTTCACTCTTTTTCTCAATTTCTTTTTCACTCTCTTTTTCTCTCCTCTCTTGCTCTCTCTTTTCTCTCATTTTTATTTGATCCTCACTAACTTGCTTTAGAGACAAAGGAAAAAGTATGACCTTTCGGTCTTGATACATGAGAGTATACTTATTTGAGAACCCATCATGGATGGCCTTCTTGTCATATTGCCAAGGCCTTCCCAACAACAAGTGGCTTGCCTCCATAGGCACCACATCACAAAGAACACTATCCTCATACTTCCCAATTGAGAATGGAACCTCCACTTGTTTGTTCACCACCATTTCTCCTACCTCACTTAACCATTGAAGCCTATATGGTCTTGGATGTGCTTTAGCTACAAGATTTAGTTTTGACACTAATCTAGTACTTACAACATTGGCACAACTTCCTCCATCAATAATTAAAGAGCATACCTTTCCTTGAATTAGGCATCTAGAATGAAAGATATTCTCCCTTTGGCTTCCTTCATGTTCTTTCACTTGACTCCCCAATAGCCTCCTTACCATAAGTAAATCACCATCCGGCATGAACACATCTTCTTCACTTTCCTCCCCACTTGAAGCCTCGGATTATGATACTACTTCACCATTCATGGTCACCATAGTTCTCTTTGTTGGACATTGGGCGGCTATGTGCCCATGGCCAAGGCATTTGAAACACTTTACTTCACGGCTCCTAGTGGTTGTCTCCATTGGTTTCTTGCCTTGAGAGGTGCTCACTGCTTCTTTGGTTGGTGCACCCTCCTTCTTTTGCTTGTCCTTCCAATTTGATGATGGAAACTTTGAAGAAGAAGAAAAAGAATATTTGAACTTCCTCCTCTTAATTTGTTGCTCCACCTTGATTGCTTGTTGCACCAAATCTTCAAGCTCCACATAATTTTGTAATTCTACTATGTCTTGAATATCTTGATTCAAGCCATGTAAGAATCTTGCCATGGTAGCCTCCCTATCTTCTTGAAAATTTGACCTAAGTAAGGCCAACTCCATCTCCTTGAAATATTCATCTACACTCTTGGTCCCTTGGGTAAGTCTTTGCAATTTGTTATGAATGTCCCTTTGGTAATGATTTGGGACAAACCTCTTCCTCATGACATACTTCATCTCCTCCCAAGTGTCTATAGGCTCCCCTCCAAGTCTCCTCCTCTCTTTTTGTAATTGGTCCCACCACACAAGGGCATACTCTTTGAACTCAAGGGCGGCTACTTTCACCTTCTTACCTTCATTGTAAGAATTACAATCAAAGACTTGTTCTATCTTTAGCTCCCACTCCAAGTAAGCCTCCGGATCATTCTTCCCAAGAAAGGGAGGAACTTTGATTTTGACCCCCTCAAGCCTTTCATCACGCCTCCTTCCTCTATGTCCTCCTCCTCTATGCCTTCCTCCTCTAGGCCTTCCTCTTTCACTTTCATTGCCACTAGACTCATCATTTTGAAGGTTGGCAAGTTGTTGATCATAGTTGGTTTGCATTGCCTCCATTTGCCTTTGAAGGGCTTGCACTTGAGTAGTCATTCGTACAAAAAGGACCGCGGACCTTGGTGAAAGTGGTGGACTATGTTCAATGTTTGCCATGATTTATGTTTCCTCACTACACTCCCTTACTTGTCACACAAATGAATTTCACTCTTTTGGCTTTTTCCACACAAGAAGTAAATTTGCACTCTTGCCTTTTTCCTCTCAAATGTTCTCCTTTAGTTCTTAGAGGAATCAAACACAAAACACAAAAATACCAAAATTCAAGTAACAAAAAATCACAAAACTTATCAAAACAAGGAAAAAACGAAGAACAAAGGCTAGAAAAGAAAAGGTTTACAAATAAGAAACAATGGAAGAAGGGAATAATTTTCAAGACACAAATTGCTCAAGTGAAACTTTCTCTTCTTCTTTTTTTTTTTTTTTACACGAATTTCTTTTTTTTTTTTTTATAACTTGTTGAAGAGAATTACTCTTGAAAACTTTGTTTTTGGAGCAATACACAACAACCACGAATTTTCCCTTCAAGAAAAGATCAAAGTAACTTTTGTTTTGGTTTTTGGAAAGAAAAGAAGAAAGAGTAGAAGATGAAGAAGAAAAATAGAATCAAGAACACAAACAAAATTTCAACCAAAGCCTAAGCTTTGATACCACTTGATGACAACCAAATGGTATGGTTGCCTTATGAAGATCTTATGGTTGAATTGCAAGCATGATAATTTCGTGCTCTTTGTATAGGAACAAAATGAAAAAAACATAAAAGAGAAGAAATTAAGAAAATGGAAAGAAAGAGATGATGAGGCGCCACAAACCAAGAAGGTTTGATAAGCCAAGTGATGTTCGCCACAAGAACCTTGGATTCTTGATAAGAACTAAGTTTGGTTCAAGCAAGAACCTAAGAGAACAATTCTCTCACAAATGGAATTAATCCAAATTCAACATCCAAGTTGTATTTCTCAAGGTTTTAGGTGCATACATATAATAGTCATCCAACTCTTGGCATCCAAAGATGAGGCATAACCCCCCCCTTTGAATGGCCTAGTTCCTAACTTAAATGACCACTAAAACAATTCAAGTCAGCCCCCAAACCCAATATACACGCCTACCATTCTCAAATCATGGGTGGTTACACTTTGCTTTTCCAATTAAAAGTGTAACACCCAAACAATTGAAGGCAGCCACCAAGACACTCATAACTCACCATGAAGCCATTGAACTCAGCCCCAAGCACTCATATACACGCCTACTCTCCCTTCATTATGGGTGGTTACAATTTGCTTTTCAAATTAAAAGTGTAACACCCATAACTTACAATTTATTCACTCAACTTAATGAGGAGTTTCTTATAGCATGCAAGCCAAAGATTCCCTCCCCAAGACTCTCTAATTTCGTGTAAGACTATGAAGGAATCCAATTGTAACATTTAAACAAATTGGACCCACATACACTTATTGAAAAATAAAAGAAAAACCACTAAAATTGGAATCTTCTTCATGTCATGCGCCCCACATTATGAATCTTCTAGTTGGATAATGCAAGATACAAACTTGGGCTCAATGTCTTCTTGACTTGCACTTGGGCTTGTGTCCATTAAAAGATCCATTTGGTTTAGAACTTCTTGGGCTTTCTTGACTCTTGCTTTTGTCATAGGTTCAACAAGTCTTTGTAGTGCTTCTTGGTCCATATTCCTTAGTGGGCTCATATCACCATAAGTAAATCACCTTCTTGAGGAGTGACCTCAATGTCACTGTCATCCTCTTGAGAAGATTCTCCACTTGATAAGTTGTCATTTTCTTTTAAAATCTGATATGAGCCAAGGGGGGCAATTCAAGTTTGCAATAAGAGGATGTCAAACATTCAAGTCCAAGTGACCTTATGCCTTGTTTTGATTGTAACTTGTTCTTTGATAATCTGATTTTTGTGTTCTTGGTGGCGTTGAAAAGATAGGTGAATTTTCTACAAGTTGTATTTCTACCATCAAGACCTAATTCGACCTATATTACGAAGAAAATAGAGCTAGAATTTCAGCATGAAATTCTGGACGGATTTGACTCATTTGGCTTTAGGCTTGTATTTCGGTTTTGATGAGAATGGTTAAGTTTTTAGGCAGCCACTTATTGTTGTCATCATTTCACCAATTAGTGGCATATTCATGATAGTTATTGGGGGGGTTATGGAATGTTATTGCTGTCATCATTTCACCAATTAGTGGCATATTCATGATAGTTATTAGAGGGGGTTATGGAATCTTATGATGACTTGTGTAAGCCAACTCTTGGCAGCCCCAATTCCTATATGTATGCACCTACTAACATGAAATAAAATAACTTGGATGTTGAATTTGGATTAATTCCATTTGTGAGAGAATTGTTCTCTTAGGTTCTTGGTTGAACCAAACTTAGTTCTTATCAAGAATCCAAGATTCTTGTGGCGAACATCATTTGGCTTGTCAAACCTTCTTGGTTTGTGGCGCCCTCATCATTTCTTTCTTCACCATTTTCTTGTTTTCTTCACTTTTTTGTTGCTACAATTTGTTCCTTAAGAAGAACACGAAATTAACTCTCTTTGAATTCAACCAAACGATCTTCAAAAGGCAACCACACCATTTGGTTGTCATCAAAATCATTGTTCTCTTGTTTGGGCATTGGGAGGCAATATGGCCATTACCCAAACATTTGAAGCATTTGATGTTTCTACTCCTTGTAGAATTAGAAGATGAAGGAGTGGAATCACCAAATTTAGGTACAAAATCCTTTTTACCATGAGTGGGGGGAAAGGCCGTGGCCTCCTTATCTTTGGAAAAGGTTCCCTCCCTCTTGGCTTTGTCCTTCCAACTCGAAGTAGGATAGTTGGAGGAGGAAAACTTGGGTTTCTTTCTTTTAAGTTGTTGTTCCACCTTTAGAGCTTGGTGGACCAAGTCTTCCATTTGCACATAACTTTGCAATTCAACCACATCTTGGATTTCTGGATTTAGGCCATGTAGGAACCTAGCCATAGCGGCCTCCCTATCTTCTTTTACGTTGGCCCTAATCACAGCTACTTCCATCTCCTTATAGTACTCATCAACACTCCTAGACCCTTGGGATAGCTTTTGGAGCCTATTGTGAAGGTCTCTATGGTAATGGGAAGGTACAAATCTTTTTCTCATCACACTCTTCATCACCCTCTGATGCAAACCAAGAATGATGTCCAATTTAAGGCCAAATTGATTTTTGATGAAACTTTATTTTCATTAATGATGAACACGTCTACTTGTTTTGGCTGTATCTCGCGCTACAGATCTCCGATTGATGCATTCTTTAGTGCGTTAGAAAGCTAAGGAAATTATCTACGAATGGTATTTCAATTCTCTTGACCAGATTCGGCTTCTATCATGGTGAAAAACGGGCTGGAAGTTAAGCACGAAATTCTGGACGGATTTGACCCTTTTGTTTTAGGCTTGTATTTAGTTTTTATTTCGATATGATGGGGGTCGAATTTTATGACAAGAAAGGAGGTTAACTTTTGGCTTGCATGCCTTGTTAACTCCTTGGTAGGTTATGGAATCTTGGCCACTTATTGGAGAGTCATTATGTGGTGGTTATGAAGTTAATAGCCACTCATTAGTTGATGACAACCAAATTAGTGGGTTGCCTTGTTGATGATCTTAGGTTGAATTATCAAGCACAATTGGTGAGACTTCCATAGAAACTTAAGAAAACATGTAGTATTCAATTCAAGAAAGAAAGAAACAAGAAAATGGATGGAGATGAGAAAAGGGGGAGAGGCGCCACAAATCCAAGGGGATTTGATAAGCCTAGTGAAGATCGCCACAAAAGTCTTGGACTCTTGATAAGATCAAAGGGGGTGGCTCAATCAAGAACCTAAGAGAGACAAAACCCTCACAATTGGATTCAATCCAAAATCAACTTCTTAGTTATCCTTTTCCATTTATCATACTCGAATTATATAGGAGATGGAGGGGTGCATACAAAAGGTCATCACTAGATGACAAAACCCCTTTCATGACTATGCCACTAAGTAGTGTAATAAAAGCATTTACTAATCCACTAAGTGGCTAAATTACTATCCTACTTAATTGACTAATAAAAAGGGGTTCCATAACTTCTAAAGGAGTTACCTAGGCATGCAAGCCAAAGGTTGCCCTCCTAGAAGCTTCCAATTTCGTGCATCCTCATGAATTGGGCTTGGTCATCATACAAATTTAGTGTAGCCCACACTTCATGGACACCAAAGTGAAGTTCCCCCAAAATTGGATCCACAAATAGCGTATTACATTTTATTTAATTAGAAATAAGACTAGTAAATGGGCTTCCAAGTAGCACACGCCCTTCATCATCACGGTGCTTGGATCATGATGACAACCAAATGGTGTGGTTGCCTTTTGAAGATCGTTTGGTTGAATTCAAAGAAAGTTAACTTTCGTGTTCTTCTTAAGGAACAAATTGTAGCAACATAAAAGTGAAGAAAACAAGAAAATGGTGAAGAAAGAAATGATGAGGCGCCACAAACCAAGAAGGTTTGATAAGCCAAGTGATGTTCGCCACAAGAATCTTGGATTCTTGATAAGAACTAAGCTTGGTTCAACCAAGAACTATGAGAACAATACTCTCACAAATGGAATTAATCCAAATTCAACATCCAAGTTATTTTATTTCATGTTAGTAGGTGCATACATATAGGAATTGGGGCTGCCAAGAGTTGGCTTACACAAGTCATCATAAGATTCCATAACCCCCTCTAATAACTATCATGAATATGCCACTAATTGGTGAAATGATGACAGCAATAACATTCCATAACCCCCCAATAACTACCATGAATATGCCACTAATTGGTGAAATGATGACAACAATAAGTGGCTGCCTAAAAACTTAACCATTCTCATCAAAACCGAAATACAAGCCTAAAGCCAAATGAGTCAAATCCGTCCAGAATTTCATGCTGAACTTCTAGCGCTATTTTCTTCATGATAGATGTCGAATTAGGTCTTGATGGTAGAAATACAACCTGTAGAAAATTCACTTATCTTTTCAACGCCACCAAGAACACAAAAATCGGATTATCAAAGAACAAGTTACAATCAAAACAAGGCATAAGGTCACTTGGACTTGAATGTTTGACATCCTCTTATTGCAAACTTGAATTGCCCCCCCCCCTTGGCTCATATCATTCCCTCCTTCTTGGAAGAAATTCGACCTCGAATTTATTTCCTTAAGGAATCGTCTTCATCCTCCTGGGTCAAATGGAAATCGATAGAAATCATCAAATGTTGCAAATAGGCATAACACATTTCCATCTTGAACAATCAACATCCCAACACATTCCTCAAAATTGATGTGATGAACCAAATGGACACCATACTTTTGGGAAACCATGCGAGTTCCCAAACCATGGGGTACTGCCTTTGGGATTAAATCTTTAATTACGTCGGTTGTCTTGCAAGCTTCCTTTGGAATCACATCTTCAATTTCATTGAATGTCTTGCAAGCCTCCTTTGGAATCACATCTTCAATTTCATTGAATGTCTTGCAAGCCTCCTTTGGAATCACATCTTCAATTTCATTGAATGCCTTGCAAACTTCCTTTGGGGGAACAAACTCAATTTCCTTCAAAAGAGAATCAACACAACTAGGAAAAGAATTAGGAATAGCATTAAAACAAGCATTCAAGTTTTCTTTTTTCACCTCATTTTCTTTTTTTGTTCTCATTCTTTCTTTCTCTTCAATTTCTTTTATCTCTCCATTTTCATCACTCTCTATTTCCATATATATAGGATCTTTATACCCTTCTTCTTCCTCCAATGGTGCAAGAATGATTTGACAATTTTTTAAATGAAAATGAGTACTTGTTGGTGCTGCAGTCACGCTTTGCTTTCCGTTGAATCTTCCATGGACGTCCAAGTGCCAAGTGTCTCATTTTTGTAGGCACCACATCACAAAGCACCTCATCTTCATATCCATCAACCTTGAATGATACTAGTACTTGTTTGTCCACCATCATGTTGCCCATATCACTAAATTCTGGATCCTCGAGACTAATGAGTGAATATGGTTGCGAATGCTTCAGAACATGAAGTGACAACTTCTCCACCAAGGTTTTGCTAGCCATGTTGATGTAACGTTTCCTATCAATGGTCAAGCTATAGATCTCATCATTCACATAACATTTTGTGGAGAAAAGATTCTTTTTTTTTTTTTTGACTTCCATGTTGGAGAGGATGAATAGAAGGTTTGTAGAAGGTTTTGGGTAGAAAACAAGAAAGGTAGATGATGAAGAACAAAGATAGATTCAAGAACACAAATGCAAATTCAACCAAAGCCTAAGCTTTGATACCACTTGATGACAACTAAATGGTGTGGTTGCCTTTTGAAGATCGTTTGGTTGAATTCAAAGAAAGTTAACTTTCGTGTTCTTCTTAAGGAACAAATTGTAGCAACATAAAAGTGAAGAAAACAAGAAAATGGTGAAGAAAGAAATGATGAGGCGCCACAAACCAAGAAGGTTTGATAAGCCAAGTGATGTTCGCCAAAAGAATCTTGGATTCTTGATAAGAACTAAGCTTGGTTCAACCAAGAACTATGAGAACAATACTCTCACAAATGGAATTAATCCAAATTCAACATCCAAGTTATTTCATTTCATGCTAGTAGGTGCATACATATAGGAATTGGGGCTGCCAAGAGTTGGCTTACACAAGTCATCATAAGATTCCATAACCCCCCCAATAACTATCATGAATATGCCACTAATTGGTGAAATGATGACAGCAATAACATTCCATAACCCCCCCCCCCCAATAACTATCATGAATATGCCACTAATTGGTGAAATGATGACAACAATAAGTGGCTGCCTAAAAACTTAACCATTCTCATCAAAACCGAAATACAAGCCTAAAGCCAAATGAGTCAAATCCGTCCAGAATTTCATGCTGAACTTCTACCGCTATTTTCTTCATGATAGATGTCGAATTAGGTCTTGATGGTAGCAATACAACTTGTAGAAAATTCACTTATCTTTTCAACGCCACCAAGAACACAAAAATCTGATTATCAAAGAACAAGTTACAATCAAAATGAGGCATAAGGTCACTTGGACTTGAATGTTTGACATCCTCTTATTGCAAACTTGAATTGCCCCCCTTGGCTCATATCAGATCATCTTCTAGTGGTGGCTTCAAGTGCATCATCAATCCGGTTTCTTTCTCAAGTTCTTCTTGCTTGAGTTCTTCTTGCATCTTCATGGCTTTAGTCTTGCTCCTTGTTTCAGGCCCAACTTGCATGATAGCATGATCTTCATCTTCATCACTAAGATTATTACAAACATGTAAATCAAACTCCTAATCCTAAGTCTTCTCTAGTAGTGATGGTCATGAGCTGCCTTTTGGAGTGGGAGAGTGACTTTGCTTCTTCCTCCACTTTAGCTTCATGGCTTGCCTCTTGTTATGATTTTAGGATCACACCATCCCCTCCTTCTCGGAGACAACTCGACCACGAACTGAAGACCTCCATACCTCCATTAAAATGAAAACCTTAGTTTTTCTTCTTCTTTTTCTTCGAAGTTAAGGTAAAGCTAAGTGTACGTCCCACCCCCCGGGGTCAAATACAAAGTGAAAGGACTCTTCACATGTAAGGCTTGTAAAGCTAAACAAGTGAAATGGAATGGAAGTATACGAGTTATTCCTTTTGAAGGTTGATTCAACCACCTTACCTTCTTTTGGTTTTACGACAAAGAAACATTGTACTTGGCCACCCCAAAGTTTTAATTCATCAACATAGGTTGAATTCTCAAATTTTGGTCCATTGCCCCTCACATCAACATAAGTAGTTGGTGTTGTTGGGGTAGTAAAAAACCCCCCCAAATTTTCATGAGATGCACCACATTCAAGTCTATAAGATGGTGTAGAAACAAGCAAAGCAGGGATGGGTGCGTTAGTAAGCTTTTCAAACAATTCTATATGCAATCCTTGGAAACTTATCGTAAATCCAAAGGGATTAAAGATGCCATCGTATTTTATGGACTTGGAGATGTGCACTCGGTTTTCCAGTTCAATTGCACAGGGCGAGGAAATAGCAACACGTGCATCAACACATAGGCCCGAGAATTGTTCCTTGAAAACGAATGCTGAGAGTTATGCAAGCCATTAAACAAGTATGCAAATCTAGTGAGTGAAAGAGAAGAGTAGGAACAAAACAAGTTACCAGGTAACATAATAGAGTTAGGATGTCTATGTTTTTGTATATTAATGCATGGCAAACCTTGGTTTGCTTCCTTGTAATGTAAAAACTCGATTTCCTCATCTTCTTTTGTCTCTTTTACTTTAGTATCACTCTCATCGAATTCTATCTCTTTTCTTTGTTATGAACGAAATCTCCACTTTCCTCTCTATTTTTTCCTCAATTCCTTTCTTGTGGCCCTTTTCCTCAAGTGGCTCACTTTTCTTTTTGCCACTTTCATTCTTTTCCTCTCAAGGCTTTTCTCTCTTGTTCTCTTTTGATTCTCAATTTCTTTTTATCCTCGCTAACCTCTCCTGAAGAGAGTCGTACAAGTGTTATCTTGAGGCCAGCATGCACAAATTAAATCGACCAGAACAAACACAATTCTAATTTCCAAACAAAAAGTAAGACTAGAATTCGAAACTCTATGCCAAGATCTTTCAATTGACTGGTTGATTAACACTTCAAGAATGCATCATTAAAATCATCAAGGTCTATGTGGCGCGATTCCCAAGGATCTTGGAAGAACTAAGGATGAACGCCAAGAACATGAAATTCAAAACTGATGCTCCTTCACCCAATATTATCACTACTAAGTGAAGGATTCAACAATTCACATCGAAAGAACACAATTGAAACACTATTCAGGGTCAAAGACCAAGAATCTACACGAAGTTCGAAAAGATTTTTGGAGCCGATTTCAACCTTTTGGAACTGCAAAACCGAATCCAAAAACTCAAAGCTCCTAGAGACTACCTCTAGATACCAAATGATGTGATCCTTATTGAATCACGGAAAGGTAGTATCTAATCTAAGAGCTTTGATCAAAATTGAACTAAAATTCAAATGAAAATTTGGAGGGAAAACAAACTTGATCAAGGATGTTATCACAGTGCCAACCAAGAGAATGCTAATGAAGCAAGTACAACGCATGCAGCTTGGGTGCAATTCTCAAGCCCGAGCCGTGAATTCACAAGATAAAGAATAGAAGAATTACAATTGCAATTGCAACAGAAACTAGGAAAACCGAATTTGATCATGAAGTACTAAGTATAGACACCGTCGTGTGCATGAAGTAACATAGATTGCAAGCAAGTAGGGTAAAGAATAGAAAATTTGGAAGGGCAAGAAGAGGAGGAAATGTCGCCACACTAAGTCCATTGATTGGAAGAGGTGATAAGCCAGGGTTGGATCGCCACAAGAGATCGGAAGCTCTTGATAAGAATCTGGCAATGGTTCTACTTAAGAACCCAAAGCGGAGACCACTCTGAACTCACACTTCTCAAACTTGGAGAAATTCAATTCATTCGTCGGAAAGTGATTCAAACGTGTTACAAACACCTATTTATACAAAACAACAAAATGGATGGAAGGTTGATGATGGAAGGTTGATATGAGCCAAGGGGGGGCAATTCAAGTTTGCAATAAGAGGATGTCAAACATTCATGTCCAAGTGACCTTATGCCTTGTTTTGATTGTAACTTGTTCTTTTATAATCCGATTTTTGTGTTCTTATTGGCGTTGAAAAGATAAGTGAATTTTCTACAAGTTGTATTTCTACCATCAAGACCTAATTCGACCTCTATCATGAAGAAAATAGCGCTAGAAGTTCTGCATGAAATTCTGGACGGATTTGACTCATTTGGCTTTTAGGCTTGCATTTCGGTTTTGATGAGAATGGTTAAGTTTTTTAGGCAGCCACTTATTGTTGTCATCATTTCACCAATTAGTGGCATATTCATGATAGTTATTGGGGGGGTTATGGAATGTTATTGCTGTCATCATTTCACCAATTAGTGGCATATTCATGATAGTTATTAGAGGGGGTTATGGAATCTTATGATGACTTGTGTAAGCCAACTCTTGGCAGCCCCAATTCCTATATGTATGCACCTACTAACATGAAATAAAATAACTTGGATGTTGAATTTGTATTAATTCCATTTGTGAGAGTATTGTTCTCTTAGGTTCTTGGTTGAACCAAACTTAGTTCTTATCAAGAATCCAAGATTCTTGTGGCGAACATCACTTGGCTTATCAAACCTTCTTGGTTTGTGGCGCCTCATCATTTCTTTCTTTACCATTTTCTTGTTTTCTTCACTTTTATGTTGCTACAATTTGTTCCTTAAGAAGAACACGAAAGTTAACTTTTTTTGAATTCAACCAAACGATCTTCAAAAGGCAACCACACCATTTGGTTGTCATCAAACGTCATGCAAGATCCTCGCGCCTCTTTCTAGCTATGTGGGCCTCCATGACTTAACCCTAAGCCCAATTACAAGCCTAATTCGGTCATAATACAATTTAAACTCAAAGTCCTAAGATTGTTACAAACATGTAAATCAAACTCCCAATCCTAACTCTTCTCTAGTAGTGATGGTCATGAGCTGCCTTTTGGAGTGGGAGAGTGACTTTGCTTCTTCCTCCACTTTAGCTTCATGGCTTGCCTCTTGCTATGATTTTAGGATCACACCATCCCCTCCTTCTCGGAGACAACTCGACCACGAACTGAAGACCTCCATACCTCCATTAAGATTGGATAAGTTTCTTAAGTGTCGGTTGACGGTAGTCGGTGCCTCACTGTAAACCTACGTATGTTAAATGCAAAAAAATTATGTCTAGAATTTACAGGAAGTTGATAGTTCAAAGAATTTTAAGATACTTGTTGCGTAAACCACTTTGAAAAATCTGCATGTATACGAGCAGACTACTCTTGTTCACTTATGTTTTCTGATAACAAGAATGCGCTGTATAATTGGACAATACACATATTTTTAGCACAAATTAAAGTATTTATTATTACATAATTTAAAGAAAAGGATATACAATAAATACTCAAGGTATGGCTTAACTTCGGTGCAATTGATCAACACATGAACATGGGCCGACTTCCTCTCTGCATCTGTTAACCAGTGAGTCAACTCCTTCCCCGAATGACGACCAGATAGGCAAAAGACCGATAAGGCTAGCGGATGTCTTTCACTTTCATTTTCCATTTCATTTCTATTATTTCTTGGTGACAACATGAAGTTGTTGAAATAATGGGAACAAAAATGGGTTTTCTCACGGTGTAAGTAAGACGCACAGATTGATCCTTCAACCCTAGCTTTATTTTTCATTAATCGTTTTGAATCACCTATGAATCTACAAAATAACAAGTTCATAGAAATATTTATTACCTTTCATTTCAAATGGAAAAAAATCTAATATCTAATTCTAGGATAGTTACCTTTCAAATGGATACATCCACCTATATTGTACTGGTCCACCAAGTCTTGCTTCATATGCGAGATGAACTGGGAGATGCTCCATGGAATCAAAGAAACCAGGAGGAAATATTCTCTCCAACTTGCATAGAATGATTAGAATGTTCTGCTCCATCTTAATCAGTTCCTCTTCCCTCAACGTTGCAGAGCACAAATCTCTAAAGAATTGACTCAATTCAGTAAGCGGATTCAAGACATGGACTGGCAAGGAACTAAAAGCAATAGAAAGTAAACATTCCATGAATACATGACAGTCATGGCTTTTCATCGCATGCATCCTTCCCATGCTGACATTGACACATCTTGCCAAATTGGAAGAATAACTGTCTGGCATCTGTAGTTCTGTTATCCACTGACAAAGGGACTCTGCTTCCTCAACAATTAAACTATAATTGGCTTTAAGTTTTAACATCTTCCCATTAACATGCCGCTTCAACTCCAAGTCTGGTCGCCTGTAGTACAAAGCTAGGTCCATTCTTGCCTTCTCATTGTCTGAACAAGAGTCTCCCTATGAGAGTGAGGGAGAAAGAGACTATAGGAGACCTAGAAGGGAACCAAGGAGGAGACCTAGAGAAGATAGGATGGAGGGAGTAAAAATTAAAATACCTACTTTCCATGGGAGAAATGACCCCGAAGCCTACTTAGAGTGGGAGATGAAGATTGAACAAATCTTCTCATGTCACAACTATAGTGAGGAAAAGAAGGTGAAGATAGCCTCTTTAGAATTCCTAGATTATGCTCTAGTATGGTGGGATCAATTACAAAAGGAGAGAAGGAGGTATGACGAAGATCCCATA
Source organism: Ammopiptanthus mongolicus (assembly GCA_039655645.1). Lineage (NCBI taxonomy): Eukaryota > Viridiplantae > Streptophyta > Magnoliopsida > Fabales > Fabaceae > Ammopiptanthus > Ammopiptanthus mongolicus. Next base: position 58,501,994 of record CM077347.1, on the reverse strand, counting down.
ATTACTTGGAGGGTGATGAAGAGTGTGATGAGAAAAAGATTTGTACCTTCCCATTACCATAGAGACCTTCACAATAGGCTCCAAAAGCTATCCCAAGGGTCTAGGAGTGTTGCTGAGTACTATAAGGAGATGGAAGTAGCTGTGATTAGGGCCAACGTAAAAGAAGATAGGGAGGCCGCTATGGCTAGGTTCCTACATGGCCTAAATCCAGAAATCCAAGATGTGGTTGAATTGCAAAGTTATGTGCAAATGGAAGACTTGGTCCACCAAGCTCTAAAGGTGGAACAACAACTTAAAAGAAAGAAACCCAAGTTTTCCTCCTCCAACTATCCTACTTCGAGTTGGAAGGACAAAGCCAAGAGGGAGGGAACCTTTTCCAAAGATAAGGAGGCCACGGCCTTTCACCCCACTCATGGTAAAAAGGATTTTGTACCTAAATTTGGTGATTCCACTCCTTCATCTTCTAATTCTACAAGGAGTAGAAACATCAAATGCTTCAAATGTTTGGGTAATGGCCATATTGCCTCCCAATGCCCAAACAAGAGAACAATGATTTTAAAAGAAAATGACAACTTATCAAGTGGAGAATCTTCTCAAGAGAATGATAGTGACATAGAGGTCACTCCTCAAGAAGGTGATTTACTTATGGTAAGAAGACTTTTGGGAGTGCATTGGAAAGACAACAATACTCAAAGAGAAAACATTTTTCACACAAGATGTTTGATTCAAAGCAAAGTTTGCTCTTTGATTATTGATGGGGGAAGTTGTACCAATGTTGCTAGTGAACACAAACTTGGCCTAAAAACAATTCCTCACCCGAAGCCTTATAAACTTCAATGGTTGAGTGAAGATGGTGAGTTGTTGGTTAATCAACAAGTTTTGGTTAACTTCTCAATTGGAAAGTACGAGGATGATGTCCTATGTGATGTAGTTCCTATGGAGGCCGGCCATGTTCTACTTGGAAGGCCTTGGCAATATGATAGGAATGTGACTCACCATGGATTATCAAACAAATTTGTGTTTGAGTACAACAACCTTAAAATAACACTTGTTCCACTTTCCCCAAAGGAAATTAGTGAGGACCAAGTCAAATTAAGGTTGAAAAGAGAGCAAGAAGTAAAAGAGAGTGAGCCACATAAAATTGAGAAAGAAAAGAAAGAAGAGTCGAGAGTGAGTAAAAAGGAAAAAGAAAGGAAAGTAGAGAGAAATGTTGAGAGTTTATTCATGAAAATGAGTGAAGTAAGGAAGGCTTTCTTGGCAAGGAAGCCTATGTACATTTTATATTGCAATGAAAACACTTTGCAAACTCAACTTTCTTCTTCTATTCCTTCTTGCATTTCTAAACTCTTGGATGACTTTGCTGATGTCTTCCCCAATGACATACCCCACGGCCTACCTCCTTTGAGGGGAATTGAGCACCAAATGGATTTAATCCCTAGTGCTTCTATTCCAAATAGGCCGGCCTATAGGGCGAATCCTCAAGAAACTAAAGAAATTGAAAAACAAGTTGAGGATTTGCTTGAAAAAGGTTGGGTGAGGGAAAGTTTGAGCCCATGTGCCATGCCGGTTATCCTAGTACCTAAAAAGGATGGTACTTGGAGGATGTGCACAGATTGTAGGGCAATCAATAACATCACCATAAAGTATAGACATCCCATCCCTAGACTTGATGACATGCTTGATGAATTGCATGGAGCCAGGGTTGGATCGCCACAAGAGATCGGAAGCTCTTGATAAGAATCTGGCAATGGTTCTACTTAAGATCCCAAAGAGTCTGAACTCACACTTCTCAAACTCGGAGAAATTCAATTCATTCATCAGAAAGTGATTCAAACGTGGTACAAACACCTATTTATACGAAACGACAAAATGGATGGAAGGTCATGCAAGATCGTTGCGCCTCCTTCTAGCTATGTGGGCCTTCATGACTTAACCCTAAGCCCAATTACAAGCCTAATTCGGTCGCAATACAATTTAAACTCAAAGTCCTAAGATTATTACAAACATGTAAATCAAACTCCTAATCCTAAGTCTTCTCTAGTAGTGATCGTCATGAGCTGCCTTTTGGACTGGGAGAGTGAGTTTGCTTCTTCCTCCACTTTAGCTTCATGGCTTGCCTCCTGCTATGATTTTAGGATCACACCATCCCCTCCTTCTCGGAGACAACTCGACCACGAACTGAAGACCTCCATACCTCCATTAAAATGAAAACCTTAGTTTTTCTTCTTCTTTTTCTTCGAAGTTAAGGTAAAGCTAAGTGTACAACCCACCCCCCGGGGTCAAATACAAAGTGAAAGGACTCTTCACATGTAAGGCTTGTAAAGCTAAACAAGTGAAATGGAATGGAAGTATATGAGTTATTCCTTTTGAAGGTTGATTCAACCCCCTTCCTTCTTTTGGTTTTACGACAAAGGAACATTGTACTTGGCCACCCCAAAGTTTTAATTCATCAACATAGGTTGAATTCTCAAGTTTTGGTCCATTGCCCCTCACATCAACATAAGTAGTTGGTGTTGTTGGGGTAGTAAAAAACCCCCCCAAATTTTCATGAGATGCACCACATTCAAGTCTATAAGATGGTGTAGAAACAAGCAAAGCTGGGATGGGTGCGTTAGTAAGCTTTTCAAACAATTCTATATGCAATCCTTGGAAACTTATCGAAAATCCAAAGGGATTAAAGATGCCATCGTAATTTATGGACTTGGAAATGTGTACTCTGTTTTCGAGTTCAATTGCACAGGGCGAGGAAATAGCAACACATGCATCAACACATAGGCCCAAGAATTGTTCCTTGAAAACGAATGCTGAGAGTTATGCAAGCCATTAAACAAGTATGCAAATCTAGTGAGTGAAAGAGAAGAGTAGGAACCAAACAAGTTACCAAGTAACATAATAGAGTTAGGATGTCTATGTTTTGTATATTAATGCAAGGCAAACCTTGGTTTGCTTCCTTGTAATGTACAAACTCGATTTCCTCATCTTCTTTTGTCTATTTTCCTTTAGTATCACTCTCATCGAATTCTATCTCCTTTCTTTGTTATGAACGAAATCTCCACTTTCCTCTCTATTTTTGCCTCAATTCCTTTCTTGTGGCCCTTTTCCTCAAGTGGCTCACTCTTCTTTTTGCCACTTTCATTCTTTTCCTCTCAAGGCTTTTCTCTCTTGTTCTCTTTTGATTCTCAATTTCTTTTTATCCTCGCTAACCTCCCCTGAAGAGAGTGGTACAAGTGTTATCTTGAGGCCAGCATGCACAAATTAAATCGACCAGAACAAACACAATTCTAATTTCCAAACAAAAAGTAAGACTAGAATTCGAAACTCTATGCCAAGATCTTTCAATCGACTGGTTGATTAACACTTCAAGAACGCATCATGAAAATCATCAAGATCTATGTGGCGCGATTCCCAAGGATCTTGGAAGAACCAAGGATGAACGCCGAGAACATGAAATTCAAAACTGATGCTCCTTCACCAAATATTATCACTACTAAGTGAAGGATTCAACAATTCACATCGAAAGAACACAATTGAAACACTATTCAAGGTCAAAGACCAAGAATCTACACGAAGTTCGAAAAGATTTTTGGAGCCGATTTCAACCTTTCGAACTGCAAAACCGAATCCAAAAACTCAAAGCTCCTAGAGACTACCTCTAGATACCAAATGATGTGATCCTGATTGAATCAAGGAAAGGTAGTATCTAATCTGAGAGCTTCGATCAAAATTGAACTAAAATTCAAATGAAAATTTGGAGGGAAAACAAACTTGATCAAGGATGTTATCACAGTGCCAACCAAGAGAATGCTAATGAAGCAAGTACAACGCATGCAGCTTGGGTATAATGCTCAAGCTCGAGCCGTGAATTCACAAGATCAAGAATAGAAGAAATACAATTGCAATTGCAACAGAAACTAGGAAAACCGAATTTGATCATGAAGTACTAAGTACAGACACCGCCGTGTGCATGAAGTAACATAGACTGCAAGCAAGTAGAGTAAAGAATAGAAAATTTGGAAGGGCAAGAAGAGGAGGGAATGGCGCCACACTGAGTCCATTGATTGGAAGAGGTGATAAGCCAGGGTTGGATCGCCACAAGAGATCGGAAGCTCTTGATAAGAATCTGGCAATGGTTCTACTTAAGTTAGGTTTTAAGTTGATCTTTAGTTCATGAATCAAGCTATTAAATTGGGAGTTATAGATTGTCCTAGGATTCCTTTGTGTGGGTGAAAGAGGGGCGTGTGGGCTGAGTAGAATTGGCCCTAAGGTGAGCCAGTAGTGACATAATTAGGCCATTCTGGTGGAGGTTATGCTTTGTCTTTGGATGCCAAAAGTTTGGATGTCCACAACTATATGTAGGCGCCTACTACCATGAATAAGAGAACTTGGATGTTGAATTTGGATTGATTCCATTTGTGAGAGTATTGTTCTCATAGTTCTTGGTTGAACCAAGCTTAGTTCTTATCAAGAATCCAAGATTCTTGTGGCGAACATCACTTGGCTTATCAAACCTTCTTGGTTTGTGGCGCCTCATCATTTCTTTCTTCACCATTTTCTTGTTTTCTTCACTTTTATGTTGCTACAATTTTGTTCCTTAAGAAGAACACGAAATTAACTCTCTTTGAATTCAACCAAACGATCTTCAAAAGGCAACCTCACCATTTGGTTGTCATCAGGTACAAGTGTTATCTTGAGGCCAGCATGCACAAATTAAATCGACCAGAACAAACACAATTCTAATTTCCAAACAAAAAGTAAGACTAGAATTTGAAACTCTATGCCAAGATCTTTCAATCGACTGGTTGATTAACACTTCAAGAACGCATCATGAAAATCATCAAGATCTATGTGGCGCGATTCCCAAGGATCTTGGAAGAACCAAGGATGAACGCCAAGAACATGAAATTCAAAACTGATGCTCCTGCACCCAATATTATCACTACTAAGTGAAGGATTCAACAATTCACATTGAAAGAACACGATTGAAACACTATTCAAGGTCAAAGACCAAGAATCTACACGAAGTTCGAAAAGATTTTTGGAGCCGATTTCAACCTTTCGAACTGCAAAACCGAATCCAAAAACTCAAAGCTCCTAGAGACTACCTCTAAATACCAAATGATGTGATCCTGATTGAATCAAGGGAAGGTAGTATCTAATTTAAGAGCTTCGATCAAAATTTAACTGAAATTCAAATGAAAATTTGGAGGGAAAACAAACTTCGTCAAGGATGTTATCACAGTGCCAACCAAGAGAATGCTAATGAAGCAAGTACAACGCATGCAGCTTGGGTGCAATTCTCAAGCCCGAGCCGTGAATTCACAAGATCAAGAATAGAAGAATTACAATTGCAATTGCAACAGAAACTAGGAAAACCGAATTTGATCATGAAGTACTAAGTATAGACACCGCCGTGTGCATGAAGTAACATAGATTGCAAGCAAGTAGAGTAAAGAATAGAAAATTTGGAAGGGCAAGAAGAGGAGGGAATGGCGCCACACTGAGTCCATTGATTGGAAGAGGGGATAAGCCAGGGTTGGATCAACACAAGAGATCGGAAGCTCTTGATAAGAATCTGGCAATGGTTCTACTTAAGAACCCAAAGAGGAGACCACTCTGAACTCACACTTCTCAAACTTGGAGAAATTCAATTCATTCGTCGGAAAGTGATTCAAACGTGTAACAAACACCTATTTATACGAAACGACAAAATGGATGGAAGGTCATGCAAGGTTCTCGCGCCTCCTTCTAGCTATGTGGGCCTCCATGACTTAACCCTAAGCCCAATTACAAGCCTAATTCGGTCGTAATACAATTTAAGCACAAAGTCCTAAGATTATTACAAACATGTAAATCAAACTCCTAATCCTAGGTCTTCTCTAGTAGTGATGGTCATGAGCTGCCTTTTGGAGTGGGAGAGTGACTTTGATTCTTCCTCTGCTTTAGCTTCATGGCTTGCCTCTTGCTATGATTTTAGGATCACACCATCCCCTCCTTCTCGGAGACAACTCGATCACGAACTGAAGACCTCCATACCTCCATTAAAATGAAAACCTTAGTTTTTCTTCTTCTTTTTCTTCGAAGTTAAGTTAAAGCTAAGTATACATCCCACCCCCCGGGGTCAAATGCAATGTGAAAGGACTCTTCACATGTAATGATGAGATCCCTCATGACAACACTCACCAAGCATCACCTAAAGAGGAAGAAGAGGACTCAAGCTTAAGGAACATAGTTGGGCCTATGACAAGATCAAGATTGAAGAAGGCCCAAAGTGCACTTGAAGTGAAAGTAGTCAACCTCATGGACATGAAGATCAACCAAGAGGAAGAACCAAGAATGGTGAACCTCTCACAACTTGAGGTCACGGATACATAAACTAGTTTAGGAAACCATGTAATAAAAGTAGGACTTTTAGTACTTTGACTTTTCTAGTTTGACTTTTGCATCATGGACTTGTAAATGGGCCAAGATGGAGTCATCAAGGCCCATCCAAGTAGGGAGAGGCGCGCTCCTACCTTGCATAAGAGGAGCTTAGGCGCGCCTACACATAAGGAAGTTAGGAGCCATATAAATACCTCCTTGTACTCATTTTTGAATCATAATTGAAAGTTTAGAATTTTTCTCACATTGAGAATTTAGAGAGAGTTGAGAGAGAGAGTCTCCTCTTGAAGGTTCTAGAGTAGAACCTTGTGATTCTCATCAAGAGCTCCTTACTCTTGTGGCGGATCTTCCTTGAGCTTATCACTCCATCTAATCCATGGAGTTGTGGCGCTTTCTTCCATTTCCCTTCCCCTTCATCTTTTCCCTTTCTTCTTGAATTCTTGTTGCCTCACGCATAAAGCCTTAGGCTTATCTTAGGATTTATGCATTTTAGCTTTAAGTTGCTTAGGAATTGTGGATCCATGATTCTTGTGATTTGATGATCAAGCTTTGGCTTGAGGTGGAGCTAGTTCTCTCAATTTTCCTCAAGATCATCAAAAATGAACAAGTTTGGATTTCCCTCCAATTTTTAGTTTGAATTTTCATTTCAATTTCGGATCAATTCTCCTAGAACGATCCTACATTCACTAGATCCATCTTGGATCATAACATTTGGTATCAAGAGCTAGCCTCTAGGAGAGTTAGAAGCTTGCAAAAAAATTCAAAAAAATTTTGGCGGTAATTTTCAAATTTTGGCGCCATTTTCAAAATTTGAAAATTCTAGATCTAGATCCTTTTGATCTTGATTTTGTGTTCTAGTTGTGTTGTTTGTTGTTCTTATGGTTTGAATTTTCGAATTCTACATATATTTGTGTTAGATTTGATCTATTCTTTTGAATTTGAATTTTCTTGATGTTCATATGTGTTCTTCATAGTTCTTGAGATCCTTGGGATAATTGCTTGATAGATCTTGATGAATTTCAAAAGTGTTGGTTAACTTGTTGATCAACCACTTGAATGAAAGATCTAAGCATCAAAATAGTGAATTCTAAATTTGTTTGTTGAAATTCAATTTGCTTCTTGCAAAAGCACTTTAGAAGGCTCTTTGATCTTACATTTGTATTAATTGTTTAGTTTGGGCTATTTGTGCAACTTCGAAAAGTCAGTGGCTGTTATAAAAAAAAAATAGTTCAGAAATTATAGAAAAGGAAAAAGAGTCCAAATCTGAAAAATCCAAAGGACCAAAACGCAAATTTAAAAAAAATTGGGGCAAAAGTGCAAATACTAAAAGTTTCGAAAAAAATTTTATTTGCAGAAAAAGACTTGCCACTATTCAGCCTAGAAACTTTGTGTGTGAGCCTACTTGAGCAAGAAAATTTCGAAAATCAAGAACACATTAAGAAAAGTTCATTTTCAACTTCTTCTTTCTTCTTAATTCTTTCTTGTTCTACTTGTCTTCTTGCATTTCTATTTGAGTGTGCTATTTCTTGTTGAGCATTTTTAGTTTGTCTTTTAAACTTCTTAGTTTTGTCTTGTAGTTTTCTTTCCTTGAAATTCTTGTGAGTGAATTACTCTTGGTTTGATTTGTTTACAAGTGTATTTGGCTTTATATCTTGGAATTGCTTGTTTCTACTTCAAGAGCCTTTGAGTGAGACTTTAGAGTGGAAAAAGGCAAGAGTGTGCATTTGCTAAAAAGCCTATTTGTGTGATACACGAGTGAACATTCTAAGAGTGAAACACTTAGTTGAGTGGTGAGGTCCATTTTATTTTTTTATTTCATTGTTGAAAATTGTAAACATGTCACAAACTAGAGGTGATGGTGAAGGTAGTACACCACCTTCCCCTAGAACCTTGGCCTATGATATGAAACTTCAAAGAATGACACGGCATTTGGAAAGGCTTCTAGAAAGGCAAAATGATGTGGTTAATGAAAGACTTGAAGGCCTTGAAAGAGCTTCAAGAGGCACAAGAACTAGAAGTCCAAGACAAGAAAGTTCCTCTCATGCAAATTCATCACATGAAGACAATGAATATGAAGAGGATGGCCGAAGGAGAAGGAGGCATAGGAGGAGGCATGGAGACTATGGTGAGGATAGAGTGAGGAGACAAAATGATAGACTTGAGGGAGTAAAAGTAAAAGTGCCAACATTTCAAGGTAAAAATGATCCCGAGTTATATCTAGAGTGGGAGACAAAAATAGAGCAAATTTTTGAATGCCAACATTATAGTGAAGAGAAGAAGGTTAAGGTGGCATCCATAGAGTTTGTGGACTATGCATTAATATGGTGGGATCAACTAATCAAGGAGAAAAGGAGGAATGGAGATGATCCAATTTCTACTTGGAGAGAAATGAAGGCCATTATGAGGAAGAGTTTGTTTCTTCACACTATCATAGGGAGCTCCATAACAACCTTCAAAGGCTTAATCAAGGCAACAAAAGTGTGGACGAATACTATAAGGAGATGGAGGTTGATATGAGCCCACTAAGGACCATGGACCAAGAAGCACTACAAAGACTTGGTGGGCCTATGGCTAGAGCAAGAGCTAAGAAAGCCCAAGAAGTTTTAAATCAAATGGTGGATCTTTTAATGGACACAAGCCCAATTGCAAGTCAAGAAGGAATGGAGCCCAAGTTGGTGACATATCTTAGTCAAATAGAAGGCCCATAGTGATGACAAGGGGGGCATGAACTTGCTTCATTTAGTTGTTTGTTTATTTTCAATTCAATAAGTGTAATGGGTTATGTGAGTGGATTCAATTTGGCATTCTCTATTAATGGGCTACACTAAGAGTTGCATGAAGGTCTAGCCCATATTTCCTATGTTGCTACACGTGATTAGAGGGTCTTGGGGAGGGAATCTTTAGCTTGCATGCTATAAGAAACTCCTCATTAAGTTGAGTGAATAAATTGTAAGTTATGGGTGTTACACTTTTAATTTGAAAAACAAAGTGTAACCACCCATAATAAAGGGAGTGTAGGCGTGAATAATGAGTGTCTTAGGGCTGAATTCAATTGCTTGATGGTGAGTTATGAGTGTTTGATGGGTGCCTTCAATTGTTTGGGTGTTACACATTTAATTTCACATGCAAAGTGTAACCACCCATGAAGAGAGAGTGGTAGGCGTGCATGATGAGGGTTGGGGCTGACTTGATTTGTGTTAGTTGTCATTTAAGTTAGGATTTAGGCCATTCAAAGTGGGGGTTATGCCTTGTCTTTGGATGCCAAGAGTTGGATGACTATTATATGTATTACACCCCAAACAACATGAATGAAAACTTGGATGTTGAATTTGGATTGATTCCATTTGTGAGAGAATTGTTCTCTTAGGTTCTTGGTTGAACCAAACTTAGTTCTTATCAAGAATCCAAGGTTCTTGTGGCGAACATCACTTGGCTTATCAAACCTTCTTGGTTTATGGCGCCTTCATCATCTCTTTCTTTCCATTTTCTTACTTTCTTCACTTTTATGTTGATTCATTTTATTCATAAAAGAAGAGCACGAAATTATCATGCTTTGAATTCAACCATAAGATCTTCAAAAGGCAACCTCACCGTTTGGTTGTCATCAAGTGGTATCAAAGCTTAGGCTTTGGTTGAATTTTTGTTTGTGTTCTTGATTCTATTTTCTTCTTCATCTTCTACTCTTTCTTCTTTTCTTTCCAAAAACCAAAACAAAATTTACTTTGATTCTATTCTTGAAGGGAAATTTCGTGGTTGTTGTGTATTGCTCCAAAAACAAAGTTTCCAAGAGCGATTCTCTTCACCAAGTTAAGCAAAAAAAAAATCGTGAATAGTAGCAAAAAAAAGGAGAAGAGAAAAATTCAATTGAGCGATTTATGTGTTGAAAATATTTGTTCCCTTCTTCCTTTGTTTCATATTTCTAAACCTTTTCTTTTCTAGCCTTTGTTCTTTGTTTTGATAAGTTTTTGGGATTTTGTTACTTGAATTTTGGTATTTTTGTGTTTTGTGTTTGATTCCTCTAAGAACTAAAGGAGAACATTTGAGAGGAAAAAGGCAAGAGTGCAAATTTACTACTTGTGTGGAAAAAGCCAAAAGTGAGAAAATTCATTTGTGTGACAAGTGAGGGAGTGTAGTGAGGAAACTTAAATCATGGCACACAATGGAGATAGTCCACCACCTTCACCAAGTTCCGCGGTCATTCTTGCACGAATGACTAATCAAATGCAAGCCCTTCAAAGGCAAATGGAGACAATGCAAGCCAACTATGATCAACAACTTGCTAATCTCCAAAATGATGAGTCCAGTGGCAATGAAAGTGAAAGAGGAAGGCCTAGAGGCGGAAGACATAGAGGAGGAGGACATAGGGGACGAAGGCGTGATGAAAGGCTTGAGGGGGTCAAAATCAAAGTTCCTCCCTTTCTTGGGAAGAATGATCCGGAGGCTTACTTGGAGTGGGAGTTTAAAATAGAACAAGTTTTTTATTGTAATTCTTACAATGAAAGCAAGAAGGTGCAAATAGCCACCCTTGAATTAAAAGAATATGCCCTTGTGTGGTGGGACCAATTACAAAAAGAAAGGAGGAGGCATGGAGGAGCAGTCATAGACACTTGGGAGGAGATGAAGTATGTCATGAGAAAGAGATTTGTCCCAAATCATTATCAAAGGGACATTCACAACAAATTGCATAGACTTACCCAAGGGACCAAAAGTGTAGATGAATATTTCAAGGAGATGGAGTTGGCCTTACTTAGATCCAATTTTCAAGAAGATAGGGAGGCTACCATGGCAAGATTCTTCCATGGCTTGAATCAAGATATTCAAGACATAGTGGAATTGCAAAATTATGTGGAGCTTGAGGATTTGGTGCAACAAGCAATCAAGGTGGAGCAACAAATTAAGAGGAGGAAGTTCAAATATTCTTCTTCTTCTTCAAAATTTCCATCATCAAAATCTCCTTTATCTCCAAAGCAAGTTAGTGATTATCAAATAAAAATGAGAGAAAAGAAAGAGAGAGTGAAACGGAGAATGTTTTAAAAGTGAAAAAAAGTGAGAAAAAAAGAGAGGAAAAAGAGAGTAAAGAGAACTATCTTGCAACAAAAAGTGAGGTGAAGAGTGCTTTGAGTTCAAGGCATTCCCTATACATGCTCTATTGTAGGGAATTTTTTTTTAAATTCTAACATTCCTAATGATCACTCTTTGTCTAGTGGTGTCAAAAAATCTTTTGCAGGAATTCGGTGATGTGTTTCCAAAGGTTCCTCAAAAGGATGCTTGCAAGGTTATTTTGGGTCTTGAAGAAGTTGAATCAAGTGAAACACTTATCGGTTTAAACCTTTGCATATTTAAGCCTTCCACTTCTTTAATTGATATGTTTCTTGTTAAATTGTTTGGGAAGTGCTTTCCTCCTATGCTTGCTAGATTTGCAAATTTGCATGTTAAAATGCCTAATTTGTGTTATCTCCATAAATCTGGTTTAAGTGTTGAAACCGTAAGGCATGATGTGTTTAATACAAAATATTCTTCTACACTTGATTTGAGAATTAGGAGCCCAGACTTAAATGAATTCCTTGAGAAGTGTGTTGTTGTGCTTTCTAATGATCACTTCGTTCGTGACAACAAATTTGAAGGTTGTTTTGGATTTCTAAGAGAAAGCTTGTTTGCTAACTTGGCCACTTACTCTTTTGTCCAAAATAAAGTTAGCATTTTGAGGTTTGTTAAGAGCACTAAAGGTTTGCATGTGGCATTAATTGATGGGTTCACTACTACACCCCTTCTTACTCTACCTATTCTTGTGAATTCTTCTAAGCTTCCATATGATGCTCCTAATGTGTTTGAGGGGCTTGTTTTGTCTCAAAAGGAGCCGTACTTTGTTTGTGATGAGGAGAATATTAATGAGGTTCAATTTGCCTTGGAGTCTTTGCAAAGACAAAGTACTTTCTCTTTTGTCGCCAAGATCAAGCCTAGGAAGGTACATTTGGTCATATATGTCAACTCATGGAGGTATAACTTTGTGCTTACCTTTAAAATTCCCTACCTTGGCTATAAATGTGTTGGGATGTTGATTGTACAAGATGAACATGTTTGTCACCTACTTGCTACAATGGGTGATTTCTCTCAATTTCCATTTGACCCCGGTGGAAGGGTTGACATTGTTCTTCATGTAATTGACTTTCAATTTTTTTTCTTCATGTAGGTTATGAAGGAGGTGAATTCGAGGTCGAATTCATTTAAAGAAGGAGGGTATGATATGAGCCCACTAAGGACCATGGACCAAGAAGCACTACAAAGATTTGGTGGGCCTATGGCTAGAGCAAGAGCTAAGAAAGCCCAAGAAGTTTTAAATCAAATGGTGGATCTTTTAATGGACACAAGCCCAATTGCAAGTCAAGAAGGAATGGAGCCCAAGTTGGTGACTTATCTTAGTCAAATAGAAGGCCCATAGTGATGACAAGGGGGGCATGAACTTGCTTCATTTAGTTGTTTGTTTATTTTCAATTCAATAAGTGTAATGGGTTATGTGAGTGGATTCAATTTGGCATTCTCTATTAATGGGCTACACTAAGAGCTGCATGAAGGTCTAGCCCATATTTCCTATGTTGCTACACGTGATTAGAGGGTCTTGGGGAGGGAATCTTTAGCTTGCATGCTATAAGAAACTCCTCATTAAGTTGAGTGAATAAATTGTAAGTTATGGGTGTTACACTTTTAATTTGAAAAACAAAGTGTAACCACCCATAATAAAGGGAGTGTAGGCGTGAATAATGAGTGTCTTAGGGCTGAATTCAATTGCTTGATGGTGAGTTATGAGTGTTTGATGGGTGCCTTCAATTGTTTGGGTGTTACACATTTAATTTCACATGCAAAGTGTAACCACCCATGAAGAGAGAGTGGTAGGCGTGCATGATGAGGGTTGGGGCTGACTTGATTTGTGTTAGTGGTCATTTAAGTTAGGATTTAGGCCATTCAAAGTGGGGGTTATGCCTTGTCTTTGGATGCCAAGAGTTGGATGACTATTATATGTATTACACCCCAAACAACATGAATGAAAACTTGGATGTTGAATTTGGATTAATTCCATTTGTGAGAGAATTGTTCTCTTAGGTTCTTGGTTGAACCAAACTTAGTTCTTATCAAGAATCCAAGGTTCTTGTGGCGAACATCACTTGGCTTATCAAACCTTCTTGGTTTGTGGCGCCTTCATCATCTCTTTCTTTCCATTTTCTTACTTTCTTCACTTTTATGTTGATTCATTTTATTCATATAAGAAGAGCACGAAATTATCATTCTTTGAATTCAACCATAAGATCTTCAAAAGGCAACCTCACCATTTGGTTGTCATCAGAGGTTGCATTGATTAGGGCCAACATATTTGAAGAAAGAGAAGCAACCATGGCAAGATTCCTCAATGGTTTGAATCAAGAAATCTTGGATATAGTTGAATTGCACCATTATGTTGAATTAGAAGACTTGGTGCATCAAGCAATCAAAGTTGAGCAACAATTGAAGAGAAAGAGATCCTACAAGAAGCCATTCAACAACTATTCCTCATATCAAGTTGGAAGGACAAGTCTAAGAAGGAGGGAACCACATTCAAGACCAATGAAGGTTCGGGTCCTAATGTCTTCAAAGGTAAAAATGTATCAAGTCCTACTTCAATTCCATCAACTTCTAGGAATAGAGATATTAAATGTTTTAAATGCTTGGGTAGGGGTCATATAGCTTCTCAATGTCCAAATAAAAGGACCGTGGTAATTAAAGAGGGAGGGTATGAAACATGTAATTCTTCTCCTTCTTCCCCTATGTCCACTAGTGAAAGTGAAGAAGAGAGTGAAGTGAAAGCATTAGAAGGGTATTTACTCATGGTTAGGAGGTTGCTTGGGGTTCAACTAAAAGAGAAGGATGATAGCCAAAGAGAGAACATCTTCCACACAAGATGCACTATCCAAGACAAGCTTTGCTCATTGATAATTGATGGTGGATCTTGTACTAATGTTGCAAGCACAAGACTAGTGGAAAAACTTGGGTTGAAGACTACATTGCACCCACGGCCTTACAAAGCTTCAATGGCTAAGTGAAGAGGGTGAATTATTAGTCAACAAGCAAGTAATGTTGAGCTTCTCCATTGGGAAGTATGAAGATGAAGTTCTTTGTGATGTGGTTCCAATGGAAGCGGGGCATATCCTACTTGGAAGACCATGGCAATTTGATAGGAATGTGGTGCATGATGGTCATTCCAACAAATTTACTTTTGTACATAGAAATAGGAAAGTTACTCTTGTACCTCTTTCACCAAGAGAAGTGTGTGAGGATCAAGTGAAATTAAGAGTGAAAAGAGAGCAAGAGAGAAAAGCCATAAAAGAAAAAGAAATTGAGTGTGAAAAAGAATCAAAGAGAAATGGAAAAGGACATAAGAGAGAAAAGCAAGAGGTTGAGGTAAGAGAAGAGAGAACAAAAGAGAGCTTGTTTATAAAAGAAAGAGAGGTGAAGAGAGCATATCTTGCAAGGCAACCACTATACCTACTCTATCTTCGTGAAACTTGCTTAACTCAAAATAAATTAACTCAACCTATAACTTTGCCAACTTCTTTTGAATCTCTCATAAACGAATATGTGGATGTATTTCCAAAAGATATTCCTTGCGGCCTACCACCTATGAGGGGGATTGAGCACCAAATGGATTTAATTCCAAGTGCTTCTCTACCTAATAGGCCGGCCTATAGAAGCAATCCACAAGAAACAAAAGAGATTCAAAAGCAAGTAGAAGATCTCTTGGAAAAAGAATGGGTACGGGAATCTCTAAGTCCTTGTGCTATGCCCGTCATCCTTGTTCCAAAGAAAGATGGCACTTGGAGAATGTGCACGGATTGTAGATCCATCAACAACATTACCATAAAATATAGGCATCCAATCCC
Source organism: Ammopiptanthus mongolicus (assembly GCA_039655645.1). Lineage (NCBI taxonomy): Eukaryota > Viridiplantae > Streptophyta > Magnoliopsida > Fabales > Fabaceae > Ammopiptanthus > Ammopiptanthus mongolicus. The sequence goes on along the minus strand of CM077347.1, from coordinate 58,486,707 downwards.
CCGCCTTGATGACTTATTAGATGAGTTGCATGGTTCATGCTACTTTTCTAAAATAGATCTCAAGAGTGGATATCATCAAATAAGGATTAGGGAGGGGGATGAATGGAAAACCGCCTTTAAGACAAAATATGGACTTTATGAATGGCTAGTCATGTCTTTTGGGCTAACTAATGCACCTAGCACATTCATGAGGCTCATGAATCATGTCTTGAGGGATTTTCTAGGCAAATTTATGGTAGTGTACTTTGATGACATTTTGATCTATAGCATGACACTTGAGGTGCATATTGAACATGTTAGAAGTGTCTTGCAAGTGCTACGGAAAGAGCAATTGTATGCTAATCTTGAGAAATGCTCTTTTTGTACTCATCAAGTTGTATTCCTTGGGTTTGTTGTGAGTTCTTGCAAGTGCTACGGAAAGAGCAATTGTATGCTAATCTTGAGAAATGCTCTTTTTGTACTCATCAAGTTGTAGGGTTTGTTGTGAGTTCCAAAGGTGTACAAGTTGATGAGGGGAAAATCAAAGCCATTAAAGAGTGGCCAACTCCCAAAACCGTGGGAGAAGTGAGAAGCTTCCATGGATTGGCAAGTTTCTATAGGAGATTTGTCCAAGATTTTAGCACTTTGGCCGCACCCCTAAATGAAGTGGTTAAGAAGCATGTTGGTTTTAAATGGGGTCAAGAACAAGAAAAGGCTTTTAACTTGTTAAAAGAAAAACTCACAAATGCACCAATCCTTGCGCTTCCAAATTTTGTGAAGTCCTTTGAAATAGAGTGTGATGCCTCTAATGTAGGCATTGGGGCTGTTTTGCTTCAAGAAGGCCACCCCATTGCTTATTTTAGTGAGAAACTTAGTGGGGCAAGTTTGAACTACTCTACTTATGATAAAGAATTATATGCCCTAGTAAGGAGTCTCAAGGTGTGGCAACACTACCTATTGCCTAAAGAATTCGTGATACATAGTGATCATGAGTCCTTGAAGCACTTAAAAGGACAAGGGAAGCTAAACAAGCGCCACGCAGAGTGGGTGGAATTCATTGAACAATTTCCATATGTGATTAAACACAAAAAGGGAAAAATGAACATGGTGGCCAATGCTCTATCAAGGAGATATAATTTGCTTGCCACATTAGAAACCAAAATCCTAGGGTTTAATCACATAAAGGAATTGTATGCTTGTGATATAGAATTCTCTCAAATTTTCAAAGAGTGTGAGCAAGGGGCGCATAAGGACTTTTACTTGCATGATGGTTTTCTTTTTAAAGATAAGCGATTGTGTGTCCCTAAGCATTCAATGAGGGAATTATTAATAAAAGAAGCACATGAGGGAGGTTTAATGGGGCACTTCGGGGTCAAAAAGACAATGGATATTCTTCTTGAACACTTTTATTGGCCTTGTCTTATGAAAGAAGTGCATAAATGGTGCCAAAAATGTATTGTTTGTAAGAGGGCTAAATCGACTAGCAAACCTCATGGATTGTACTCTCCCTTGCCTATTCCTATGGCCCCTTGGATGGACATATCCATGGACTTTATTGTAGGGCTCCCTAGGACTAAACAAGGAAGAGATTCAATCTTTGTTGTGGTGGACCGATTCTCAAAAATGGCCCATTTCATCCCTTGTCATAAAAGTGATGATGCATGCCACATAGCCAACCTTTTCTTCAAAGAAATTGTTAGGCTACATGGGGTGCCTAAGAGCATAGTCCCGGATAGGGATACAAAGTTCTTGAGCCATTTTTGGAGAACTCTATGGAATAAATTGGGAACAAAATTGCTCTTTTCCACCACTTGTCATCCCCAAACGGATGGGCAAACGGAGGTATTGAATCGAACATTGTCAACCCTTCTTAGAGCAATCATTAAAAAGAATTTGAAAACTTGGGAGGAGTGTTTACCATTTGTTGAATTTGCTTATAATCGAGTTACACACTCCACCACACTTTGCTCACCATTTGAAGTGGTATACGGGTTCAATCCCCTAACTCCACTTGACCTACTTCCCTTGCCCAATGCGTCTAACTTGATGCATAAAGATGGCAAAACAAAAGCTGAATTTGTTCAAAAGCTGCATGAAAAAGTCAAGGCACAAATTGAAAAGCGTTTAGAACAAAATGCCAAATTTGCAAATAAGGGAAGGAAACATGTTGTCTTTCAACCCGGGGATTGGGTATGGGTTCATTTGAGAAAAGAAAGATTTCCCTCAAAAAGGAAATCCAAATTAAACCCAAGGGGGGATGGACCATTTCAAGTCTTGGAGCGAATTAATGATAATGCATATAAAATAGACTTGCCGGGTGATTACAATGTGAGTGCCACTTTCAATGTTAGTGACTTGAGTTTATTTGATGTAGGTGACCAAGAACTAAATTCGGGGTCGAATTCACTCCAAGAAGGAGGGGATGATGAGATCCCTCATGACAACACTCACCAAGCATCACCTAAAGAGGAAGAAGAGGACTCAAGCTTAAGGAACATAGTTGGGCCTATGACAAGATCAAGATTGAAGAAGGCCCAAAGTGCACTTGAAGTGAAAGTAGTCAACCTCATGGACATGAAGATCAACCAAGAGGAAGAACCAAGAATGGTGAACCTCTCACAACTTGAGGTCACGGCTACATAAACTAGTTTAGGAAACCATGTAATAAAAGTAGGACTTTTAGTACTTTGACTTTTCTAGTTTGACTTTTGCATCATGGACTTGTAAATGGGCCAAGATGGAGTCATCAAGGCCCATCCAAGTAGGGAGAGGCGCGCTCCTACCTTGCATAAGAGGAGCTTAGGCGCGCCTACACATAAGGAACGAAATCTCCACTTTCCTCTCTATTTTTGCCTCAATTCCTTTCTTGTGGCCCTTTTCCTCAAGTGGCTCACTCTTCTTTTTGCCACTTTCATTCTTTTCCTCTCAAGGCTTTCTCTTGTTCTCTTTTGATTCTCAATTTCTTTTTATCCTCGCTAACCTCTCCTGAAGAGAGTGGTACAAGTGTTATCTTGAGGCCAGCATGCACAAATTAAATCGACCAGAACAAACACAATTCTAATTTCCAAACAAAAAGTAAGACTAGAATTCGAAACTCTATGCCAAGATCTTTCAATCGACTGGTTGATTAACACTTCAAGAACGCATCATGAAAATCATCAAGATCTATGTGGCGCGATTCCCAAGGATCTTGGAAGAACCAAGGATGAACGCCAAGAACATGAAATTCAAAACTGATGCTCCTTCACCCAATATTATCACTACTAAGTAAAGGATTCAACAATTCACATCGAAAGAACACAATTGAAACACTATTCAAGGTCACAGACCAAGAATCTACACGAAGTTCGAAAAGATTTTTGGAGCCGATTTCAACCTTTCGAACTGCAAAACCGAATCCAAAAGCTCAAAGCTCCTAGAGACTACCTCTAGATACCAAATGATGTGATCCTGATTGAATCAAGGAATGGTAGTATCTAATCTAAGAGCTTCGATCAAAATTGAACTAAAATTCAAATGAAAATTTGGGGGGAAAACAAACTTGATCAAGGATGTTATCACAGTGCCAACCAAGAGAATGCTAATGAAGCAAGTACAACGCATGCAGCTTGGGTGCAATTCTCAAGCCCGAGCCGTGAATTCACAAGATCAAGAATAGAAGAATTACAATTGCAATTGCAACAGAAACTAGGAAAACAGAATTTGATCATGAAGTACTAAGTATAGACACCGCCGTGTGCATGAAGTAACATAGATTGCAAGCAAGGAGAGTAAAGAATAGAAAATTTGGAAGGGCAAGAAGAGGAGGGAACGGCGCCACACTGAGTCCATTGATTGGAAGAGGTGATAAGCCAGGGTTGGATCGCCACAAGAGATCGGAAGCTCTTGATAAGAATCTGGCAATGGTTCTACTTAAGATCCCAAAGAGGAGACCACTCTGAACTCACACTTCTCAAACTCGGAGAAATTCAATTCATTCATCAGAAAGTGATTCAAACGTGCTACAAACACCTATTTATACGAAACGACAAAATGGATGGAGGGTCATGCAAGATCGTTGCGCCTCCATGACTTAACCCTAAGTGATATGATCCAAGTTGGAATCATTTAGTTTTAGGATCTTCCTTGAGCTATTTGCGTGAACAATAAAGAAAATGAAAGAGACTATGCTATTCAATGAATTAAAAGTGAAGAGAAAGACTAAGCTATTCAAGAAATAAGAGGACAATAAGAATTCGAAAATTATAAACACTAAGGTAACAACTCATAAAAATAAAGAAGTAAATGATAACAATACTCAAATGAAAAATAAAAAATGGAAAGGGGAAGAGATGGTAGGGAAGGCGCCACAAAGTTCCATTGAATTGGAAAATTGATGAGCCAAAGGAGGATTCGCCACAAGGATTAGCAATCCTTGATAAGAATCAAGAGTTCTAATCCAAGAACTAGGAGAGGGATATGGCCTCACAAGAAAACTCAAGTATGAGTAATTCAAATTTTATTCAAAGGTGCCTCTCAAGTGATTACAAGAGGTGTATTTATAGAAGAGAACAACTAGGGTTTCCTAAGCCATCCAAGAAGGAGGCGCCGTGTGCACCTAGGGAGTGGGCTTGGAGCATTTTTAATGTTTGCTCATAATCCCTCCTTGATGTTAGGAGAATATTCCTAAGACTCCCTAGTTCCATAATTTGGACCAAGTGCATGATCCTCCTTGTTTAAGAAAAGGTGCACGGCTATCACCTATTGTTCCTAAATGCACAAGTACCATAGAGGTGTCTAAGTGCATCATTATTACAAAAGCATAAAAGTCTAGCAATTATTACATAATCATGGGGTAAAAGGGCACAAGGCCAAACCAATGACTAAGCTAGATTAATTAAACTAAACTAATGTCTACTCCACTAGCTCAATTAAGAAAATGTTCATAGTGCTTGGATCATCTTCTAGTGGTGGCTTGAAGTGCATGATCAATCCGATTTCTTTCTCAAGTTCTTCTTGCTTGAGTTCTTCTTGCATCTTCAAGGCTTTAGTCTTGCTCCTTGTTTGAGACCCAACTTGCATGATAGCATGATCTTCATCATCCCCTCCCTCTTCAAAAGAATTTGTCCTCAAATTTGGAATCTCATCATCATCTACATCAAAGGGAGATAAGTCACTAACATTGAAAGTTGCACTAACACCAAATTCACCGGGCAAGTCAACTTTGTAAGCATTATCATTGATTCGTTCCAACACTTTGAATGGTCCATCCCCCCTTGGAAGGAGTTTGGATTTTCTTGGTGATGGGAATCGCTCCTTTCGAAAGTGGATCCAAACCAAGTCACCCGGGTTGAAAATCACTTTCTTTCTATGCTTGTTGGCTTACCTAGCATATTGTTCCATTTTATGTTCAATTTGGGATTTAACCTTAGCATGCATTTTCTTAACAAATTCGGCCTTAGCAACTCCATCCTTATGGACTAAAGAGGAGGTGTTAGGCACAGGAAGCAAGTCTAGAGGGGTCAAAGGATTAAACCCATAAACAACCTCAAAAGGAGAAGATTGAGTAGTAGAATGAGGACTTCGGTTGTGTGCAAATTCAACATAAGGCAAATGGTCCTCCCAAGACTTAATATGTATGTTAAGAATGGTTCTAAGGAGGGTGCCAAGAGTCCTATTCACTACTTCTGTTTGTCCATCCGTTTGAGGATGACAAGTTGTTGAAAAGAGGAGTTTAGTACCAAGTTTACCCCAAAGGGTCCTCCAAAAATGGCTTAAAAATTTGGTGTCTCTATCTGAGACAATGCTTTTTGGAATGCCATGGAGTCTCACAACCTCTTTAAAGAACAATTCGGCCACTACACAAGCATCATCTACCTTGTGGCATGGAATGAAATGAGCCATTTTAGAAAATCTATCCACTACCACAAAAATAGAATCCTTTCCCCTCTTGGTCCTAGGTAATCCAACAATGAAGTCCATGGATAAGTCTTCCTAAGGAGAAGAGGGAATAGGAAGAGGAGTGTAGAGACCATGAGGCATAAGCTTTGACTTGGCTCTTTTGCAAACAATACAAGTGGAGCAAAGCTTATGCACATCATGCTTCATTTTAGGCCAAAAGAAGTGCTCATGTAAAATGTCTAATGTCTTTTGCACTCCAAAGTGACCCATCAATCCACCCAAGTGGGCTTCTCTCACAAGCAGTTCCCTCATGGATCCTCTAGGCACACAAAGTCTCTTTTCTTTAAACAAATAACCATTATGCCTATAGTATCCATTTTGGGACATATTTTCGCATGCCACAAACATTTGAGAGAAGTCCTCATCCTTTTCATACAAGTCCTTAATGTGATCAAAGCCAAGCAATTTTGTTTCAAGTGTGGCCATCAATGCATGTCTTCTTGAGAGAGCATCGACCACAACATTAGCTTTCCCTTGCTTGTGTTTAATCACATAGGGGAATTGCTCAATGAACTCTACCCACTTAGCATGCCTCTTGTTGAGTTTACTTTGGCCTTTCAAATGTTTTAAGGACTCATGATCACTATGAATGACGAAGTCCTTAGGTAATAAGTAATGTTGCCAAGTTCGTAAAGCTCTAACAAGTGCATACAATTCCTTGTCATAAGTGGAGTAATTCAAAATAGCTCCATTCAGTTTTTCACTAAAATATGCAATGGGGTGTCCATTTTGCAATAAAACAGCCCCTATGCCAATGTTTGAAGCATCACACTCAATTTCAAAACTATTTTGAAAGTTAGGCAAAGCAAGGATGGGTGCATTAGTGAGTCTATGCTTGAGGGTTTGGAAAGCATTTTCTTGGGCCTCTCCCCATTTGAATGGGACATTCTTTTTGACAAGATCATTGAGAGGGGCAGCCAAGGTGCTAAAATCCTTCACAAACCGTCTATAAAAACCAGCCAACCCATGAAAACTTCTTATTTCACTCACGGTTTTGGGTGTTGGCCACTCACTAATTGCCTTAACTTTCTCTTGATCCACTTTGACCCCACTAGCACTTACAACAAAGCCTAGGAACACCACTTCACTTTGGCAAAATGTGCATTTTTCTAAGTTGGCATACAACTTTTCAAGCCTTAAAGTTTTCAAAACAGTTTGCAAATGAGTAATGTGATCCTCTAGACACTTGCTATACACTAGAATGTCATCAAAGTAGACAACAACAAATTTTCCAAGAAAGTTTCTCAAGACATGGTTCATGAGCCTCATAAATGTACTTGGGGCATTTGTGAGCCCAAATGGCATCACTAACCATTCATAGAGTCCAAACTTGGTTTTGAAAGCCGTTTTCCATTCATCCCCTTTCTTGATTCTAATTTGATGGTAGCCACTTTTCAAGTCAATTTTGGAAAAATGTGTGGCTCCATGCAATTCATCAAGCATGTCATCAAGTCTAGGGATGGGATGTCTATACTTTATTGTGATGTTATTGATTGCCCTACAATCTGTGCACATCCTCCAAGTACCATCCTTTTTTGGTACTAGGATAACCGGCATGGCACATGGGCTCAAACTTTCCCTCACCCAACCTTTTTCAAGCAAATCCTCAACTTGTTTTTCAATTTCTTTAGTTTCTTGAGGATTCGCCCTATAGGCCGGCCTATTTGGAATAGAAGCACTAGGGATTAAATCCATTTGGTGCTCAATCCCCCTCAAAGGAGGTAGGCCGTGGGGTATGTCATTGGGAAAGACATCACCAAAGTCATCCAAGAGTTTAGAAATGCAAGAAGGAATAGAAGAAGAAAATTGAGTTTGCAAAGTGTTTTCATTGCAATATAAAATGTACATAGGCTTCCTTGCCAAGAAAGCCTTCCTTACTGCACTCATTTTCATGAATAAACTCTCAACTTTTCTCTCTACTTTCCTTTCTTTTTCCTTTTTACTCACTCTCGGCTCTTCTCTCTTTTCTTTCTCAATTTTATGTGGCACACTCTCTTTTACTTCTTGCTCTCTTTTCAACCTTAATTTGACTTGGTCCTCACAAACTTCCTTTGGGGAAAGTGGAACAAGTGTTATTTTAAGGTTGTTGTGCTCAAACACAAATTTGTTTGATAATCCATGGTGAGTCACATTCCTATCATATTGCCAAGGCCTTCCAAGTAGAACATGGCCGGCCTCCATAGGAACTACATCACATAGGACATCATCCTTGTACTTTCCAATTGAGAAGTTAACCAAAACTTGTTGATTAACCAACAACTCGCCATCTTCACTCAACCATTGAAGTTTATAAGGCTTCGGGTGAGGAATTGTTTTTAGGCCAAGTTTGTTGATTAATCGTTCACTAGCAACATTGGTACAACTTCCCCCATCAATAATCAAAGAGCAAACTTTGCTTTGAATCAAACATCTTGTGTGAAAAATGTTTTCTCTTTGAGTATTGTTGTCTTTCCAATGCACTCCCAAAAGTCTTCTTACCATAAGTAAATCACCTTCTTGAGGAGTGACCTCAATGTCACTATCATCCTCTTGAGAAGATTCTTCACTTGATAAGTTGCCATTTTCTTTTAAAATCATTGTTCTCTTGTTTGGGCATTGGGAGGCAATATGGCCATTACCCAAACATTTGAAGCATTTGATGTTTCTACTCCTTGTAGAATTAGAAGATGAAGGAGTGGAATCACCAAATTTAGGTACAAAATCCTTTTTGCCATGAGTGGGGGGAAAGGCCATGGCCTCCTTATCTTTGGAAAAGGTTCCCTCCCTCTTGGCTTTGTCCTTCCAACTCGAAGTAGGATAGTTGGAGGAGGAAAACTTGGGTTTCTTTCTTTTAAGTTGTTGTTCCACCTTTAGAGCTTGGTGGACCAAGTCTTCCATTTGCACATAACTTTGCAATTCAACCACATCTTGGATTTCTGGGTTTAGGCCATGTAGGAACCTAGCCTTAGCGGCCTCCCTATCTTCTTTTACGTTGGCCCTAATCACAGCTACTTCCATCTCCTTATAGTACTCATCAACACTCCTAGACCCTTGGGATAGCTTTTGGAGCCTATTGTGAAGGTCTCTATGGTAATGGGAAGGTACAAATCTTTTTCTCATCACACTCTTCATCACCCTCCAAGTAATTATGGGATCTTCATCATACCTCCTTCTCTCCTTTTGTAATTGATCCCACCATACTAGAGCATAATCTAGGAATTCTAAAGAGGCTATCTTCACCTTCTTTTCCTCACTATAGTTGTGACATGAGAAGATTTGTTCAATCTTCATCTCCCACTCTAAGTAGGCTTCGGGGTCATTTCTCCCATGGAAAGTAGGTATTTTAATTTTTACTCCCTCCATCCTATCTTCTCTAGGTCTCCTCCTTGGTTCCCTTCTAGGTCTCCTATAGTCTCTTTCTCCCTCACTCTCTTAGGGAGACTCTTGTTCAGATTGGGGAGGTGGTCTTATGAGTCCTTGGACTTGTTGTCCTAACCTCTCCAATTGTCTAGTGATATCCGCCATTTGAACTTGTAAAATGGCTGTTCTAGGTGAAGGGGGTGTGGAATCTCTTTCAAGTGGTTCTTCCATGATACCTCACAAGTGTTTATCTCTCTATTGGCTTTTCTCACAAAATGTAATTTTCACTCTAGCCTTTTCTCTTTTAAATTCCTCTCAAAAGTCCTTGTAAAAGAACTTGCAAGATTCAATTGATGTATGAAATGCTAATACAAGTGTAAGAATCCTAATTTAGCCAACCAATTCAGAATTTGAAGAAAGGAAAACTACAATGACAAAACTAGAGAATTTAAGAAGACAAGCAAAAAAAAAAAAAAAAATTAAAGAAAGAAAGCACACTCAAAAGGAAGTTGATGTGACAAGATTCAAATACTTGTTCATAAACAAAGTTTTGAGCTTGATTAAGCTAAAGTCCAGCAGCTAAGTAAACCAACTTCGAGAAAGGCTAAAGTTTTTAGAAATTATTCTGTGGCCTATGCAATTTGCCCCAAATTGCCTCCTTTTTTTTTTTTTTTTATATTTCGTTTTTTTTTTTTATGGGCTTAGGTCCTGTATTTTATTCTAATCAAAGTATATTGACTCTTTTGATTTTAACTTAGGGACCTTACTTTTTAAATGGCCAAAAAAAATAATTCCAATGCAAGAAACACTCAATTCCAATTTGGTAAGGAGTGAGCAAATCTAATAGCCTTTCTAAGTATGAACATGATGAACACAATGGGAGATTGGGGAGCACACTGCCCAGAATTTTATTTTCCCAATTAAAGTGTCTAGTTCACTACTTGAAATTGTAAATAACTTGGTTTACTTGAATCCACTTTGAAGGACCTTTCAATCAAGGTGCAACATAACAATTTGCACACTCTTAATGATGCTCATCAAGATCAAGTGGCTCAAAACTTAAGAACAAAAGAAAAGAAAAACAAGGATAGCGCAACTAGGAAAAAGAAATGGCTCAAGGAGCTAGCTCTAGATACCACATGATATGATCCAAGTTGGAATCATTTAGTTTTAGGATCTTCCTTGAGCTATTTGCGTGAACAATAAAGAAAATGAAAGAGACTATGCTATTCAATGAATTAAAAGTGAAGAGAAAGACTAAGCTATTCAAGAAATAAGAGGACAATAAGAATTCGAAAATTATAAACACTAAGGTAACAACTCATAAAAATAAATAAGTAAATGATAACAATACTCAAATGAAAAATAAAAAATGGAAAGGGGAAGAGATGGTAGGGAAGGCACCACAAAGTTCCATTGAATTGGAAAATTGATGAGCCAAAGGAGGATTCGCAACAAGGATTAGCAATCCTTGATAAGAATCAAGAGTTCTAATCCAAGAACTAGGAGAGGGCTATGGCCTCACAAGAAAACTCAAGTATGAGTAATTCAAATTTTATTCAAAGGTGCCTCTCAAGTGATTACAAGAGGTGTATTTATAGAAGAGAACAACCAGGGTTTCCTAAGCCATCCAAGAAGGAGGCGCCGTGTGCACCTAGGGAGTGGGCTTGGAGCATTTTTAATGTTTGCTCATAATCCCTCCTTGATGTTAGGAGAATATTCCTAAGACTCCCTAGTTCCATAATTTGGACCAAGTGCATGATCCTCCTTGTTTAAGAAAAGGTGCACGGCTATCACCTATTGTTCCTAAATGCACAAGTACCATAGAGGTGTCTAAGTGCATCATTATTACAAAAGCATAAAAGTCTAGCAATTATTACATAATCATGGGATAAAAGGGCACAAGGCCAAACCAATGACTAAGCTAGATTAATTAAACTAAACTAATATCTACTCCACTAGCTCAATTAAGAAAATGTTCATAGTGCTTGGATCATCTTCTAGTGGTGGCTTGAAGTGCATGATCAATCCGATTTCTTTCTCAAGTTCTTCTTGCTTGAGTTCTTCTTACATCTTCAAGGCTTTAGTCTTGCTCCTTGTTTGAGGCCCAACTTGCATGATAGCATGATCTTCATCACTAAGGCCAATTACAAGCCTAATTCGGTCGTAATACAATTTAAGCTCAAAGTCCTAAGATTATTACAAACATGTAAATCAAACTCCTAATCCTAAGTCTTCTCTAGTACTGATGGTCATGAGTTGCCTTTTGTAGTGGGAGAGTGACTTTGCTTCTTCCTCCGCTTTAGCTTCATGGCTTGCCTCTTGCTATGATTTTAGGATCACACCATCCCCTCCATCTCGGAGACAACTCGACCACGAACTGAAGACCTCCATACCTCCATTAAAATGAAAACCTTAGTTTTTCTTCTTCTTTTTCTTCGAAGTTATGTTAAAGCTAAGTGTACATCCCACCCCCCGGGGTCAAATGCAATGTGAAAGGACTCTTCACATGTAAGGATTGTAAAGCTAAACAAGTGAAATGGAATGGAAGTATACGAGTTATTCCTTTTGAAGGTTGATTCAACCACCTTACCTTCTTTTGGTTTTACGACAAAGGAACATTGTACTTGGCCACCCCAAAGTTTTAATTCATCAACATAGGTTGAATTCTCAAGTTTTGGTCCATTGCCCCTCACATCAACATAAGTAGTTGGTGTTGTTGGGGTAGTAAAAAACCCCCCCAAATTTTCATGAGAGGCACCACATTCAAGTCTATAAGATGGTGTAGAAACAAGCAAAGCAGGGATGGGTGCGTTAGTAAGCTTTTCAAACAATTCTATATGCAATCCTTGGAAACTTATCGTAAATCCAAAGGGATTAAAGATGCCATCGTATTTTATGGACTTGGAAATGTGCACTCGGTTTTCGAGTTCAATTGCACAGGGCGAGGAAATAGCAACACATGCATCAACACATAGGCCCAAGAATTGTTCCTTGAAAACGAATGCTGAGAGTTATGCAAGCCATTAAACAAGTATGCAAATCTAGTGAGTAAAAGAGAAGAGTAGGAACCAAACAAGTTACCAAGTAACATAATAGAGTTAGGATGTCTATGTTTTTGTATATTAATGCATGGCAAACCTTGGTTTGCTTCCTTGTAATGTACAAACTCGATTTCCTCATCTTCTTTTGTCTCTTTTCCTTTAGTATCACTCTCATCGAATTCTATCTCCTTTCTTTGTTATGAACGAAATCTCCACTTTCCTCTCTATTTTTGCCTCAATTCCTTTCTTGTGGCCCTTTTCCTCAAGTGGCTCAATCTTCTTTTTGCCACATTCATTCTTTTCCTCTCAAGGCTTTTCTCTCTTGTTCTCTTTTGATTCTCAATTTCTTTTTATCCTCGCTAACCTCTCCTGAAGAGAGTGGTACAAGTGTTATCTTGAGGCCAGCATGCACAAATTAAATCGACCAGAACAAACACAATTCTAATTTCCAAACAAAAAGTAAGACTAGAATTCGAAACTCTATGCCAAGATCTTTCAATCGACTGGTTGATTAACACTTCAAGAACGCATCATGAAAATCATCAAGATCTATGTGGCGCGATTCCCAAGGATCTTGGAAGAACCAAGGATGAACGCCAAGAACATGAAATTCAAAACTGATGCTCCTTCACCCAATATTATCACTACTAAGTGAAGGATTCAACAATTCACATTGAAAGAACACAATTGAAACACTATTCAAGGTCAAAGACCAAGAATCTACACGAAGTTCGAAAAGATTTTTGGAGCCGATTTCAACCTTTCGAACTGCAAAACCGAATCCAAAAACTCAAAGCTCCTAGAGACTACCTCTAGATAACAAATGATGTGATCCTGATTGAATCAAGGAAAGGTAGTATCTAATCTAAGAGCTTCGATCAAAATTGAACTAAAATTCAAATGAAAATTTGGAGGGAAAACAAACTTGATCAAGGATGTTATCACAGTGCCAACCAAGAGAATGCTAATGAAGCAAGTACAACGTATGCAGCTTGGGTGCAATTCTCAAGCCCGAGCCGTGAATTCACAAGATCAAGAATAGAAGAATTACAATTGCAATTGCAACAGAAACTAGGAAAACCGAATTTGATCATGAAGTACTAAGTATAGACACCGCCGTGTGCATGAAGTAACATAGATTGCAAGCAAGGAGAGTAAAGAATGGAAAATTTGGAAGGGCAAGAAGAGGAGGGAATGGCGCCACACTGAGTCCATTGATTGGAAGAGGTGATAAGCCAGGGTTGGATCGCCACAAGAGATCGGAAGCTCTTCATAAGAATCTGGCAATGGTTCTACTTAAGATCCCAAAGAGGAGACCACTCTGAACTCACACTTCTCAAACTCGGAGAAATTCAATTCATTCATCAGAAAGTGATTCAAACGTGCTACAAACACCTATTTATACGAAACGACAAAATGGATGGAGGGTCATGCAAGATCGTTGCGCCTCCTTCTAGCTATGTGGGCCTCCATGACTTAACCCTAAGCCCAATTACAAGCCTAATTCGGTCGTAATACAATTTAAGCTCAAAGTCCTACGATTATTACAAACATGTAAATCAAACTCCTAATCCTAAGTCTTCTCTAGTACTGATGGTCATGAGCTGCCTTTTGTAGTGGGAAAGTGACTTTGCTTCTTCCTCCGCTTTAGCTTCATGGCTTGCCTCTTGCTATGATTTTAGGATCACACCATCCCCTCCTTCTCGGAGACAACTCGACCACGAACTGAAGACCTCCATACCTCCATTAAAATGAAAACCTTAGTTTTTCTTCTTCTTTTTCTTCGAAGTTATGTTAAAGCTAAGTGTACATCCCACCCCCCGGGGTCAAATGCAATGTGAAAGGACTCTTCACATGTAAGGATTGTAAAGCTAAACAAGTGAAATGGAATGGAAGTATACGAGTTATTCCTTTTGAAGGTTGATTCAACCACCTTACCTTCTTTTGGTTTTACGACAAAGGAACATTGTACTTGGCCACCCCAGTGTTTTAATTCATCAACATAGGTTGAATTCTCAAGTTTTGGTCCATTGCCCCTCACATCAACATAAGTAGTTGGTGTTGTTGGGGTAGTAAAAAACCCCCCCAAATTTTCATGAGAGGCACCACATTCAAGTCTATAAGATGGTGTAGAAACAAGCAAATCAGGGATGGGTGCGTTAGTAAGCTTTTCAAACAATTCTATATGCAATCCTTGGAAACTTCTCGTAAATCCAATGGGATTAAAGATGCCATCGTATTTTATGGACTTGGAAATGTGCACTCGGTTTTCGAGTTCAATTGCACAGGGCGAGGAAATAGCAACACATGCATCAACACATAGGCCCAAGAATTGTTCCTTGAAAACGAATGCTGAGAGTTATGCAAGCCATTAAACAAGTATGCAAATCTAGTGAGTAAAAGAGAAGAGTAGGAACCAAACAAGTTACCAAGTAACATAATAGAGTTAGGATGTCTATGTTTTTGTATATTAATGCATGGCAAACCTTGGTTTGCTTCCTTGTAATGTACAAACTCGATTTCCTCATCTTCTTTTGTCTCTTTTCCTTTAGTATCACTCTCATCGAATTCTATCTCCTTTCTTTGTGATGAACGAAATCTCCACTTTCCTCTCTATTTTTGCCTCAATTCCTTTCTTGTGGCCCTTTTCCTCAAGTGGCTCAATCTTCTTTTTGCCACATTCATTCTTTTCCTCTCAAGGCTTTTCTCTCTTGTTCTCTTTTGATTCTCAATTTCTTTTTATCCTCACTAACCTCTCCTGAAGAGAGTGGTACAAGTGTTATCTTGAGGCCAGCATGCACAAATTAAATCGACCAGAACAAACACAAGTCTAATTTCCAAACAAAAAGTAAGACTAGAATTCGAAACTCTATGCCAAGATCTTTCAATCGACTGGTTGATTAACACTTCAAGAACGCATCATGAAAATCATCAAGATCTATGTGGCGCGATTCCCAAGGATCTTGGAAGAACCAAGGATGAACGCCAAGAACATGAAATTCAAAACTGATGCTCCTTCACCCAATATTATCACTACTAAGTGAAGGATTCAACAATTCACATTGAAAGAACACAATTGAAACACTATTCAAGGTCAAAGACCTAGAATCTACACGAAGTTCGAAAAGATTTTTGGAGCCGATTTCAACCTTTCGAACTGCAAAACCGAATCCAAAAACTCAAAGCTCCTAGAGACTACCTCTAGATACCAAATGATGTGATCCTGATTGAATCAAGGAAAGGTAGTATCTAATCTAAGAGCTTCGATCAAAATTGAACTAAAATTCAAATGAAAATTTGGAGGGAAAACAAACTTGATCAAGGATGTTATCACAGTGCCAACCAAGAGAATGCTAATGAAGCAAGTACAACGTATGCAGCTTGGGTGCAATTCTCAAGCCCGAGCCGTGAATTCACAAGATCAAGAATAGAAGAATTACAATTGCAATTGCAACAGAAACTAGGAAAACCGAATTTGATCATGAAGTACTAAGTATAGACACCGCCGTGTGCATGAAGTAACATAGATTGCAAGCAAGGAGAGTAAAGAATGGAAAATTTGGAAGGGCAAGAAGAGGAGGGAATGGCGCCACACTGAGTCCATTGATTGGAAGAGGTGATAAGCCAGGGTTGGATCGCCACAAGAGATCGGAAGCTCTTCATAAGAATCTGGCAATGGTTCTACTTAAGATCCCAAAGAGGAGACCACTCTGAACTCACACTTCTCAAACTCGGAGAAATTCAATTCATTCATCAGAAAGTGATTCAAACGTGCTACAAACACCTATTTATACGAAACGACAAAATGGATGGAGGGTCATGCAAGATCGTTGCGCCTCCTTCTAGCTATGTGGGCCTCCATGACTTAACCCTAAGCCCAATTACAAGCCTAATTCGGTCGTAATACAATTTAAGCTCAAAGTCCTACGATTATTACAAACATGTAAATCAAACTCCTAATCCTAAGTCTTCTCTAGTACTGATGGTCATGAGCTGCCTTTTGTAGTGGGAAAGTGACTTTGCTTCTTCCTCCGCTTTAGCTTCATGGCTTGCCTCTTGCTATGATTTTAGGATCACACCATCCCCTCCTTCTCGGAGACAACTCGACCACGAACTGAAGACCTCCATACCTCCATTAAAATGAAAACCTTAGTTTTTCTTCTTCTTTTTCTTCGAAGTTATGTTAAAGCTAAGTGTACATCCCACCCCCCGGGGTCAAATGCAATGTGAAAGGACTCTTCACATGTAAGGATTGTAAAGCTAAACAAGTGAAATGGAATGGAAGTATACGAGTTATTCCTTTTGAAGGTTGATTCAACCACCTTACCTTCTTTTGGTTTTACGACAAAGGAACATTGTACTTGGCCACCCCAGTGTTTTAATTCATCAACATAGGTTGAATTCTCAAGTTTTGGTCCATTGCCCCTCACATCAACATAAGTAGTTGGTGTTGTTGGGGTAGTAAAAAACCCCCCCAAATTTTCATGAGAGGCACCACATTCAAGTCTATAAGATGGTGTAGAAACAAGCAAAGCAGGGATGGGTGCGTTAGTAAGCTTTTCAAACAATTCTATATGCAATCCTTGGAAACTTCTCGTAAATCCAATGGGATTAAAGATGCCATCGTATTTTATGGACTTGGAAATGTGCACTCGGTTTTCGAGTTCAATTGCACAGGGCGAGGAAATAGCAACACATGCATCAACACATAGGCCCAAGAATTGTTCCTTGAAAACGAATGCTGAGAGTTATGCAAGCCATTAAACAAGTATGCAAATCTAGTGAGTAAAAGAGAAGAGTAGGAACCAAACAAGTTACCAAGTAACATAATAGAGTTAGGATGTCTATGTTTTTGTATATTAATGCATGGCAAACCTTGGTTTGCTTCCTTGTAATGTACAAACTCGATTTCCTCATCTTCTTTTGTCTCTTTTCCTTTAGTATCACTCTCATCGAATTCTATCTCCTTTCTTTGTGATGAACGAAATCTCCACTTTCCTCTCCATTTTTGCCTCAATTCCTTTCTTGTGGCCCTTTTCCTCAAGTGGCTCAATCTTCTTTTTGCCACATTCATTCTTTTCCTCTCAAGGCTTTTCTCTCTTGTTCTCTTTTGATTCTCAATTTCTTTTTATCCTCGCTAACCTCTCCTGAAGAGAGTGGTACAAGTGTTATCTTGAGGCCAGCATGCACAAATTAAATCGACCAGAACAAACACAAGTCTAATTTCCAAACAAAAAGTAAGACTAGAATTCGAAACTCTATGCCAAGATCTTTCAATCGACTGGTTGATTAACACTTCAAGAACGCATCATGAAAATCATCAAGATCTATGTGGCGCGATTCCCAAGGATCTTGGAAGAACCAAGGATGAACGCCAAGAACATGAAATTCAAAACTGATGCTCCTTCACCCAATATTATCACTACTAAGTGAAGGATTCAACAATTCACATTGAAAGAACACAATTGAAACACTATTCAAGGTCAAAGACCTAGAATCTACACGAAGTTCGAAAAGATTTTTGGAGCCGATTTCAACCTTTCGAACTGCAAAACCGAATCCAAAAACTCAAAGCTCCTAGAGACTACCTCTAGATACCAAATGATGTGATCCTGATTGAATCAAGGAAAGGTAGTATCTAATCTAAGAGCTTCGATCAAAATTGAACTAAAATTCAAATGAAAATTTGGAGGGAAAACAAACTTGATCAAGGATGTTATCACAGTGCCAACCAAGAGAATGCTAATGAAGCAAGTACAACGTATGCAGCTTGGGTGCAATTCTCAAGCCCGAGCCGTGAATTCACAAGATCAAGAATAGAAGAATTACAATTGCAATTGCAACAGAAACTAGGAAAACCGAATTTGATCATGAAGTACTAAGTATAGACACCGCCGTGTGCATGAAGTAACATAGATTGCAAGCAAGGAGAGTAAAGAATGGAAAATTTGGAAGGGCAAGAAGAGGAGGGAATGGCGCCACACTGAGTCCATTGATTGGAAGAGGTGATAAGCCAGGGTTGGATCGCCACAAGAGATCGGAAGCTCTTCATAAGAATCTGGCAATGGTTCTACTTAAGATCCCAAAGAGGAGACCACTCTGAACTCACACTTCTCAAACTCGGAGAAATTCAATTCATTCATCAGAAAGTGATTCAAACGTGCTACAAACACCTATTTATACGAAACGACAAAATGGATGGAGGGTCATGCAAGATCGTTGCGCCTCCTTCTAGCTATGTGGGCCTCCATGACTTAACCCTAAGCCCAATTACAAGCCTAATTCGGTCGTAATACAATTTAAGCTCAAAGTCCTACGATTATTACAAACATGTAAATCAAACTCCTAATCCTAAGTCTTCTCTAGTACTGATGGTCATGAGCTGCCTTTTGTAGTGGGAAAGTGACTTTGCTTCTTCCTCCGCTTTAGCTTCATGGCTTGCCTCTTGCTATGATTTTAGGATCACACCATCCCCTCCTTCTCGGAGACAACTCGACCACGAACTGAAGACCTCCATACCTCCATTAAAATGAAAACCTTAGTTTTTCTTCTTCTTTTTCTTCGAAGTTATGTTAAAGCTAAGTGTACATCCCACCCCCCGGGGTCAAATGCAATGTGAAAGGACTCTTCACATGTAAGGATTGTAAAGCTAAACAAGTGAAATGGAATGGAAGTATACGAGTTATTCCTTTTGAAGGTTGATTCAACCACCTTACCTTCTTTTGGTTTTACGACAAAGGAACATTGTACTTGGCCACCCCAGTGTTTTAATTCATCAACATAGGTTGAATTCTCAAGTTTTGGTCCATTGCCCATCACATCAACATAAGTAGTTGGTGTTGTTGGGGTAGTAAAAAACCCCCCCAAATTTTCATGAGAGGCACCACATTCAGGTCTATAAGATGGTGTAGAAACAAGCAAAGCAGGGATGGGTGCGTTAGTAAGCTTTTCAAACAATTCTATATGCAATCCTTGGAAACTTCTCGTAAATCCAATGGGATTAAAGATGCCATCGTATTTTATGGACTTGGAAATGTGCACTCGGTTTTCGAGTTCAATTGCACAGGGCGAGGAAATAGCAACACATGCATCAACACATAGGCCCAAGAATTGTTCCTTGAAAACGAATGCTGAGAGTTATGCAAGCCATTAAACAAGTATGCAAATCTAGTGAGTAAAAGAGAAGAGTAGGAACCAAACAAGTTACCAAGTAACATAATAGAGTTAGGATGTCTATGTTTTTGTATATTAATGCATGGCAAACCTTGGTTTGCTTCGTTGTAATGTACAAACTCGATTTCCTCATCTTCTTTTGTCTCTTTTCCTTTAGTATCACTCTCATCGAATTCTATCTCCTTTCTTTGTGATGAACGAAATCTCCACTTTCCTCTCCATTTTTGCCTCAATTCCTTTCTTGTGGCCCTTTTCCTCAAGTGGCTCAATCTTCTTTTTGCCACATTCATTCTTTTCCTCTCAAGGCTTTTCTCTCTTGTTCTCTTTTGATTCTCAATTTCTTTTTATCCTCGCTAACCTCTCCTGAAGAGAGTGGTACAAGTGTTATCTTGAGGCCAGCATGCACAAATTAAATCGACCAGAACAAACACAAGTCTAATTTCCAAACAAAAAGTAAGACTAGAATTCGAAACTCTATGCCAAGATCTTTCAATCGACTGGTTGATTAACACTTCAAGAACGCATCATGAAAATCATCAAGATCTATGTGGCGCGATTCCCAAGGATCTTGGAAGAACCAAGGATGAACGCCAAGAACATGAAATTCAAAACTGATGCTCCTTCACCCAATATTATCACTACTAAGTGAAGGATTCAACAATTCACATTGAAAGAACACAATTGAAACACTATTCAAGGTCAAAGACCTAGAATCTACACGAAGTTCGAAAAGATTTTTGGAGCCGATTTCAACCTTTCGAACTGCAAAACCGAATCCAAAAACTCAAAGCTCCTAGAGACTACCTCTAGATACCAAATGATGTGATCCTGATTGAATCAAGGAAAGGTAGTATCTAATCTAAGAGCTTCGATCAAAATTGAACTAAAATTCAAATGAAAATTTGGAGGGAAAACAAACTTGATCAAGGATGTTATCACAGTGCCAACCAAGAGAATGCTAATGAAGCAAGTACAACGTATGCAGCTTGGGTGCAATTCTCAAGCCCGAGCCGTGAATTCACAAGATCAAGAATAGAAGAATTACAATTGCAATTGCAACAGAAACTAGGAAAACCGAATTTGATCATGAAGTACTAAGTATAGACACCGCCGTGTGCATGAAGTAACATAGATTGCAAGCAAGGAGAGTAAAGAATGGAAAATTTGGAAGGGCAAGAAGAGGAGGGAATGGCGCCACACTGAGTCCATTGATTGGAAGAGGTGATAAGCCAGGGTTGGATCGCCACAAGAGATCGGAAGCTCTTCATAAGAATCTGGCAATGGTTCTACTTAAGATCCCAAAGAGGAGACCACTCTGAACTCACACTTCTCAAACTCGGAGAAATTCAATTCATTCATCAGAAAGTGATTCAAACGTGCTACAAACACCTATTTATACGAAACGACAAAATGGATGGAGGGTCATGCAAGATCGTTGCGCCTCCTTCTAGCTATGTGGGCCTCCATGACTTAACCCTAAGCCCAATTACAAGCCTAATTCGGTCGTAATACAATTTAAGCTCAAAGTCCTACGATTATTACAAACATGTAAATCAAACTCCTAATCCTAAGTCTTCTCTAGTACTGATGGTCATGAGCTGCCTTTTGTAGTGGGAAAGTGACTTTGCTTCTTCCTCCGCTTTAGCTTCATGGCTTGCCTCTTGCTATGATTTTAGGATCACACCATCCCCTCCTTCTCGGAGACAACTCGACCACGAACTGAAGACCTCCATACCTCCATTAAAATGAAAACCTTAGTTTTTCTTCTTCTTTTTCTTCGAAGTTATGTTAAAGCTAAGTGTACATCCCACCCCCCGGGGTCAAATGCAATGTGAAAGGACTCTTCACATGTAAGGATTGTAAAGCTAAACAAGTGAAATGGAATGGAAGTATACGAGTTATTCCTTTTGAAGGTTGATTCAACCACCTTACCTTCTTTTGGTTTTACGACAAAGGAACATTGTACTTGGCCACCCCAGTGTTTTAATTCATCAACATAGGTTGAATTCTCAAGTTTTGGTCCATTGCCCATCACATCAACATAAGTAGTTGGTGTTGTTGGGGTAGTAAAAAACCCCCCCAAATTTTCATGAGAGGCACCACATTCAGGTCTATAAGATGGTGTAGAAACAAGCAAAGCAGGGATGGGTGCGTTAGTAAGCTTTTCAAACAATTCTATATGCAATCCTTGGAAACTTCTCGTAAATCCAATGGGATTAAAGATGCCATCGTATTTTATGGACTTGGAAATGTGCACTCGGTTTTCGAGTTCAATTGCACAGGGCGAGGAAATAGCAACACATGCATCAACACATAGGCCCAAGAATTGTTCCTTGAAAACGAATGCTGAGAGTTATGCAAGCCATTAAACAAGTATGCAAATCTAGTGAGTAAAAGAGAAGAGTAGGAACCAAACAAGTTACCAAGTAACATAATAGAGTTAGGATGTCTATGTTTTTGTATATTAATGCATGGCAAACCTTGGTTTGCTTCCTTGTAATGTACAAACTCGATTTCCTCATCTTCTTTTGTCTCTTTTCCTTTAGTATCACTCTCATCGAATTCTATCTCCTTTCTTTGTGATGAACGAAATCTCCACTTTCCTCTCCATTTTTGCCTCAATTCCTTTCTTGTGGCCCTTTTCCTCAAGTGGCTCAATCTTCTTTTTGCCACATTCATTCTTTTCCTCTCAAGGCTTTTCTCTCTTGTTCTCTTTTGATTCTCAATTTCTTTTTATCCTCGCTAACCTCTCCTGAAGAGAGTGGTACAAGTGTTATCTTGAGGCCAGCATGCACAAATTAAATCGACCAGAACAAACACAAGTCTAATTTCCAAACAAAAAGTAAGACTAGAATTCGAAACTCTATGCCAAGATCTTTCAATCGACTGGTTGATTAACACTTCAAGAACGCATCATGAAAATCATCAAGATCTATGTGGCGCGATTCCCAAGGATCTTGGAAGAACCAAGGATGAACGCCAAGAACATGAAATTCAAAACTGATGCTCCTTCACCCAATATTATCACTACTAAGTGAAGGATTCAACAATTCACATTGAAAGAACACAATTGAAACACTATTCAAGGTCAAAGACCTAGAATCTACACGAAGTTCGAAAAGATTTTTGGAGCCGATTTCAACCTTTCGAACTGCAAAACCGAATCCAAAAACTCAAAGCTCCTAGAGACTACCTCTAGATACCAAATGATGTGATCCTGATTGAATCAAGGAAAGGTAGTATCTAATCTAAGAGCTTCGATCAAAATTGAACTAAAATTCAAATGAAAATTTGGAGGGAAAACAAACTTGATCAAGGATGTTATCACAGTGCCAACCAAGAGAATGCTAATGAAGCAAGTACAACGTATGCAGCTTGGGTGCAATTCTCAAGCCCGAGCCGTGAATTCACAAGATCAAGAATAGAAGAATTACAATTGCAATTGCAACAGAAACTAGGAAAACCGAATTTGATCATGAAGTACTAAGTATAGACACCGCCGTGTGCATGAAGTAACATAGATTGCAAGCAAGGAGAGTAAAGAATGGAAAATTTGGAAGGGCAAGAAGAGGAGGGAATGGCGCCACACTGAGTCCATTGATTGGAAGAGGTGATAAGCCAGGGTTGGATCGCCACAAGAGATCGGAAGCTCTTCATAAGAATCTGGCAATGGTTCTACTTAAGATCCCAAAGAGGAGACCACTCTGAACTCACACTTCTCAAACTCGGAGAAATTCAATTCATTCATCAGAAAGTGATTCAAACGTGCTACAAACACCTATTTATACGAAACGACAAAATGGATGGAGGGTCGTGCAAGATCGTTGCGCCTCCTTCTAGCTATGTGGGCCTCCATGACTTAACCCTAAGCCCAATTACAAGCCTAATTCGGTCGTAATACAATTTAAGCTCAAAGTCCTACGATTATTACAAACATGTAAATCAAACTCCTAATCCTAAGTCTTCTCTAGTACTGATGGTCATGAGCTGCCTTTTGTAGTGGGAAAGTGACTTTGCTTCTTCCTCCGCTTTAGCTTCATGGCTTGCCTCTTGCTATGATTTTAGGATCACACCATCCCCTCCTTCTCGGAGACAACTCGACCACGAACTGAAGACCTCCATACCTCCATTAAAATGAAAACCTTAGTTTTTCTTCTTCTTTTTCTTCGAAGTTATGTTAAAGCTAAGTGTACATCCCACCCCCCGGGGTCAAATGCAATGTGAAAGGACTCTTCACATGTAAGGATTGTAAAGCTAAACAAGTGAAATGGAATGGAAGTATACGAGTTATTCCTTTTGAAGGTTGATTCAACCACCTTACCTTCTTTTGGTTTTACGACAAAGGAACATTGTACTTGGCCACCCCAGTGTTTTAATTCATCAACATAGGTTGAATTCTCAAGTTTTGGTCCATTGCCCCTCACATCAACATAAGTAGTTGGTGTTGTTGGGGTAGTAAAAAACCCCCCCAAATTTTCATGAGAGGCACCACATTCAAGTCTATAAGATGGTGTAGAAACAAGCAAAGCAGGGATGGGTGCGTTAGTAAGCTTTTCAAACAATTCTATATGCAATCCTTGGAAACTTCTCGTAAATCCAATGGGATTAAAGATGCCATCGTATTTTATGGACTTGGAAATGTGCACTCGGTTTTCGAGTTCAATTGCACAGGGCGAGGAAATAGCAACACATGCATCAACACATAGGCCCAAGAATTGTTCCTTGAAAACGAATGCTGAGAGTTATGCAAGCCATTAAACAAGTATGCAAATCTAGTGAGTAAAAGAGAAGAGTAGGAACCAAACAAGTTACCAAGTAACATAATAGAGTTAGGATGTCTATGTTTTTGTATATTAATGCATGGCAAACCTTGGTTTGCTTCCTTGTAATGTACAAACTCGATTTCCTCATCTTCTTTTGTCTCTTTTCCTTTAGTATCACTCTCATCGAATTCTATCTCCTTTCTTTGTGATGAACGAAATCTCCACTTTCCTCTCCATTTTTGCCTCAATTCCTTTCTTGTGGCCCTTTTCCTCAAGTGGCTCAATCTTCTTTTTGCCACATTCATTCTTTTCCTCTCAAGGCTTTTCTCTCTTGTTCTCTTTTGATTCTCAATTTCTTTTTATCCTCGCTAACCTCTCCTGAAGAGAGTGGTACAAGTGTTATCTTGAGGCCAGCATGCACAAATTAAATCGACCAGAACAAACACAAGTCTAATTTCCAAACAAAAAGTAAGACTAGAATTCGAAACTCTATGCCAAGATCTTTCAATCGACTGGTTGATTAACACTTCAAGAACGCATCATGAAAATCATCAAGATCTATGTGGCGCGATTCCCAAGGATCTTGGAAGAACCAAGGATGAACGCCAAGAACATGAAATTCAAAACTGATGCTCCTTCACCCAATATTATCACTACTAAGTGAAGGATTCAACAATTCACATTGAAAGAACACAATTGAAACACTATTCAAGGTCAAAGACCTAGAATCTACACGAAGTTCGAAAAGATTTTTGGAGCCGATTTCAACCTTTCGAACTGCAAAACCGAATCCAAAAACTCAAAGCTCCTAGAGACTACCTCTAGATACCAAATGATGTGATCCTGATTGAATCAAGGAAAGGTAGTATCTAATCTAAGAGCTTCGATCAAAATTGAACTAAAATTCAAATGAAAATTTGGAGGGAAAACAAACTTGATCAAGGATGTTATCACAGTGCCAACCAAGAGAATGCTAATGAAGCAAGTACAACGTATGCAGCTTGGGTGCAATTCTCAAGCCCGAGCCGTGAATTCACAAGATCAAGAATAGAAGAATTACAATTGCAATTGCAACAGAAACTAGGAAAACCGAATTTGATCATGAAGTACTAAGTATAGACACCGCCGTGTGCATGAAGTAACATAGATTGCAAGCAAGGAGAGTAAAGAATGGAAAATTTGGAAGGGCAAGAAGAGGAGGGAATGGCGCCACACTGAGTCCATTGATTGGAAGAGGTGATAAGCCAGGGTTGGATCGCCACAAGAGATCGGAAGCTCTTCATAAGAATCTGGCAATGGTTCTACTTAAGATCCCAAAGAGGAGACCACTCTGAACTCACACTTCTCAAACTCGGAGAAATTCAATTCATTCATCAGAAAGTGATTCAAACGTGCTACAAACACCTATTTATACGAAACGACAAAATGGATGGAGGGTCGTGCAAGATCGTTGCGCCTCCTTCTAGCTATGTGGGCCTCCATGACTTAACCCTAAGCCCAATTACAAGCCTAATTCGGTCGTAATACAATTTAAGCTCAAAGTCCTACGATTATTACAAACATGTAAATCAAACTCCTAATCCTAAGTCTTCTCTAGTACTGATGGTCATGAGCTGCCTTTTGTAGTGGGAAAGTGACTTTGCTTCTTCCTCCGCTTTAGCTTCATGGCTTGCCTCTTGCTATGATTTTAGGATCACACCATCCCCTCCTTCTCGGAGACAACTCGACCACGAACTGAAGACCTCCATACCTCCATTAAAATGAAAACCTTAGTTTTTCTTCTTCTTTTTCTTCGAAGTTATGTTAAAGCTAAGTGTACATCCCACCCCCCGGGGTCAAATGCAATGTGAAAGGACTCTTCACATGTAAGGATTGTAAAGCTAAACAAGTGAAATGGAATGGAAGTATACGAGTTATTCCTTTTGAAGGTTGATTCAACCACCTTACCTTCTTTTGGTTTTACGACAAAGGAACATTGTACTTGGCCACCCCAGTGTTTTAATTCATCAACATAGGTTGAATTCTCAAGTTTTGGTCCATTGCCCCTCACATCAACATAAGTAGTTGGTGTTGTTGGGGTAGTAAAAAACCCCCCCAAATTTTCATGAGAGGCACCACATTCAAGTCTATAAGATGGTGTAGAAACAAGCAAAGCAGGGATGGGTGCGTTAGTAAGCTTTTCAAACAATTCTATATGCAATCCTTGGAAACTTCTCGTAAATCCAATGGGATTAAAGATGCCATCGTATTTTATGGACTTGGAAATGTGCACTCGGTTTTCGAGTTCAATTGCACAGGGCGAGGAAATAGCAACACATGCATCAACACATAGGCCCAAGAATTGTTCCTTGAAAACGAATGCTGAGAGTTATGCAAGCCATTAAACAAGTATGCAAATCTAGTGAGTAAAAGAGAAGAGTAGGAACCAAACAAGTTACCAAGTAACATAATAGAGTTAGGATGTCTATGTTTTTGTATATTAATGCATGGCAAACCTTGGTTTGCTTCCTTGTAATGTACAAACTCGATTTCCTCATCTTCTTTTGTCTCTTTTCCTTTAGTATCACTCTCATCGAATTCTATCTCCTTTCTTTGTGATGAACGAAATCTCCACTTTCCTCTCCATTTTTGCCTCAATTCCTTTCTTGTGGCCCTTTTCCTCAAGTGGCTCAATCTTCTTTTTGCCACATTCATTCTTTTCCTCTCAAGGCTTTTCTCTCTTGTTCTCTTTTGATTCTCAATTTCTTTTTATCCTCGCTAACCTCTCCTGAAGAGAGTGGTACAAGTGTTATCTTGAGGCCAGCATGCACAAATTAAATCGACCAGAACAAACACAAGTCTAATTTCCAAACAAAAAGTAAGACTAGAATTCGAAACTCTATGCCAAGATCTTTCAATCGACTGGTTGATTAACACTTCAAGAACGCATCATGAAAATCATCAAGATCTATGTGGCGCGATTCCCAAGGATCTTGGAAGAACCAAGGATGAACGCCAAGAACATGAAATTCAAAACTGATGCTCCTTCACCCAATATTATCACTACTAAGTGAAGGATTCAACAATTCACATTGAAAGAACACAATTGAAACACTATTCAAGGTCAAAGACCTAGAATCTACACGAAGTTCGAAAAGATTTTTGGAGCCGATTTCAACCTTTCGAACTGCAAAACCGAATCCAAAAACTCAAAGCTCCTAGAGACTACCTCTAGATACCAAATGATGTGATCCTGATTGAATCAAGGAAAGGTAGTATCTAATCTAAGAGCTTCGATCAAAATTGAACTAAAATTCAAATGAAAATTTGGAGGGAAAACAAACTTGATCAAGGATGTTATCACAGTGCCAACCAAGAGAATGCTAATGAAGCAAGTACAACGTATGCAGCTTGGGTGCAATTCTCAAGCCCGAGCCGTGAATTCACAAGATCAAGAATAGAAGAATTACAATTGCAATTGCAACAGAAACTAGGAAAACCGAATTTGATCATGAAGTACTAAGTATAGACACCGCCGTGTGCATGAAGTAACATAGATTGCAAGCAAGGAGAGTAAAGAATGGAAAATTTGGAAGGGCAAGAAGAGGAGGGAATGGCGCCACACTGAGTCCATTGATTGGAAGAGGTGATAAGCCAGGGTTGGATCGCCACAAGAGATCGGAAGCTCTTCATAAGAATCTGGCAATGGTTCTACTTAAGATCCCAAAGAGGAGACCACTCTGAACTCACACTTCTCAAACTCGGAGAAATTCAATTCATTCATCAGAAAGTGATTCAAACGTGCTACAAACACCTATTTATACGAAACGACAAAATGGATGGAGGGTCATGCAAGATCGTTGCGCCTCCTTCTAGCTATGTGGGCCTCCATGACTTAACCCTAAGCCCAATTACAAGCCTAATTCGGTCGTAATACAATTTAAGCTCAAAGTCCTACGATTATTACAAACATGTAAATCAAACTCCTAATCCTAAGTCTTCTCTAGTACTGATGGTCATGAGCTGCCTTTTGTAGTGGGAAAGTGACTTTGCTTCTTCCTCCGCTTTAGCTTCATGGCTTGCCTCTTGCTATGATTTTAGGATCACACCATCCCCTCCTTCTCGGAGACAACTCGACCACGAACTGAAGACCTCCATACCTCCATTAAAATGAAAACCTTAGTTTTTCTTCTTCTTTTTCTTCGAAGTTATGTTAAAGCTAAGTGTACATCCCACCCCCCGGGGTCAAATGCAATGTGAAAGGACTCTTCACATGTAAGGATTGTAAAGCTAAACAAGTGAAATGGAATGGAAGTATACGAGTTATTCCTTTTGAAGGTTGATTCAACCACCTTACCTTCTTTTGGTTTTACGACAAAGGAACATTGTACTTGGCCACCCCAGTGTTTTAATTCATCAACATAGGTTGAATTCTCAAGTTTTGGTCCATTGCCCCTCACATCAACATAAGTAGTTGGTGTTGTTGGGGTAGTAAAAAACCCCCCCAAATTTTCATGAGAGGCACCACATTCAAGTCTATAAGATGGTGTAGAAACAAGCAAAGCAGGGATGGGTGCGTTAGTAAGCTTTTCAAACAATTCTATATGCAATCCTTGGAAACTTCTCGTAAATCCAATGGGATTAAAGATGCCATCGTATTTTATGGACTTGGAAATGTGCACTCGGTTTTCGAGTTCAATTGCACAGGGCGAGGAAATAGCAACACATGCATCAACACATAGGCCCAAGAATTGTTCCTTGAAAACGAATGCTGAGAGTTATGCAAGCCATTAAACAAGTATGCAAATCTAGTGAGTAAAAGAGAAGAGTAGGAACCAAACAAGTTACCAAGTAACATAATAGAGTTAGGATGTCTATGTTTTTGTATATTAATGCATGGCAAACCTTGGTTTGCTTCCTTGTAATGTACAAACTCGATTTCCTCATCTTCTTTTGTCTCTTTTCCTTTAGTATCACTCTCATCGAATTCTATCTCCTTTCTTTGTGATGAACGAAATCTCCACTTTCCTCTCCATTTTTGCCTCAATTCCTTTCTTGTGGCCCTTTTCCTCAAGTGGCTCAATCTTCTTTTTGCCACATTCATTCTTTTCCTCTCAAGGCTTTTCTCTCTTGTTCTCTTTTGATTCTCAATTTCTTTTTATCCTCGCTAACCTCTCCTGAAGAGAGTGGTACAAGTGTTATCTTGAGGCCAGCATGCACAAATTAAATCGACCAGAACAAACACAAGTCTAATTTCCAAACAAAAAGTAAGACTAGAATTCGAAACTCTATGCCAAGATCTTTCAATCGACTGGTTGATTAACACTTCAAGAACGCATCATGAAAATCATCAAGATCTATGTGGCGCGATTCCCAAGGATCTTGGAAGAACCAAGGATGAACGCCAAGAACATGAAATTCAAAACTGATGCTCCTTCACCCAATATTATCACTACTAAGTGAAGGATTCAACAATTCACATTGAAAGAACACAATTGAAACACTATTCAAGGTCAAAGACCTAGAATCTACACGAAGTTCGAAAAGATTTTTGGAGCCGATTTCAACCTTTCGAACTGCAAAACCGAATCCAAAAACTCAAAGCTCCTAGAGACTACCTCTAGATACCAAATGATGTGATCCTGATTGAATCAAGGAAAGGTAGTATCTAATCTAAGAGCTTCGATCAAAATTGAACTAAAATTCAAATGAAAATTTGGAGGGAAAACAAACTTGATCAAGGATGTTATCACAGTGCCAACCAAGAGAATGCTAATGAAGCAAGTACAACGTATGCAGCTTGGGTGCAATTCTCAAGCCCGAGCCGTGAATTCACAAGATCAAGAATAGAAGAATTACAATTGCAATTGCAACAGAAACTAGGAAAACCGAATTTGATCATGAAGTACTAAGTATAGACACCGCCGTGTGCATGAAGTAACATAGATTGCAAGCAAGGAGAGTAAAGAATGGAAAATTTGGAAGGGCAAGAAGAGGAGGGAATGGCGCCACACTGAGTCCATTGATTGGAAGAGGTGATAAGCCAGGGTTGGATCGCCACAAGAGATCGGAAGCTCTTCATAAGAATCTGGCAATGGTTCTACTTAAGATCCCAAAGAGGAGACCACTCTGAACTCACACTTCTCAAACTCGGAGAAATTCAATTCATTCATCAGAAAGTGATTCAAACGTGCTACAAACACCTATTTATACGAAACGACAAAATGGATGGAGGGTCATGCAAGATCGTTGCGCCTCCTTCTAGCTATGTGGGCCTCCATGACTTAACCCTAAGCCCAATTACAAGCCTAATTCGGTCGTAATACAATTTAAGCTCAAAGTCCTACGATTATTACAAACATGTAAATCAAACTCCTAATCCTAAGTCTTCTCTAGTACTGATGGTCATGAGCTGCCTTTTGTAGTGGGAAAGTGACTTTGCTTCTTCCTCCGCTTTAGCTTCATGGCTTGCCTCTTGCTATGATTTTAGGATCACACCATCCCCTCCTTCTCGGAGACAACTCGACCACGAACTGAAGACCTCCATACCTCCATTAAAATGAAAACCTTAGTTTTTCTTCTTCTTTTTCTTCGAAGTTATGTTAAAGCTAAGTGTACATCCCACCCCCCGGGGTCAAATGCAATGTGAAAGGACTCTTCACATGTAAGGATTGTAAAGCTAAACAAGTGAAATGGAATGGAAGTATACGAGTTATTCCTTTTGAAGGTTGATTCAACCACCTTACCTTCTTTTGGTTTTACGACAAAGGAACATTGTACTTGGCCACCCCAGTGTTTTAATTCATCAACATAGGTTGAATTCTCAAGTTTTGGTCCATTGCCCCTCACATCAACATAAGTAGTTGGTGTTGTTGGGGTAGTAAAAAACCCCCCCAAATTTTCATGAGAGGCACCACATTCAAGTCTATAAGATGGTGTAGAAACAAGCAAAGCAGGGATGGGTGCGTTAGTAAGCTTTTCAAACAATTCTATATGCAATCCTTGGAAACTTCTCGTAAATCCAATGGGATTAAAGATGCCATCGTATTTTATGGACTTGGAAATGTGCACTCGGTTTTCGAGTTCAATTGCACAGGGCGAGGAAATAGCAACACATGCATCAACACATAGGCCCAAGAATTGTTCCTTGAAAACGAATGCTGAGAGTTATGCAAGCCATTAAACAAGTATGCAAATCTAGTGAGTAAAAGAGAAGAGTAGGAACCAAACAAGTTACCAAGTAACATAATAGAGTTAGGATGTCTATGTTTTTGTATATTAATGCATGGCAAACCTTGGTTTGCTTCCTTGTAATGTACAAACTCGATTTCCTCATCTTCTTTTGTCTCTTTTCCTTTAGTATCACTCTCATCGAATTCTATCTCCTTTCTTTGTGATGAACGAAATCTCCACTTTCCTCTCCATTTTTGCCTCAATTCCTTTCTTGTGGCCCTTTTCCTCAAGTGGCTCAATCTTCTTTTTGCCACATTCATTCTTTTCCTCTCAAGGCTTTTCTCTCTTGTTCTCTTTTGATTCTCAATTTCTTTTTATCCTCGCTAACCTCTCCTGAAGAGAGTGGTACAAGTGTTATCTTGAGGCCAGCATGCACAAATTAAATCGACCAGAACAAACACAAGTCTAATTTCCAAACAAAAAGTAAGACTAGAATTCGAAACTCTATGCCAAGATCTTTCAATCGACTGGTTGATTAACACTTCAAGAACGCATCATGAAAATCATCAAGATCTATGTGGCGCGATTCCCAAGGATCTTGGAAGAACCAAGGATGAACGCCAAGAACATGAAATTCAAAACTGATGCTCCTTCACCCAATATTATCACTACTAAGTGAAGGATTCAACAATTCACATTGAAAGAACACAATTGAAACACTATTCAAGGTCAAAGACCTAGAATCTACACGAAGTTCGAAAAGATTTTTGGAGCCGATTTCAACCTTTCGAACTGCAAAACCGAATCCAAAAACTCAAAGCTCCTAGAGACTACCTCTAGATACCAAATGATGTGATCCTGATTGAATCAAGGAAAGGTAGTATCTAATCTAAGAGCTTCGATCAAAATTGAACTAAAATTCAAATGAAAATTTGGAGGGAAAACAAACTTGATCAAGGATGTTATCACAGTGCCAACCAAGAGAATGCTAATGAAGCAAGTACAACGTATGCAGCTTGGGTGCAATTCTCAAGCCCGAGCCGTGAATTCACAAGATCAAGAATAGAAGAATTACAATTGCAATTGCAACAGAAACTAGGAAAACCGAATTTGATCATGAAGTACTAAGTATAGACACCGCCGTGTGCATGAAGTAACATAGATTGCAAGCAAGGAGAGTAAAGAATGGAAAATTTGGAAGGGCAAGAAGAGGAGGGAATGGCGCCACACTGAGTCCATTGATTGGAAGAGGTGATAAGCCAGGGTTGGATCGCCACAAGAGATCGGAAGCTCTTCATAAGAATCTGGCAATGGTTCTACTTAAGATCCCAAAGAGGAGACCACTCTGAACTCACACTTCTCAAACTCGGAGAAATTCAATTCATTCATCAGAAAGTGATTCAAACGTGCTACAAACACCTATTTATACGAAACGACAAAATGGATGGAGGGTCGTGCAAGATCGTTGCGCCTCCTTCTAGCTATGTGGGCCTCCATGACTTAACCCTAAGCCCAATTACAAGCCTAATTCGGTCGTAATACAATTTAAGCTCAAAGTCCTACGATTATTACAAACATGTAAATCAAACTCCTAATCCTAAGTCTTCTCTAGTACTGATGGTCATGAGCTGCCTTTTGTAGTGGGAAAGTGACTTTGCTTCTTCCTCCGCTTTAGCTTCATGGCTTGCCTCTTGCTATGATTTTAGGATCACACCATCCCCTCCTTCTCGGAGACAACTCGACCACGAACTGAAGACCTCCATACCTCCATTAAAATGAAAACCTTAGTTTTTCTTCTTCTTTTTCTTCGAAGTTATGTTAAAGCTAAGTGTACATCCCACCCCCCGGGGTCAAATGCAATGTGAAAGGACTCTTCACATGTAAGGATTGTAAAGCTAAACAAGTGAAATGGAATGGAAGTATACGAGTTATTCCTTTTGAAGGTTGATTCAACCACCTTACCTTCTTTTGGTTTTACGACAAAGGAACATTGTACTTGGCCACCCCAGTGTTTTAATTCATCAACATAGGTTGAATTCTCAAGTTTTGGTCCATTGCCCCTCACATCAACATAAGTAGTTGGTGTTGTTGGGGTAGTAAAAAACCCCCCCAAATTTTCATGAGAGGCACCACATTCAAGTCTATAAGATGGTGTAGAAACAAGCAAAGCAGGGATGGGTGCGTTAGTAAGCTTTTCAAACAATTCTATATGCAATCCTTGGAAACTTCTCGTAAATCCAATGGGATTAAAGATGCCATCGTATTTTATGGACTTGGAAATGTGCACTCGGTTTTCGAGTTCAATTGCACAGGGCGAGGAAATAGCAACACATGCATCAACACATAGGCCCAAGAATTGTTCCTTGAAAACGAATGCTGAGAGTTATGCAAGCCATTAAACAAGTATGCAAATCTAGTGAGTAAAAGAGAAGAGTAGGAACCAAACAAGTTACCAAGTAACATAATAGAGTTAGGATGTCTATGTTTTTGTATATTAATGCATGGCAAACCTTGGTTTGCTTCCTTGTAATGTACAAACTCGATTTCCTCATCTTCTTTTGTCTCTTTTCCTTTAGTATCACTCTCATCGAATTCTATCTCCTTTCTTTGTGATGAACGAAATCTCCACTTTCCTCTCTATTTTTGCCTCAATTCCTTTCTTGTGGCCCTTTTCCTCAAGTGGCTCAATCTTCTTTTTGCCACATTCATTCTTTTCCTCTCAAGGCTTTTCTCTCTTGTTCTCTTTTGATTCTCAATTTCTTTTTATCCTCGCTAACCTCTCCTGAAGAGAGTGGTACAAGTGTTATCTTGAGGCCAGCATGCACAAATTAAATCGACCAGAACAAACACAAGTCTAATTTCCAAACAAAAAGTAAGACTAGAATTCGAAACTCTATGCCAAGATCTTTCAATCGACTGGTTGATTAACACTTCAAGAACGCATCATGAAAATCATCAAGATCTATGTGGCGCGATTCCCAAGGATCTTGGAAGAACCAAGGATGAACGCCAAGAACATGAAATTCAAAACTGATGCTCCTTCACCCAATATTATCACTACTAAGTGAAGGATTCAACAATTCACATTGAAAGAACACAATTGAAACACTATTCAAGGTCAAAGACCTAGAATCTACACGAAGTTCGAAAAGATTTTTGGAGCCGATTTCAACCTTTCGAACTGCAAAACCGAATCCAAAAACTCAAAGCTCCTAGAGACTACCTCTAGATACCAAATGATGTGATCCTGATTGAATCAAGGAAAGGTAGTATCTAATCTAAGAGCTTCGATCAAAATTGAACTAAAATTCAAATGAAAATTTGGAGGGAAAACAAACTTGATCAAGGATGTTATCACAGTGCCAACCAAGAGAATGCTAATGAAGCAAGTACAACGTATGCAGCTTGGGTGCAATTCTCAAGCCCGAGCCGTGAATTCACAAGATCAAGAATAGAAGAATTACAATTGCAATTGCAACAGAAACTAGGAAAACCGAATTTGATCATGAAGTACTAAGTATAGACACCGCCGTGTGCATGAAGTAACATAGATTGCAAGCAAGGAGAGTAAAGAATGGAAAATTTGGAAGGGCAAGAAGAGGAGGGAATGGCGCCACACTGAGTCCATTGATTGGAAGAGGTGATAAGCCAGGGTTGGATCGCCACAAGAGATCGGAAGCTCTTCATAAGAATCTGGCAATGGTTCTACTTAAGATCCCAAAGAGGAGACCACTCTGAACTCACACTTCTCAAACTCGGAGAAATTCAATTCATTCATCAGAAAGTGATTCAAACGTGCTACAAACACCTATTTATACGAAACGACAAAATGGATGGAGGGTCATGCAAGATCGTTGCGCCTCCTTCTAGCTATGTGGGCCTCCATGACTTAACCCTAAGCCCAATTACAAGCCTAATTCGGTCGTAATACAATTTAAGCTCAAAGTCCTACGATTATTACAAACATGTAAATCAAACTCCTAATCCTAAGTCTTCTCTAGTACTGATGGTCATGAGCTGCCTTTTGTAGTGGGAAAGTGACTTTGCTTCTTCCTCCGCTTTAGCTTCATGGCTTGCCTCTTGCTATGATTTTAGGATCACACCATCCCCTCCTTCTCGGAGACAACTCGACCACGAACTGAAGACCTCCATACCTCCATTAAAATGAAAACCTTAGTTTTTCTTCTTCTTTTTCTTCGAAGTTATGTTAAAGCTAAGTGTACATCCCACCCCCCGGGGTCAAATGCAATGTGAAAGGACTCTTCACATGTAAGGATTGTAAAGCTAAACAAGTGAAATGGAATGGAAGTATACGAGTTATTCCTTTTGAAGGTTGATTCAACCACCTTACCTTCTTTTGGTTTTACGACAAAGGAACATTGTACTTGGCCACCCCAAAGTTTTAATTCATCAACATAGGTTGAATTCTCAAGTTTTGGTCCATTGCCCCTCACATCAACATAAGTAGTTGGTGTTGTTGGGGTAGTAAAAAACCCCCCCAAATTTTCATGAGAGGCACCACATTCAAGTCTATAAGATGGTGTAGAAACAAGCAAAGCAGGGATGGGTGCGTTAGTAAGCTTTTCAAACAATTCTATATGCAATCCTTGGAAACTTATCGTAAATCCAATGGATTAAAGATGCCATCGTATTTTATGGACTTGGAAATGTGCACTCGGTTTTCGAGTTCAATTGCACAGGGCGAGGAAATAGCAACACATGCATCAACACATAGGCCCAAGAATTGTTCCTTGAAAACGAATGCTGAGAGTTATGCAAGCCATTAAACAAGTATGCAAATCTAGTGAGTAAAAGAGAAGAGTAGGAACCAAACAAGTTACCAAGTAACATAATAGAGTTAGGATGTCTATGTTTTTGTATATTAATGCATGGCAAACCTTGGTTTGCTTCCTTGTAATGTACAAACTCGATTTCCTCATCTTCTTTTGTCTCTTTTCCTTTAGTATCACTCTCATCGAATTCTATCTCCTTTCTTTGTGATGAACGAAATCTCCACTTTCCTCTCTATTTTTGCCTCAATTCCTTTCTTGTGGCCCTTTTCCTCAAGTGGCTCAATCTTCTTTTTGCCACATTCATTCTTTTCCTCTCAAGGCTTTTCTCTCTTGTTCTCTTTTGATTCTCAATTTCTTTTTATCCTCGCTAACCTCTCCTGAAGAGAGTGGTACAAGTGTTATCTTGAGGCCAGCATGCACAAATTAAATCGACCAGAACAAACACAATTCTAATTTCCAAACAAAAAGTAAGACTAGAATTCGAAACTCTATGCCAAGATCTTTCAATCGACTGGTTGATTAACACTTCAAGAACGCATCATGAAAATCATCAAGATCTATGTGGCGCGATTCCCAAGGATCTTGGAAGAACCAAGGATGAACGCCAAGAACATGAAATTCAAAACTGATGCTCCTTCACCCAATATTATCACTACTAAGTGAAGGATTCAACAATTCACATTGAAAGAAAACAATTGAAACACTATTCAAGGTCAAAGACCTAGAATCTACACGAAGTTCGAAAAGATTTTTGGAGCCGATTTCAACCTTTCGAACTGCAAAACCGAATCCAAAAACTCAAAGCTCCTAGAGACTACCTCTAGATACCAAATGATGTGATCCTGATTGAATCAAGGAAAGGTAGTATCTAATCTAAGAGCTTCGATCAAAATTGAACTAAAATTCAAATGAAAATTTGGAGGGAAAACAAACTTGATCAAGGATGTTATCACAGTGCCAACCAAGAGAATGCTAATGAAGCAAGTACAACGTATGCAGCTTGGGTGCAATTCTCAAGCCCGAGCCGTGAATTCACAAGATCAAGAATAGAAGAATTACAATTGCAATTGCAACAGAAACTAGGAAAACCGAATTTGATCATGAAGTACTAAGTATAGACACCGCCGTGTGCATGAAGTAACATAGATTGCAAGCAAGGAGAGTAAAGAATGGAAAATTTGGAAGGGCAAGAAGAGGAGGGAATGGCGCCACACTGAGTCCATTGATTGGAAGAGGTGATAAGCCAGGGTTGGATCGCCACAAGAGATCGGAAGCTCTTCATAAGAATCTGGCAATGGTTCTACTTAAGATCCCAAAGAGGAGACCACTCTGAACTCACACTTCTCAAACTCGGAGAAATTCAATTCATTCATCAGAAAGTGATTCAAACGTGCTACAAACACCTATTTATACGAAACGACAAAATGGATGGAGGGTCATGCAAGATCGTTGCGCCTCCTTCTAGCTATGTGGGCCTCCATGACTTAACCCTAAGCCCAATTACAAGCCTAATTCGGTCGTAATACAATTTAAGCTCAAAGTCCTACGATTATTACAAACATGTAAATCAAACTCCTAATCCTAAGTCTTCTCTAGTACTGATGGTCATGAGCTGCCTTTTGTAGTGGGAAAGTGACTTTGCTTCTTCCTCCGCTTTAGCTTCATGGCTTGCCTCTTGCTATGATTTTAGGATCACACCATCCCCTCCTTCTCGGAGACAACTCGACCACGAACTGAAGACCTCCATACCTCCATTAAAATGAAAACCTTAGTTTTTCTTCTTCTTTTTCTTCGAAGTTATGTTAAAGCTAAGTGTACATCCCACCCCCCGGGGTCAAATGCAATGTGAAAGGACTCTTCACATGTAAGGATTGTAAAGCTAAACAAGTGAAATGGAATGGAAGTATACGAGTTATTCCTTTTGAAGGTTGATTCAACCACCTTACCTTCTTTTGGTTTTACGACAAAGGAACATTGTACTTGGCCACCCCAAAGTTTTAATTCATCAACATAGGTTGAATTCTCAAGTTTTGGTCCATTGCCCCTCACATCAACATAAGTAGTTGGTGTTGTTGGGGTAGTAAAAAACCCCCCCAAATTTTCATGAGAGGCACCACATTCAAGTCTATAAGATGGTGTAGAAACAAGCAAAGCAGGGATGGGTGCGTTAGTAAGCTTTTCAAACAATTCTATATGCAATCCTTGGAAACTTATCGTAAATCCAAAGGGATTAAAGATGCCATCGTATTTTATGGACTTGGAAATGTGCACTCGGTTTTCGAGTTCAATTGCACAGGGCGAGGAAATAGCAACACATGCATCAACACATAGGCCCAAGAATTGTTCCTTGAAAACGAATGCTGAGAGTTATGCAAGCCATTAAACAAGTATGCAAATCTAGTGAGTAAAAGAGAAGAGTAGGAACCAAACAAGTTACCAAGTAACATAATAGAGTTAGGATGTCTATGTTTTTGTATATTAATGCATGGCAAACCTTGGTTTGCTTCCTTGTAATGTACAAACTCGATTTCCTCATCTTCTTTTGTCTCTTTTCCTTTAGTATCACTCTCATCGAATTCTATCTCCTTTCTTTGTGATGAACGAAATCTCCACTTTCCTCTCTATTTTTGCCTCAATTCCTTTCTTGTGGCCCTTTTCCTCAAGTGGCTCAATCTTCTTTTTGCCACATTCATTCTTTTCCTCTCAAGGCTTTTCTCTCTTGTTCTCTTTTGATTCTCAATTTCTTTTTATCCTCGCTAACCTCTCCTGAAGAGAGTGGTACAAGTGTTATCTTGAGGCCAGCATGCACAAATTAAATCGACCAGAACAAACACAATTCTAATTTCCAAACAAAAAGTAAGACTAGAATTCGAAACTCTATGCCAAGATCTTTCAATCGACTGGTTGATTAACACTTCAAGAACGCATCATGAAAATCATCAAGATCTATGTGGCGCGATTCCCAAGGATCTTGGAAGAACCAAGGATGAACGCCAAGAACATGAAATTC
This sequence comes from Ammopiptanthus mongolicus, assembly GCA_039655645.1. Classification (NCBI taxonomy): domain Eukaryota; kingdom Viridiplantae; phylum Streptophyta; class Magnoliopsida; order Fabales; family Fabaceae; genus Ammopiptanthus; species Ammopiptanthus mongolicus. The sequence goes on along the minus strand of CM077347.1, from coordinate 58,447,514 downwards.
AAAACTGATGCTCCTTCACCCAATATTATCACTACTAAGTGAAGGATTCAACAATTCACATTGAAAGAACACAATTGAAACACTATTCAAGGTCAAAGACCAAGAATCTACACGAAGTTCGAAAAGATTTTTGGAGCCGATTTCAACCTTTCGAACTGCAAAACCGAATCCAAAAACTCAAAGCTCCTAGAGACTACCTCTAGATACCAAATGATGTGATCCTGATTGAATCAAGGAAAGGTAGTATCTAATCTAAGAGCTTCGATCAAAATTGAACTAAAATTCAAATGAAAATTTGGAGGGAAAACAAACTTGATCAAGGATGTTATCACAGTGCCAACCAAGAGAATGCTAATGAAGCAAGTACAACGTATGCAGCTTGGGTGCAATTCTCAAGCCCGAGCCGTGAATTCACAAGATCAAGAATAGAAGAATTACAATTGCAATTGCAACAGAAACTAGGAAAACCGAATTTGATCATGAAGTACTAAGTATAGACACCGCCGTGTGCATGAAGTAACATAGATTGCAAGCAAGGAGAGTAAAGAATGGAAAATTTGGAAGGGCAAGAAGAGGAGGGAATGGCGCCACACTGAGTCCATTGATTGGAAGAGGTGATAAGCCAGGGTTGGATCGCCACAAGAGATCGGAAGCTCTTCATAAGAATCTGGCAATGGTTCTACTTAAGATCCCAAAGAGGAGACCACTCTGAACTCACACTTCTCAAACTCGGAGAAATTCAATTCATTCATCAGAAAGTGATTCAAACGTGCTACAAACACCTATTTATACGAAACGACAAAATGGATGGAGGGTCATGCAAGATCGTTGCGCCTCCTTCTAGCTATGTGGGCCTCCATGACTTAACCCTAAGCCCAATTACAAGCCTAATTCGGTCGTAATACAATTTAAGCTCAAAGTCCTACGATTATTACAAACATGTAAATCAAACTCCTAATCCTAAGTCTTCTCTAGTACTGATGGTCATGAGCTGCCTTTTGTAGTGGGAAAGTGACTTTGCTTCTTCCTCCGCTTTAGCTTCATGGCTTGCCTCTTGCTATGATTTTAGGATCACACCATCCCCTCCTTCTCGGAGACAACTCGACCACGAACTGAAGACCTCCATACCTCCATTAAAATGAAAACCTTAGTTTTTCTTCTTCTTTTTCTTCGAAGTTATGTTAAAGCTAAGTGTACATCCCACCCCCCGGGGTCAAATGCAATGTGAAAGGACTCTTCACATGTAAGGATTGTAAAGCTAAACAAGTGAAATGGAATGGAAGTATACGAGTTATTCCTTTTGAAGGTTGATTCAACCACCTTACCTTCTTTTGGTTTTACGACAAAGGAACATTGTACTTGGCCACCCCAAAGTTTTAATTCATCAACATAGGTTGAATTCTCAAGTTTTGGTCCATTGCCCCTCACATCAACATAAGTAGTTGGTGTTGTTGGGGTAGTAAAAAACCCCCCCAAATTTTCATGAGAGGCACCACATTCAAGTCTATAAGATGGTGTAGAAACAAGCAAAGCAGGGATGGGTGCGTTAGTAAGCTTTTCAAACAATTCTATATGCAATCCTTGGAAACTTATCGTAAATCCAAAGGGATTAAAGATGCCATCGTATTTTATGGACTTGGAAATGTGCACTCGGTTTTCGAGTTCAATTGCACAGGGCGAGGAAATAGCAACACATGCATCAACACATAGGCCCAAGAATTGTTCCTTGAAAACGAATGCTGAGAGTTATGCAAGCCATTAAACAAGTATGCAAATCTAGTGAGTAAAAGAGAAGAGTAGGAACCAAACAAGTTACCAAGTAACATAATAGAGTTAGGATGTCTATGTTTTTGTATATTAATGCATGGCAAACCTTGGTTTGCTTCCTTGTAATGTACAAACTCGATTTCCTCATCTTCTTTTGTCTCTTTTCCTTTAGTATCACTCTCATCGAATTCTATCTCCTTTCTTTGTGATGAACGAAATCTCCACTTTCCTCTCTATTTTTGCCTCAATTCCTTTCTTGTGGCCCTTTTCCTCAAGTGGCTCAATCTTCTTTTTGCCACATTCATTCTTTTCCTCTCAAGGCTTTTCTCTCTTGTTCTCTTTTGATTCTCAATTTCTTTTTATCCTCGCTAACCTCTCCTGAAGAGAGTGGTACAAGTGTTATCTTGAGGCCAGCATGCACAAATTAAATCGACCAGAACAAACACAATTCTAATTTCCAAACAAAAAGTAAGACTAGAATTCGAAACTCTATGCCAAGATCTTTCAATCGACTGGTTGATTAACACTTCAAGAACGCATCATGAAAATCATCAAGATCTATGTGGCGCGATTCCCAAGGATCTTGGAAGAACCAAGGATGAACGCCAAGAACATGAAATTCAAAACTGATGCTCCTTCACCCAATATTATCACTACTAAGTGAAGGATTCAACAATTCACATTGAAAGAACACAATTGAAACACTATTCAAGGTCAAAGACCAAGAATCTACACGAAGTTCGAAAAGATTTTTGGAGCCGATTTCAACCTTTCGAACTGCAAAACCGAATCCAAAAACTCAAAGCTCCTAGAGACTACCTCTAGATACCAAATGATGTGATCCTGATTGAATCAAGGAAAGGTAGTATCTAATCTAAGAGCTTCGATCAAAATTGAACTAAAATTCAAATGAAAATTTGGAGGGAAAACAAACTTGATCAAGGATGTTATCACAGTGCCAACCAAGAGAATGCTAATGAAGCAAGTACAACGTATGCAGCTTGGGTGCAATTCTCAAGCCCGAGCCGTGAATTCACAAGATCAAGAATAGAAGAATTACAATTGCAATTGCAACAGAAACTAGGAAAACCGAATTTGATCATGAAGTACTAAGTATAGACACCGCCGTGTGCATGAAGTAACATAGATTGCAAGCAAGGAGAGTAAAGAATGGAAAATTTGGAAGGGCAAGAAGAGGAGGGAATGGCGCCACACTGAGTCCATTGATTGGAAGAGGTGATAAGCCAGGGTTGGATCGCCACAAGAGATCGGAAGCTCTTCATAAGAATCTGGCAATGGTTCTACTTAAGATCCCAAAGAGGAGACCACTCTGAACTCACACTTCTCAAACTCGGAGAAATTCAATTCATTCATCAGAAAGTGATTCAAACGTGCTACAAACACCTATTTATACGAAACGACAAAATGGATGGAGGGTCATGCAAGATCGTTGCGCCTCCTTCTAGCTATGTGGGCCTCCATGACTTAACCCTAAGCCCAATTACAAGCCTAATTCGGTCGTAATACAATTTAAGCTCAAAGTCCTACGATTATTACAAACATGTAAATCAAACTCCTAATCCTAAGTCTTCTCTAGTACTGATGGTCATGAGCTGCCTTTTGTAGTGGGAAAGTGACTTTGCTTCTTCCTCCGCTTTAGCTTCATGGCTTGCCTCTTGCTATGATTTTAGGATCACACCATCCCCTCCTTCTCGGAGACAACTCGACCACGAACTGAAGACCTCCATACCTCCATTAAAATGAAAACCTTAGTTTTTCTTCTTCTTTTTCTTCGAAGTTATGTTAAAGCTAAGTGTACATCCCACCCCCCGGGGTCAAATGCAATGTGAAAGGACTCTTCACATGTAAGGATTGTAAAGCTAAACAAGTGAAATGGAATGGAAGTATACGAGTTATTCCTTTTGAAGGTTGATTCAACCACCTTACCTTCTTTTGGTTTTACGACAAAGGAACATTGTACTTGGCCACCCCAAAGTTTTAATTCATCAACATAGGTTGAATTCTCAAGTTTTGGTCCATTGCCCCTCACATCAACATAAGTAGTTGGTGTTGTTGGGGTAGTAAAAAACCCCCCCAAATTTTCATGAGAGGCACCACATTCAAGTCTATAAGATGGTGTAGAAACAAGCAAAGCAGGGATGGGTGCGTTAGTAAGCTTTTCAAACAATTCTATATGCAATCCTTGGAAACTTATCGTAAATCCAAAGGGATTAAAGATGCCATCGTATTTTATGGACTTGGAAATGTGCACTCGGTTTTCGAGTTCAATTGCACAGGGCGAGGAAATAGCAACACATGCATCAACACATAGGCCCAAGAATTGTTCCTTGAAAACGAATGCTGAGAGTTATGCAAGCCATTAAACAAGTATGCAAATCTAGTGAGTAAAAGAGAAGAGTAGGAACCAAACAAGTTACCAAGTAACATAATAGAGTTAGGATGTCTATGTTTTTGTATATTAATGCATGGCAAACCTTGGTTTGCTTCCTTGTAATGTACAAACTCGATTTCCTCATCTTCTTTTGTCTCTTTTCCTTTAGTATCACTCTCATCGAATTCTATCTCCTTTCTTTGTGATGAACGAAATCTCCACTTTCCTCTCTATTTTTGCCTCAATTCCTTTCTTGTGGCCCTTTTCCTCAAGTGGCTCAATCTTCTTTTTGCCACATTCATTCTTTTCCTCTCAAGGCTTTTCTCTCTTGTTCTCTTTTGATTCTCAATTTCTTTTTATCCTCGCTAACCTCTCCTGAAGAGAGTGGTACAAGTGTTATCTTGAGGCCAGCATGCACAAATTAAATCGACCAGAACAAACACAATTCTAATTTCCAAACAAAAAGTAAGACTAGAATTCGAAACTCTATGCCAAGATCTTTCAATCGACTGGTTGATTAACACTTCAAGAACGCATCATGAAAATCATCAAGATCTATGTGGCGCGATTCCCAAGGATCTTGGAAGAACCAAGGATGAACGCCAAGAACATGAAATTCAAAACTGATGCTCCTTCACCCAATATTATCACTACTAAGTGAAGGATTCAACAATTCACATTGAAAGAACACAATTGAAACACTATTCAAGGTCAAAGACCAAGAATCTACACGAAGTTCGAAAAGATTTTTGGAGCCGATTTCAACCTTTCGAACTGCAAAACCGAATCCAAAAACTCAAAGCTCCTAGAGACTACCTCTAGATACCAAATGATGTGATCCTGATTGAATCAAGGAAAGGTAGTATCTAATCTAAGAGCTTCGATCAAAATTGAACTAAAATTCAAATGAAAATTTGGAGGGAAAACAAACTTGATCAAGGATGTTATCACAGTGCCAACCAAGAGAATGCTAATGAAGCAAGTACAACGTATGCAGCTTGGGTGCAATTCTCAAGCCCGAGCCGTGAATTCACAAGATCAAGAATAGAAGAATTACAATTGCAATTGCAACAGAAACTAGGAAAACCGAATTTGATCATGAAGTACTAAGTATAGACACCGCCGTGTGCATGAAGTAACATAGATTGCAAGCAAGGAGAGTAAAGAATGGAAAATTTGGAAGGGCAAGAAGAGGAGGGAATGGCGCCACACTGAGTCCATTGATTGGAAGAGGTGATAAGCCAGGGTTGGATCGCCACAAGAGATCGGAAGCTCTTGATAAGAATCTGGCAATGGTTCTACTTAAGATCCCAAAGAGGAGACCACTCTGAACTCACACTTCTCAAACTCGGAGAAATTCAATTCATTCATCAGAAAGTGATTCAAACGTGCTACAAACACCTATTTATACGAAACGACAAAATGGATGGAGGGTCATGCAAGATCGTTGCGCCTCCTTCTAGCTATGTGGGCCTCCATGACTTAACCCTAAGCCCAATTACAAGCCTAATTCGGTCGTAATACAATTTAAGCTCAAAGTCCTACGATTATTACAAACATGTAAATCAAACTCCTAATCCTAAGTCTTCTCTAGTACTGATGGTCATGAGCTGCCTTTTGTAGTGGGAAAGTGACTTTGCTTCTTCCTCCGCTTTAGCTTCATGGCTTGCCTCTTGCTATGATTTTAGGATCACACCATCCCCTCCTTCTCGGAGACAACTCGACCACGAACTGAAGACCTCCATACCTCCATTAAAATGAAAACCTTAGTTTTTCTTCTTCTTTTTCTTCGAAGTTATGTTAAAGCTAAGTGTACATCCCACCCCCCGGGGTCAAATGCAATGTGAAAGGACTCTTCACATGTAAGGATTGTAAAGCTAAACAAGTGAAATGGAATGGAAGTATACGAGTTATTCCTTTTGAAGGTTGATTCAACCACCTTACCTTCTTTTGGTTTTACGACAAAGGAACATTGTACTTGGCCACCCCAAAGTTTTAATTCATCAACATAGGTTGAATTCTCAAGTTTTGGTCCATTGCCCCTCACATCAACATAAGTAGTTGGTGTTGTTGGGGTAGTAAAAAACCCCCCCAAATTTTCATGAGAGGCACCACATTCAAGTCTATAAGATGGTGTAGAAACAAGCAAAGCAGGGATGGGTGCGTTAGTAAGCTTTTCAAACAATTCTATATGCAATCCTTGGAAACTTATCGTAAATCCAAAGGGATTAAAGATGCCATCGTATTTTATGGACTTGGAAATGTGCACTCGGTTTTCGAGTTCAATTGCACAGGGCGAGGAAATAGCAACACATGCATCAACACATAGGCCCAAGAATTGTTCCTTGAAAACGAATGCTGAGAGTTATGCAAGCCATTAAACAAGTATGCAAATCTAGTGAGTAAAAGAGAAGAGTAGGAACCAAACAAGTTACCAAGTAACATAATAGAGTTAGGATGTCTATGTTTTTGTATATTAATGCATGGCAAACCTTGGTTTGCTTCCTTGTAATGTACAAACTCGATTTCCTCATCTTCTTTTGTCTCTTTTCCTTTAGTATCACTCTCATCGAATTCTATCTCCTTTCTTTGTGATGAACGAAATCTCCACTTTCCTCTCTATTTTTGCCTCAATTCCTTTCTTGTGGCCCTTTTCCTCAAGTGGCTCAATCTTCTTTTTGCCACATTCATTCTTTTCCTCTCAAGGCTTTTCTCTCTTGTTCTCTTTTGATTCTCAATTTCTTTTTATCCTCGCTAACCTCTCCTGAAGAGAGTGGTACAAGTGTTATCTTGAGGCCAGCATGCACAAATTAAATCGACCAGAACAAACACAATTCTAATTTCCAAACAAAAAGTAAGACTAGAATTCGAAACTCTATGCCAAGATCTTTCAATCGACTGGTTGATTAACACTTCAAGAACGCATCATGAAAATCATCAAGATCTATGTGGCGCGATTCCCAAGGATCTTGGAAGAACCAAGGATGAACGCCAAGAACATGAAATTCAAAACTGATGCTCCTTCACCCAATATTATCACTACTAAGTGAAGGATTCAACAATTCACATTGAAAGAACACAATTGAAACACTATTCAAGGTCAAAGACCAAGAATCTACACGAAGTTCGAAAAGATTTTTGGAGCCGATTTCAACCTTTCGAACTGCAAAACCGAATCCAAAAACTCAAAGCTCCTAGAGACTACCTCTAGATACCAAATGATGTGATCCTGATTGAATCAAGGAAAGGTAGTATCTAATCTAAGAGCTTCGATCAAAATTGAACTAAAATTCAAATGAAAATTTGGAGGGAAAACAAACTTGATCAAGGATGTTATCACAGTGCCAACCAAGAGAATGCTAATGAAGCAAGTACAACGTATGCAGCTTGGGTGCAATTCTCAAGCCCGAGCCGTGAATTCACAAGATCAAGAATAGAAGAATTACAATTGCAATTGCAACAGAAACTAGGAAAACCGAATTTGATCATGAAGTACTAAGTATAGACACCGCCGTGTGCATGAAGTAACATAGATTGCAAGCAAGGAGAGTAAAGAATGGAAAATTTGGAAGGGCAAGAAGAGGAGGGAATGGCGCCACACTGAGTCCATTGATTGGAAGAGGTGATAAGCCAGGGTTGGATCGCCACAAGAGATCGGAAGCTCTTGATAAGAATCTGGCAATGGTTCTACTTAAGATCCCAAAGAGGAGACCACTCTGAACTCACACTTCTCAAACTCGGAGAAATTCAATTCATTCATCAGAAAGTGATTCAAACGTGCTACAAACACCTATTTATACGAAACGACAAAATGGATGGAGGGTCATGCAAGATCGTTGCGCCTCCTTCTAGCTATGTGGGCCTCCATGACTTAACCCTAAGCCCAATTACAAGCCTAATTCGGTCGTAATACAATTTAAGCTCAAAGTCCTACGATTATTACAAACATGTAAATCAAACTCCTAATCCTAAGTCTTCTCTAGTACTGATGGTCATGAGCTGCCTTTTGTAGTGGGAAAGTGACTTTGCTTCTTCCTCCGCTTTAGCTTCATGGCTTGCCTCTTGCTATGATTTTAGGATCACACCATCCCCTCCTTCTCGGAGACAACTCGACCACGAACTGAAGACCTCCATACCTCCATTAAAATGAAAACCTTAGTTTTTCTTCTTCTTTTTCTTCGAAGTTATGTTAAAGCTAAGTGTACATCCCACCCCCCGGGTCAAATGCAATGTGAAAGGACTCTTCACATGTAAGGATTGTAAAGCTAAACAAGTGAAATGGAATGGAAGTATACGAGTTATTCCTTTTGAAGGTTGATTCAACCACCTTACCTTCTTTTGGTTTTACGACAAAGGAACATTGTACTTGGCCACCCCAAAGTTTTAATTCATCAACATAGGTTGAATTCTCAAGTTTTGGTCCATTGCCCCTCACATCAACATAAGTAGTTGGTGTTGTTGGGGTAGTAAAAAACCCCCCCAAATTTTCATGAGAGGCACCACATTCAAGTCTATAAGATGGTGTAGAAACAAGCAAAGCAGGGATGGGTGCGTTAGTAAGCTTTTCAAACAATTCTATATGCAATCCTTGGAAACTTATCGTAAATCCAAAGGGATTAAAGATGCCATCGTATTTTATGGACTTGGAAATGTGCACTCGGTTTTCGAGTTCAATTGCACAGGGCGAGGAAATAGCAACACATGCATCAACACATAGGCCCAAGAATTGTTCCTTGAAAACGAATGCTGAGAGTTATGCAAGCCATTAAACAAGTATGCAAATCTAGTGAGTAAAAGAGAAGAGTAGGAACCAAACAAGTTACCAAGTAACATAATAGAGTTAGGATGTCTATGTTTTTGTATATTAATGCATGGCAAACCTTGGTTTGCTTCCTTGTAATGTACAAACTCGATTTCCTCATCTTCTTTTGTCTCTTTTCCTTTAGTATCACTCTCATCGAATTCTATCTCCTTTCTTTGTTATGAACGAAATCTCCACTTTCCTCTCTATTTTTGCCTCAATTCCTTTCTTGTGGCCCTTTTCCTCAAGTGGCTCAATCTTCTTTTTGCCACATTCATTCTTTTCCTCTCAAGGCTTTTCTCTCTTGTTCTCTTTTGATTCTCAATTTCTTTTTATCCTCGCTAACCTCTCCTGAAGAGAGTGGTACAAGTGTTATCTTGAGGCCAGCATGCACAAATTAAATCGACCAGAACAAACACAATTCTAATTTCCAAACAAAAAGTAAGACTAGAATTCGAAACTCTATGCCAAGATCTTTCAATCGACTGGTTGATTAACACTTCAAGAACGCATCATGAAAATCATCAAGATCTATGTGGCGCGATTCCCAAGGATCTTGGAAGAACCAAGGATGAACGCCAAGAACATGAAATTCAAAACTGATGCTCCTTCACCCAATATTATCACTACTAAGTGAAGGATTCAACAATTCACATTGAAAGAACACAATTGAAACACTATTCAAGGTCAAAGACCAAGAATCTACACGAAGTTCGAAAAGATTTTTGGAGCCGATTTCAACCTTTCGAACTGCAAAACCGAATCCAAAAACTCAAAGCTCCTAGAGACTACCTCTAGATACCAAATGATGTGATCCTGATTGAATCAAGGAAAGGTAGTATCTAATCTAAGAGCTTCGATCAAAATTGAACTAAAATTCAAATGAAAATTTGGAGGGAAAACAAACTTGATCAAGGATGTTATCACAGTGCCAACCAAGAGAATGCTAATGAAGCAAGTACAACGTATGCAGCTTGGGTGCAATTCTCAAGCCCGAGCCGTGAATTCACAAGATCAAGAATAGAAGAATTACAATTGCAATTGCAACAGAAACTAGGAAAACCGAATTTGATCATGAAGTACTAAGTATAGACACCGCCGTGTGCATGAAGTAACATAGATTGCAAGCAAGGAGAGTAAAGAATAGAAAATTTGGAAGGCAAGAAGAGGAGGGAATGGCGCCACACTGAGTCCATTGATTGGAAGAGGTGATAAGCCAGGGTTGGATCGCCACAAGAGATCGGAAGCTCTTGATAAGAATCTGGCAATGGTTCTACTTAAGATCCCAAAGAGGAGACCACTCTGAACTCACACTTCTCAAACTCGGAGAAATTCAATTCATTCATCAGAAAGTGATTCAAACGTGCTACAAACACCTATTTATACGAAACGACAAAATGGATGGAGGGTCATGCAAGATCGTTGCGCCTCCTTCTAGCTATGTGGGCCTCCATGACTTAACCCTAAGCCCAATTACAAGCCTAATTCGGTCGTAATACAATTTAAGCTCAAAGACCTACGATTATTACAAACATGTAAATCAAACTCCTAATCCTAAGTCTTCTCTAGTAGTGATGGTCATGAGCTGCCTTTTGTAGTGGGAAAGTGACTTTGCTTCTTCCTCCGCTTTAGCTTCATGGCTTGCCTCTTGCTATGATTTTAGGATCACACCATCCCCTCCTTCTCGGAGACAACTCGACCACGAACTGAAGACCTCCATACCTCCATTAAAATGAAAACCTTAGTTTTTCTTCTTTTTCTTCGAAGTTATGTTAAAGCTAAGTGTACATCCCACCCCCCGGGTCAAATGCAATGTGAAAGGACTCTTCACATGTAAGGATTGTAAAGCTAAACAAGTGAAATGGAATGGAAGTATACGAGTTATTCCTTTTGAAGGTTGATTCAACCACCTTACCTTCTTTTGGTTTTACGACAAAGGAACATTGTACTTGGCCACCCCAAAGTTTTAATTCATCAACATAGGTTGAATTCTCAAGTTTTGGTCCATTGCCCCTCACATCAACATAAGTAGTTGGTGTTGTTGGGGTAGTAAAAAACCCCCCCAAATTTTCATGAGAGGCACCACATTCAAGTCTATAAGATGGTGTAGAAACAAGCAAAGCAGGGATGGGTGCGTTAGTAAGCTTTTCAAACAATTCTATATGCAATCCTTGGAAACTTATCGTAAATCCAATGGATTAAAGATGCCATCGTATTTTATGGACTTGGAAATGTGCACTCGGTTTTCGAGTTCAATTGCACAGGGCGAGGAAATAGCAACACATGCATCAACACATAGGCCCAAGAATTGTTCCTTGAAAACGAATGCTGAGAGTTATGCAAGCCATTAAACAAGTATGCAAATCTAGTGAGTAAAAGAGAAGAGTAGGAACCAAACAAGTTACCAAGTAACATAATAGAGTTAGGATGTCTATGTTTTTGTATATTAATGCATGGCAAACCTTGGTTTGCTTCCTTGTAATGTACAAACTCGATTTCCTCATCTTCTTTTGTCTCTTTTCCTTTAGTATCACTCTCATCGAATTCTATCTCCTTTCTTTGTTATGAACGAAATCTCCACTTTCCTCTCTATTTTTGCCTCAATTCCTTTCTTGTGGCCCTTTTCCTCAAGTGGCTCAATCTTCTTTTTGCCACATTCATTCTTTTCCTCTCAAGGCTTTTCTCTCTTGTTCTCTTTTGATTCTCAATTTCTTTTTATCCTCGCTAACCTCTCCTGAAGAGAGTGGTACAAGTGTTATCTTGAGGCCAGTATGCACAAATTAAATCGACCAGAACAAACACAATTCTAATTTCCAAACAAAAAGTAAGACTAGAATTCGAAACTCTATGCCAAGATCTTTCAATCGACTGGTTGATTAACACTTCAAGAACGCATCATGAAAATCATCAAGATCTATGTGGCGCGATTCCCAAGGATCTTGGAAGAACCAAGGATGAACGCCAAGAACATGAAATTCAAAACTGATGCTCCTTCACCCAATATTATCACTACTAAGTGAAGGATTCAACAATTCACATTGAAAGAACACAATTGAAACACTATTCAAGGTCAAAGACCAAGAATCTACACGAAGTTCGAAAAGATTTTTGGAGCCGATTTCAACCTTTCGAACTGCAAAACCGAATCCAAAAACTCAAAGCTCCTAGAGACTACCTCTAGATACCAAATGATGTGATCCTGATTGAATCAAGGAAAGGTAGTATCTAATCTAAGAGCTTCGATCAAAATTGAACTAAAATTCAAATGAAAATTTGGAGGGAAAACAAACTTGATCAAGGATGTTATCACAGTGCACACCAAGAGAATGCTAATGAAGCAAGTACAACGTATGCAGCTTGGGTGCAATTCTCAAGCCCGAGCCGTGAATTCACAAGATCAAGAATAGAAGAATTACAATTGCAATTGCAACAGAAACTAGGAAAACCGAATTTGATCATGAAGTACTAAGTATAGACACCGCCGTGTGCATGAAGTAACATAGATTGCAAGCAAGGAGAGAAAAGAATAGAAAATTTGGAAGGCAAGAAGAGGAGGGAATGGCGCCACACTGAGTCCATTGATTGGAAGAGGTGATAAGCCAGGGTTGGATCGCCACAAGAGATCGGAAGCTCTTGATAAGAATCTGGCAATGGTTCTACTTAAGATCCCAAAGAGGAGACCACTCTGAACTCACACTTCTCAAACTCGGAGAAATTCAATTCATTCATCAGAAAGTGATTCAAACGTGCTACAAACACCTATTTATACGAAACGACAAAATGGATGGAGGGTCATGCAAGATCGTTGCGCCTCCTTCTAGCTATGTGGGCCTCCATGACTTAACCCTAAGCCCAATTACAAGCCTAATTCGGTCGTAATACAATTTAAGCTCAAAGACCTACGATTATTACAAACATGTAAATCAAACTCCTAATCCTAAGTCTTCTCTAGTAGTGATGGTCATGAGCTGCCTTTTGTAGTGGGAAAGTGACTTTGCTTCTTCCTCCGCTTTAGCTTCATGGCTTGCCTCTTGCTATGATTTTAGGATCACACCATCCCCTCCTTCTCGGAGACAACTCGACCACGAACTGAAGACCTCCATACCTCCATTAAAATGAAAACCTTAGTTTTTCTTCTTTTTCTTCGAAGTTATGTTAAAGCTAAGTGTACATCCCACCCCCCGAGGTCAAATGCAATGTGAAAGGACTCTTCACATGTAAGGATTGTAAAGCTAAACAAGTGAAATGGAATGGAAGTATACGAGTTATTCCTTTTGAAGGTTGATTCAACCACCTTACCTTCTTTTGGTTTTACGACAAAGGAACATTGTACTTGGCCACCCCAAAGTTTTAATTCATCAACATAGGTTGAATTCTCAAGTTTTGGACCATTGCCCCTCACATCAACATAAGTAGTTGGTGTTGTTGGGGTAGTAAAAAACCCCCCCAAATTTTCATGAGAGGCACCACATTCAAGTCTATAAGATGGTGTAGAAACAAGCAAAGCAGGGATGGGTGCGTTAGTAAGCTTTTCAAACAATTCTATATGCAATCCTTGGAAACTTATCGTAAATCCAAATGGATTAAAGATGCCATCGTATTTTATGGACTTGGAAATGTGCACTCGGTTTTCGAGTTCAATTGCACAGGGCGAGGAAATAGCAACACATGCATCAACACATAGGCCCAAGAATTGTTCCTTGAAAACGAATGCTGAGAGTTATGCAAGCCATTAAACAAGTATGCAAATCTAGTGAGTAAAAGAGAAGAGTAGGAACCAAACAAGTTACCATGTAACATAATAGAGTTAGGATGTCTATGTTTTTGTATATTAATGCATGGCAAACCTTGGTTTGCTTCCTTGTAATGTACAAACTCGATTTCCTCATCTTCTTTTGTCTCTTTTCCTATAGTATCACTCTCATCGAATTCTATCTCCTTTCTTTGTTATGAACGAAATCTCCACTTTCCTCTCTATTTTTGCCTCAATTCCTTTCTTGTGGCCCTTTTCCTCAAGTGGCTCAATCTTCTTTTTGCCACATTCATTCTTTTCCTCTCAAGGCTTTTCTCTCTTGTTCTCTTTTGATTCTCAATTTCTTTTTATCCTCGCTAACCTCTCCTGAAGAGAGTGGTACAAGTGTTATCTTGAGGCCAGTATGCACAAATTAAATCGACCAGAACAAACACAATTCTAATTTCCAAACAAAAAGTAAGACTAGAATTCGAAACTCTATGCCAAGATCTTTCAATCGACTGGTTGATTAACACTTCAAGAACGCATCATGAAAATCATCAAGATCTATGTGGCGCGATTCCCAAGGATCTTGGAAGAACCAAGGATGAACGCCAAGAACATGAAATTCAAAACTGATGCTCCTTCACCCAATATTATCACTACTAAGTGAAGGATTCAACAATTCACATTGAAAGAACACAATTGAAACACTATTCAAGGTCAAAGACCAAGAATCTACACGAAGTTCGAAAAGATTTTTGGAGCCGATTTCAACCTTTCGAACTGCAAAACCGAATCCAAAAACTCAAAGCTCCTAGAGACTACCTCTAGATACCAAATGATGTGATCCTGATTGAATCAAGGAAAGGTAGTATCTAATCTAAGAGCTTCGATCAAAATTGAACTAAAATTCAAATGAAAATTTGGAGGGAAAACAAACTTGATCAAGGATGTTATCACAGTGCACACCAAGAGAATGCTAATGAAGCAAGTACAACGTATGCAGCTTGGGTGCAATTCTCAAGCCCGAGCCGTGAATTCACAAGATCAAGAATAGAAGAATTACAATTGCAATTGCAACAGAAACTAGGAAAACCGAATTTGATCATGAAGTACTAAGTATAGACACCGCCGTGTGCATGAAGTAACATAGATTGCAAGCAAGGAGAGAAAAGAATAGAAAATTTGGAAGGCAAGAAGAGGAGGGAATGGCGCCACACTGAGTCCATTGATTGGAAGAGGTGATAAGCCAGGGTTGGATCGCCACAAGAGATCGGAAGCTCTTGATAAGAATCTGGCAATGGTTCTACTTAAGATCCCAAAGAGGAGACCACTCTGAACTCACACTTCTCAAACTCGGAGAAATTCAATTCATTCATCAGAAAGTGATTCAAACGTGCTACAAACACCTATTTATACGAAACGACAAAATGGATGGAGGGTCATGCAAGATCGTTGCGCCTCCTTCTAGCTATGTGGGCCTCCATGACTTAACCCTAAGCCCAATTACAAGCCTAATTCGGTCGTAATACAATTTAAGCTCAAAGACCTACGATTATTACAAACATGTAAATCAAACTCCTAATCCTAAGTCTTCTCTAGTAGTGATGGTCATGAGCTGCCTTTTGTAGTGGGAAAGTGACTTTGCTTCTTCCTCCGCTTTAGCTTCATGGCTTGCCTCTTGCTATGATTTTAGGATCACACCATCCCCTCCTTCTCGGAGACAACTCGACCACGAACTGAAGACCTCCATACCTCCATTAAAATGAAAACCTTAGTTTTTCTTCTTCTTTTTCTTCGAAGTTATGTTAAAGCTAAGTGTACATCCCACCCCCCGAGGTCAAATGCAATGTGAAAGGACTCTTCACATGTAAGGATTGTAAAGCTAAACAAGTGAAATGGAATGGAAGTATACTAGTTATTCCTTTTGAAGGTTGATTCAACCACCTTACCCTCTTTTCGTTTTACGACAAAGGAACATTGTACTTGGCCACCCCAAAGTTTTAATTCATCAACATAGGCTGAATTCTCAAGTTTTGGACCATTGCCCCTCACATCAACATAAGTAGTTGGTGTTGTTGGGGTAGTAAAAAACCCCCCCAAATTTTCATGAGAGGCACCACATTCAAGTCTATAAGATGGTGTAGAAACAAGCAAAGCAGGGATGGGTGCGTTAGTAAGCTTTTCAAACAATTCTATATGCAATCCTTGGAAACTTATCGTAAATCCAAAGGGATTAAAGATGCCATCGTATTTTATGGACTTGGAAATGTGCACTCGGTTTTCGAGTTCAATTGCACAGGGCGAGGAAATAGCAACACATGCATCAACACATAGGCCCAAGAATTGTTCCTTGAAAACGAATGCTGAGAGTTATGCAAGCCATTAAACAAGTATGCAAATCTAGTGAGTAAAAGAGAAGAGTAGGAACCAAACAAGTTACCAAGTAACATAATAGAGTTAGGATGTCTATGTTTTTGTATATTAATGCATGGCAAACCTTGGTTTGCTTCCTTGTAATGTACAAACTCGATTTCCTCATCTTCTTTTGTCTCTTTTCCTTTAGTATCACTCTCATCGAATTCTATCTCCTTTCTTTGTTATGAACGAAATCTCCACTTTCCTCTCTATTTTTGCCTCAATTCTTTTCTTGTGGCCCTTTTCCTCAAGTGGCTCACTCTTCTTTTTGCCACTTTCATTCTTTTCCTCTCAAGGCTTTTCTCTCTTGTTCTCTTTTGATTCTCAATTTCTTTTTATACTCGCTAACCTCTCCTGAAGAGAGTGGTACAAGTGTTATCTTGAGGCCAGCATGCACAAATTAAATCGACCAGAACAAACACAATTCTAATTTCCAAACAAAAAGTAAGAATCGAATTCGAAACTCTATGCCAAGATCTTTCAATCGACTGGTTGATTAACACTTCAAGAACGCATCTTGAAAATCATCAAGATCTATGTGGCGCGATTCCCAAGGATCTTGGAAGAACCAAGGATGAATGCCAAGAACATGAAATTCAAAACTGATGCTCCTTCACCCAATATTATCACTAGTGAGTGAAGGATTCAACAATTCACATCGAAAGAACACAATTGAAACACTATTCAAGGTCAAAGACCAAGAATCTACACGAAGTTCGAAAAGATTTTTGGAGCCGATTTCAACCTTTCGAACTGCAAAATCGAATCCAAAAACTCAAAGCTCCTAGAGACTACCTCTAGATACCAAATGATGTGATCCTGATTGAATCAAGGAAAGGTAGTATCTAATCTAAGAGCTTTGATCAAAATTGAACTAAAATTCAAATGAAACTTTGGAGGGAAAACAAACTTGATCAAGGATGTTATCACAGTGCCAACCAAGAGAATTCTAATGAAGCAAGTACAACGCATGCAGCTTGGGTGCAATTCTCAAGCCTGAGCCTTGAATTCACAAGATCAAGAATAGAAGAATTGCAATTGCAATTGCAACAAAAACTAGGAAAACCGAATTTGATCATGAAGTACTAAGTATAGACACCGCCGTGTGCATGATGTAACATAGATTGCAAGCAAGTTGATATGATCCAAGTTGGAATCATTTAGTTTTAGGATCTTCCTTGAGCTGTTTGTGTGAACAATAAAGAAAATTAAAGAAACTATGCTACTCAATGAATTAAAAATGATGAGAAAAGACTAAGCTATTCAAGAAATAAGAAGACAATAAGAATTCGAAAATTATAAACACTAAGGTAACAACTCATAAAAGTAAAGAAGTAAATAATAACAATACTCAATTGAAAAATAGAAAATGGAAAGGGGAAGAGATGGTAGGGAAGGCGCCACAAAGATTCATTGAATTGGAAAATTGATGAGCCAAAGGAGGATTCGCCACAAGGATTAGCAATCCTTGATAAGAATCAAGAGTTCTAACCCAAGAACTAGGAGAGGGCTATGGCCTCACAAGAAAACTCAAGTAAGAGTAATTCAAATTTTATTCAAAGGTGACTCTCAAGTGATTACAAGAGGTGTATTTATAGAAGAGAACAACTAGGGTTTCCCAAGCCATCCAAGAAGGAGGCGCCGTGTTCACTTAGGGAGTGGGCTTGGAGCATTTTTAATGTTTGCTCATAATCCCTCCTTGATGTTAGGAGAATATTCCTAAGACTCCCTAATTCCATAATTTGGACCAAGTGCATGATCCTCCTTGTTTTGGAAAAGGTGCACGGCTATCCTAGGGGATTTAATCCCAACAACCTATTGTTCCTAAATGCACAAGTACCTTAGAGGTGTCTAAGTGCATCATTATTACAAAAGCATAAAAGTCTAGCAATTATTACATAATCATGGGGTAAAAGGGCACAGGGCCAAACCAATGACTAAGCTAGATTAATTAAACTAAACTAATGTCTACTCCACTAGCTCAATTAAGAAAATGTTCATAGTGCTTGGATCATCTTCTAGTGGTGGCTTGAAGTGCATGACAATCCGATTTCTTTCTCAAGTTCTTCTTGCTTGAGTTCTTCTTGCATCTTCAAGGCTTTAGTCTTGCTCCTTGTTTGAGGCCCAACTTGCATGATAGCATGATCTTCATCACAAGTAGAGTAAAGAATAGAAAATTTGGAAGGGCAAGAAGAGGAGGGAATGGCGCCACACTGAGTGCATTGATTGGAAGAGGTGATAAGCCAGGGTAGGATCGCCACAAGAGATTGGAAGCTCTTGATAAGAATCGGGCAATGGTTCTTCTTAAGATCCCAAAGAGGAGACCACCCTGAACTCACACTTCTCAAACTTGGAGAAATTCAATTCATTCATCAGAAAGTGATTCAAACGTGTTACAAACACCTATTTATACGAAACGACAAAATGGATGGAAGGTCATGCAAGATCCTCGCGCCTCCTTCTAGCTATGTGGGCCTGCATGACATTACCCTAAGCCCAATTACAAGCCTAATTCGGTCGTAATACAATTTAAACTCAAAGTCCTAAGATTATTACAAACATGTAAATCAAACTCCTAATCCTATGTCTTCTCTAGTAGTGATGGTCATAAGCTGCCATTTGGAGTGGGAGAGTGACTTTGCTTCTTCCTCCACTGTAGCTTCATGGCTTGCCTCTTGCTATGATTTTAGGATCACACCATCCCCTCCTTCTCGGAGACAACTCGACCACGACCTGAAGACCTCCATACCTCCACTAAAATGAAAACCTTAGTTTTTCTTCTTCTTTTTCTTCAAAGTTAAGTTAAAGCTAAGTGTACATCCCACCCCCCGGGGTCAAATACAATGTGAAAGGACTCTTCACATGTAAGGAATGTAAAGCTAAACAAGTGAAATGGAATGGAAGTACACGAGTTATTCCTTTTGAAGATTGATTCAACCACCTTACCTTCTTTTGGTTTTATGACATAGGAACATTGTACTTGGCCACCCCAAACGTTTTAATTCATTAACATAGGTTGAATTCTCAAGTTTTGGTCCATTGCCCCTCACATCAACAGAAGTAGTTGGTGTTGTTGGGGTAGTAAAAAAACGATTAAATACTCAATTTGGTACCTGAAATTGTAGGGTCGTATCAACTTAGTCCCCCACATTATCAATATTCCAACATGATCCTTGAAATTACAAAATGTAGCAAATACATCCTTGACATTATTCACTTAGTTTCAAATACATCCCTGACATTACCAACTTAATGTCATTATAGTCCATGCAAATTTCAATGGAAGGACGAATCTGATTAACTTTCTGCAATTCCAGGGATCATTTTGGAATATTGATAATGTGAAGGACTAAGTTGATATGACCCTACAATTTCAAGGACCAAATTGAGTATTTACTCTAAATCCCCTCAAAATTTCATGAGATGCACCACATTCGAGTCTATAAGATGGTGAAGAAACAAGTAAAGCATGGATGGGTGCGTTAGTACGCTTTTCAAACAATTCTATATGCAATCCTTGGAAACTTATCGTAGATCCAAAGAGATTAAAGATGCCATCGTATTTTATGGACTTGGAAATGTGCACTCGGTTTTCAAGTTCAATTGCACAAGGCGAGGAAATAGCAACACATGCTCAAACACATAGGCCAAAGAATTGTTCCTTCAAAACGAATGCTGAGAGTTATGCAAGTCATTAAACAAGTATGCAAATCTAGTGAGTGAAAGAGAAGAGTAAGAACCAAACAAGTTACCAAGTAACATAATAGAGTTAGGATGTCTATGTTTTTGTATATTATTGCATGGCAAACTTTGGTTTGCTTCCTTGTAATGCACAAACTCGATTTCCTCATCTTCTTTTGTCTCTTTTCCTTTAGTATCACTCTCATCGAATTCTATCTCCTTTCTTTGTCACGAATGAAATCTCTAGTTTCCTCTCTATTTTTGCCTCAATTCCTTTCTCGTGGCCCTTTTCCTCAAGTGGCTCACTTTTCTTTTTGCGCTTTCATTCTTTTCCTCTCAAGGCTTTTCTCTCTTGTTCTCTTTTGATTCTCAATTTCTTTTTATCCTCGCTAACCTCTCCTGAAGAGAGTGGTACAAGTGTTATCTTGAGGCCAGCATGCACAAATTAAATCGACCAGAACAAAAACAATTCTAATTTCCAAACAAAAAGTAAGACTAGAATTCAAAACTCTATGCCAAGATCTTTCAATCGACTGGTTGATTAACACTTCAAGAACGCATCATGAAAATCATCAAGATCTATGTGGCGCGATTCCCAAGGATCTTGGAAGAACCAAGGATGAACGCCAAGAACATGAAATTCAAAACTGATGCTCCTTCACCCAGTATTATCACTACTAAGTGAAGGATTCAACAATTTACATCGAAAGAACACAATGGAAACACTATTCAAGATCAAAGACCAAGAATCTACACGAAGTCCGAAAAGATTTTTGGAGCCGATTTCAACCTTTCGAACTGCAAAACCGAATCCAAAAACTCAAAGCTCCTGGAGACTACCTCGAGATGCCACATGATGTGATCCTGATTGAATCAAGGAAAGGTAGTATCTAATCTACGAGCTTTGATCAAAATTGAACTAAAATTCAAATGAAACTTTGGAGGGAAAACAAACTTGATCAAGGATGTTATCACAGTGCCAACCAAGAGAATTCTAATGAAGCAAGTACAACGCATGCAGCTTGGGTGCAATTATCAAGCCTGAGCCTTGAATTCACAAGATCAAGAATAGAAGAATTGCAATTGCAATTGCAACAAAAACTAGGAAAACCGAATTTGATCATGAAGTACTAAGTATAGACACCGCCGTGTGCATGATGTAACATAGATTGCAAGCAAGTTGATATGATCCAAGTTGGAATCATTTAGTTTTAGGATCTTCCTTGAGCTGTTTGTGTGAACAATAAAGAAAATTAAAGAAACTATGCTACTCAATGAATTAAAAATGATGAGAAAAGACTAAGCTATTCAAGAAATAAGAAGACAATAAGAATTCGAAAATTATAAACACTAAGGTAACAACTCATAAAAGTAAAGAAGTAAATAATAACAATACTCAATTGAAAAATAGAAAATGGAAAGGGGAAGAGATGGTAGGGAAGGCGCCACAAAGATTCATTGAATTGGAAAATTGATGAGCCAAAGGAGGATTCGCCACAAGGATTAGCAATCCTTAATAAGAATCAAGAGTTCTAACCCAAGAACTAGGAGAGGGCTATGGCCTCACAAGAAAACTCAAGTAAGAGTAATTCAAATTTTATTCAAAGGTGACTCTCAAGTGATTACAAGAGGTGTATTTATAGAAGAGAACAACTAGGGTTTCCCAAGCCATCCAAGAAGGAGGCGCCGTGTTCACTTAGGGAGTGGGCTTGGAGCATTTTTAATGTTTGCTCATAATCCCTCCTTGATGTTAGGAGAATATTCCTAAGACTCCCTAATTCCATAATTTGGACCAAGTGCATGATCCTCCTTGTTTTGGAAAAGGTGCACGGCTATCCTAGGGGATTTAATCCCAACAACCTATTGTTCCTAAATGCACAAGTACCTTAGAGGTGTCTAAGTGCATCATTATTACAAAAGCATAAAAGTCTAGCAATTATTACATAATCATGGGGTAAAAGGGCACAGGGCCAAACCAATGACTAAGCTAGATTAATTAAACTAAACTAATGTCTACTCCACTAGCTCAATTAAGAAAATGTTCATAGTGCTTGGATCATCTTCTAGTGGTGGCTTGAAGTGCATGACAATCCGATTTCTTTCTCAAGTTCTTCTTGCTTGAGTTCTTCTTGCATCTTCAAGGCTTTAGTCTTGCTCCTTGTTTGAGGCCCAACTTGCATGATAGCATGATCTTCATCACAAGTAGAGTAAAGAATAGAAAATTTGGAAGGGCAAGAAGAGGAGGGAATGGCGCCACACTGAGTGCATTGATTGGAAGAGGTGATAAGCCAGGGTTGGATCGCCACAAGAGATTGGAAGCTCTTGATAAGAATCGGGCAATGGTTCTTCTTAAGATCCCAAAGAGGAGACCACCCTGAACTCACACTTCTCAAACTTGGAGAAATTCAATTCATTCATCAGAAAGTGATTCAAATGTGTTACAAACACCTATTTATACGAAACGACAAAATGGATGGAAGGTCATGCAAGATCCTCGCGCCTCCTTCTAGCTATGTGGGCCTGCATGACATTACCCTAAGCCCAATTACAAGCCTAATTCGGTCGTAATACAATTTAAACTCAAAGTCCTAAGATTATTACAAACATGTAAATCAAACTCCTAATCCTATGTCTTCTCTAGTAGTGATGGTCATAAGCTGCCATTTGGAGTGGGAGAGTGACTTTGCTTCTTCCTCCACTGTAGCTTCATGGCTTGCCTCTTGCTATGATTTTAGGATCACACCATCCCCTCCTTCTCGGAGACAACTCGACCACGACCTGAAGACCTCCATACCTCCACTAAAATGAAAACCTTAGTTTTTCTTCTTCTTTTTCTTCAAAGTTAATTTAAAGCTAAGTGTACATCCCACCCCCCGGGGTCAAATACAATGTGAAAGGACTCTTCACATGTAAGGAATGTAAAGCTAAACAAGTGAAATGGAATGGAAGTACACGAGTTATTCCTTTTGAAGATTGATTCAACCACCTTACCTTCTTTTGGTTTTATGACATAGGAACATTGTACTTGGCCACCCCAAACGTTTTAATTCATTAACATAGGTTGAATTCTCAAGTTTTGGTCCATTGCCCCTCACATCAACAGAAGTAGTTGGTGTTGTTGGGGTAGTAAAAAAACCCCACAAAATTTCATGAGATGCACCACATTCGAGTCTATAAGATGGTGAAGAAACAAGTAAAGCATGGATGGGTGCGTTAGTACGCTTTTCAAACAATTCTATATGCAATCCTTGGAAACTTATCGTAGATCCAAAGAGATTAAAGATGCCATCGTATTTTATGGACTTGGAAATGTGCACTCGGTTTTCAAGTTCAATTGCACAGGGCGAGGAAATAGCAACACATGCTCAAACACATAGGCCAAAGAATTGTTCCTTCAAAACGAATGCTGAGAGTTATGCAAGTCATTAAACAAGTATGCAAATCTAGTGAGTGAAAGAGAAGAGTAAGAACCAAACAAGTTACCAAGTAACATAATAGAGTTAGGATGTCTATGTTTTTGTATATTATTGCATGGCAAACTTTGGTTTGCTTCCTTGTAATGCACAAACTCGATTTCCTCATCTTCTTTTGTCTCTTTTCCTTTAGTATCACTGTCATCGAATTCTATCTCCTTTCTTTGTCACGAACGAAATCTCCAGTTTCCTCTCTATTTTTGCCTCAATTCCTTTCTCGTGGCCCTTTTCCTCAAGTGGCTCACTTTTCTTTTTGCGCTTTCATTCTTTTCCTCTCAAGGCTTTTCTCTCTTGTTCTCTTTTGATTCTCAATTTCTTTTTATCCTCGCTAACCTCTCCTGAAGAGAGTGGTACAAGTGTTATCTTGAGGCCAGCATGCACAAATTAAATCGACCAGAACAAAAACAATTCTAATTTCCAAACAAAAAGTAAGACTAGAATTCGAAACTCTATGCCAAGATCTTTCAATCGACTGGTTGATTAACACTTCAAGAATGCATCATGAAAATCATCAAGATCTATGTGGCGCGATTCCCAAGGATCTTGGAAGAACCAAGGATGAACGCCAAGAACATGAAATTCAAAACTGATGCTCCTTCACCCAGTATTATCACTACTAAGTGAAGGATTCAACAATTTACATCGAAAGAACACAATGGAAACACTATTCAAGATCAAAGACCAAGAATCTACACGAAGTCCGAAAAGATTTTTGGAGCCGATTTCAACCTTTCGAACTGCAAAACCGAATCCAAAAACTCAAAGCTCCTGGAGACTACCTCTAGATGCCACATGATGTGATCCTGATTGAATCAAGGAAAGGTAGTATCTAATCTAAGAGCTTTGATCAAAATTGAACTAAAATTCAAATGAAAATTTGGAGGGATAACAAACTTGATCAAGGATGTTATACAACGCATGCAGCTTGGGTGCAATTCTCAAGCCCGAGCCATGAATTCACAAGATCAAGAATAGAAGAATTGCAATTGCAATTGCAACAAAATGATGGAGGCAAAGGAGGGGCAAGTCAATTTTGCAACAAAAGAAGATCAATCCATTCAAGTCCAAGAAAAACCATTCAAGTCCAAGTGATCAGTGTTCTTATTTTAGCTATATCTTGAGTTATAGATGTCCGATTGAAGTGATTCTTAATTCTTTGGAAATATAAGAGAATTATCTACAATTCTTATTTGAAGCTCAAGACCTGATTCGTACTCTATCATGATCAAAACCGGGATAGAAGTTAGGGACGCTGTTCTGGACGGATTTGGTCTTATTTAGCAATTTTTAGGCTTGTAATTGGGTTTTGGTTTTAATTGTATAATGGGCTTCATGGTCCACGAAAATGCTCACCTCCTTAACCTAGAATGTTCCTTAGCTTCTATAAATAGGACTTGTATTGCCTCATTTTTGATAACTTTGAATGAAATTAGAATTTATCCTATTTGGGTATTTTTGTGAGTTGAGCATTGACTCCTCCTCTTCAAGTTCTTGGATTAGAACTTGCTTGATTCTTATCAAAGAGTTCTATCTCTTTGTGGCGAATCCTCCCTGGCTTATCAATCTTTCAATTTTATGGATGATTGTGGCGCCTTCCCCTTCATCTTCTTCCCATTCCATTTTGTTAATTTATTTTATGTTCTTCCTTACATTTGTGCCATTTACATTCTGTCTTTAATTGTTGCACTTTAATTCTTTGTTTGGTTAAGTTTCTTGTTTAGTTATTTCCATTCTTTGGTTGTTTCCTTTTGTTAATCATATTCGGGTGACAACCGCACCTTTTCTTCCCCAATTCTTTTCGTCTTTTTTTTACATAAGAACTAAGAACAAGCTCTTGGATAGATCCTCAATTTCGGTGATTCAAACTTGGATCATATCACAAAAACTAGGAAAACCGAATTTGATCATGAAGTACTAAGTATAGACACCGCCGTGTGCATGATGTAACATAGATTGCAAGCAAGTAGAGTAAAGAACATAAAATTTGGAAGGGCAAGAAGAGGAGGGAATGGCGCCACACTGAGTCCATTGATTGGAAGAGGGGATAAGCCAGGGTTGGATCGCCACAAGAGATCGGAAGCTCTTGATAAGAATCTGGCAATGGTTCTACTTAAGAACCCAAAGAGGAGACCACTCTGAACTCACATTTCTCAGACTTGGAGAAATTCAATTCATTCATCAGAAAGTGATTCAAACTTGTTACAAACACCTATTTATACGAAACGACAAAATGGATGGAAGGTCATGCAAGATCCTCGCGCCTTCTTCTAGCTATGTGGGCCTCCATGACTTAACCCTAAGCCCAATTACAAGCCTAATTCGGTCGTAATACAATTTAAACTCAAAGTCCTAAGATCATTACAAACATGTAAATCAAACTCGTAATCCTAAGTCTTCTCTAGTAGTGATGGTCATGAGCTGCCTTTTGGAGTGGGAGAGTGAATTTGCTTCTTCCTCCACTTTAGCTTCATGGCTTGCCTCTTGCTATGATTTTAGGATCACACCATCCCCTCCTTCTTGGAGACAACTCGACCACGACCTGAAGACCTCCATACCTCCAGTAAAATGAAAACCTTAGTTTTTCTTCTTCTTTTTCTTCAAAGTTAAGTTAAAGCTAAGTGTACATCCCACCCCCCGGGGTCAAATACAATGTGAAAGGACTCTTCACATGTAAGGATTGTAAAGCTAAACAAGTGAAATGGAATGGAAGTACACAAGTTATTCCTTTTGAAGATTGATTCAACCACCTTACCTTCTTTTGGTTTTATGACATAGGAACATTGTACTTGGCCATCCCAAACGTTTTAATTCATTAACATAGGTTGAATTCTCAAGTTTTGGTCCATTGCCCCTCACATCAACAGAAGTAGTTGGTGTTGTTGGGGTAGTAAAAAAAACCCCACAAAATTTCATGAGATGCACCACATTCGAGTCTATAAGATGGTGAAGAAACAAGTAAAGCATGGATGGGTGCGTTAGTACGCTTTTCAAACAATTCTATATGCAATCCTTGGAAACTTATCGTAGATCCAAAGAGATTAAAGATGCCATCGTATTTTATGGACTTGGAAATGTGCACTCGGTTTTCAAGTTCAATTGCACAGGGCGAGGAAATAGCAACACATGCTCAAACACATAGGCCAAAGAATTGTTCCTTCAAAACGAATGCTGAGAGTTATGCAAGTCATTAAACAAGTATGCAAATCTAGTGAGTGAAAGAGAAGAGTAAGAACCAAACAAGTTACCAAGTAACATAATAGAGTTAGGATGTCTATGTTTTTGTATATTATTGCATGGCAAACTTTGGTTTGCTTCCTTGTAATGCACAAACTCGATTTCCTCATCTTCTTTTGTCTCTTTTCCTTTAGTATCACTGTCATCGAATTCTATCTCCTTTCTTTGTCACGAACGAAATCTCCAGTTTCCTCTCTATTTTTGCCTCAATTCCTTTCTCGTGGCCCTTTTCCTCAAGTGGCTCACTTTTCTTTTTGCGCTTTCATTCTTTTCCTCTCAAGGCTTTTCTCTCTTGTTCTCTTTTGATTCTCAATTTCTTTTTATCCTCGCTAACCTCTCCTGAAGAGAGTGGTACAAGTGTTATCTTGAGGCCAGCATGCACAAATTAAATCGACCAGAACAAAAACAATTCTAATTTCCAAACAAAAAGTAAGACTAGAATTCGAAACTCTATGCCAAGATCTTTCAATCGACTGGTTGATTAACACTTCAAGAATGCATCATGAAAATCATCAAGATCTATGTGGCGCGATTCCCAAGGATCTTGCAAGAACCAAGGATGAATGCCAAGAACATGAAATTCAAAACTGATGCTCCTTCACCCAATATTATCACTACTAAGTGAAGGATTCAACAATTTACATCGAAAGAACACAATGGAAACACTATTCAAGGTCAAAGACCAAGAATCTACACGAAGTTCGAAAAGACTTTTGGAGCCGATTTCAACCTTTCGAATTGCAAAACCGAATCCAAAAACTCAAAGCTCCTGGAGACTACCTCTAGATGCCACATGATGTGATCCTGATTGAATCAAGGAAAGGTAGTATCTAATCTAAGAGCTTTGATCAAAATTGAACTAAAATTCAAATGAAAATTTGGAGGGATAACAAACTTGATCAAGGATGTTATACAACGCATGCAGCTTGGGTGCAATTCTCAAGCCCGAGCCATGAATTCACAAGATCAAGAATAGAAGAATTGCAATTGCAATTGCAACAAAATGATGGAGGCAAAGGAGGGGCAAGTCAATTTTGCAACAAAAGAAGATCAATCCATTCAAGTCCAAGAAAAACCATTCAAGTCCAAGTGATCAGTGTTCTTATTTTAGCTATATCTTGAGTTATAGATGTCCGATTGAAGTGATTCTTAATTCTTTGGAAATATAAGAGAATTATCTACAATTCTTATTTGAAGCTCAAGACCTGATTCGTACTCTATCATGATCAAAACCGGGATAGAAGTTAGGGACGCTGTTCTGGACGGATTTGGTCTTATTTAGCAATTTTTAGGCTTGTAATTGGGTTTTGGTTTTAATTGTATAATGGGCTTCATGGTCCACGAAAATGCTCACCTCCTTAACCTAGAATGTTCCTTAGCTTCTATAAATAGGACTTGTATTGCCTCATTTTTGATAACTTTGAATGAAATTAGAATTTATCCTATTTGGGTATTTTTGTGAGTTGAGCATTGACTCCTCCTCTTCAAGTTCTTGGATTAGAACTTGCTTGATTCTTATCAAAGAGTTCTATCTCTTTGTGGCGAATCCTCCCTGGCTTATCAATCTTTCAATTTTATGGATGATTGTGGCGCCTTCCCCTTCATCTTCTTCCCATTCCATTTTGTTAATTTATTTTATGTTCTTCCTTACATTTGTGCCATTTACATTCTGTCTTTAATTGTTGCACTTTAATTCTTTGTTTGGTTAAGTTTCTTGTTTAGTTATTTCCATTCTTTGGTTGTTTCCTTTTGTTAATCATATTCGGGTGACAACCGCACCTTTTCTTCCCCAATTCTTTTCGTCTTTTTTTTACATAAGAACTAAGAACAAGCTCTTGGATAGATCCTCAATTTCGGTGATTCAAACTTGGATCATATCACAAAAACTAGGAAAACCGAATTTGATCATGAAGTACTAAGTATAGACACCGCCGTGTGCATGATGTAACATAGATTGCAAGCAAGTAGAGTAAAGAACATAAAATTTGGAAGGGCAAGAAGAGGAGGGAATGGCGCCACACTGAGTCCATTGATTGGAAGAGGGGATAAGCCAGGGTTGGATCGCCACAAGAGATCGGAAGCTCTTGATAAGAATCTGGCAATGGTTCTACTTAAGAACCCAAAGAGGAGACCACTCTGAACTCACATTTCTCAGACTTGGAGAAATTCAATTCATTCATCAGAAAGTGATTCAAACTTGTTACAAACACCTATTTATACGAAACGACAAAATGGATGGAAGGTCATGCAAGATCCTCGCGCCTTCTTCTAGCTATGTGGGCCTCCATGACTTAACCCTAAGCCCAATTACAAGCCTAATTCGGTCGTAATACAATTTAAACTCAAAGTCCTAAGATCATTACAAACATGTAAATCAAACTCGTAATCCTAAGTCTTCTCTAGTAGTGATGGTCATGAGCTGCCTTTTGGAGTGGGAGAGTGAATTTGCTTCTTCCTCCACTTTAGCTTCATGGCTTGCCTCTTGCTATGATTTTAGGATCACACCATCCCCTCCTTCTTGGAGACAACTCGACCACGACCTGAAGACCTCCATAGCTCCAGTAAAATGAAAACCTTAGTTTTTCTTCTTCTTTTTCTTCAAAGTTAAGTTAAAGCTAAGTGTACATCCCACCCCCCGGGGTCAAATACAATGTGAAAGGACTCTTCACATGTAAGGATTGTAAAGCTAAACAAGTGAAATGGAATGGAAGTACACAAGTTATTCCTTTTGAAGATTGATTCAACCACCTTACCTTCTTTTGGTTTTATGACATAGGAACATTGTACTTGGCCATCCCAAACGTTTTAATTCATTAACATAGGTTGAATTCTCAAGTTTTGGTCCATTGCCCCTCACATCAACAGAAGTAGTTGGTGTTGTTGGGGTAGTAAAAAAACCCCACAAAATTTCATGAGATGCACCACATTCGAGTCTATAAGATGGTGAAGAAACAAGTAAAGCATGGATGGGTGCGTTAGTACGCTTTTCAAACAATTCTATATGCAATCCTTGGAAACTTATCGTAGATCCAAAGAGATTAAAGATGCCATCGTATTTTATGGACTTGGAAATGTGCACTCGGTTTTCAAGTTCAATTGCACAGGGCGAGGAAATAGCAACACATGCTCAAACACATAGGCCAAAGAATTGTTCCTTCAAAACGAATGCTGAGAGTTATGCAAGTCATTAAACAAGTATGCAAATCTAGTGAGTGAAAGAGAAGAGTAAGAACCAAACAAGTTACCAAGTAACATAATAGAGTTAGGATGTCTATGTTTTTGTATATTATTGCATGGCAAACTTTGGTTTGCTTCCTTGTAATGCACAAACTCGATTTCCTCATCTTCTTTTGTCTCTTTTCCTTTAGTATCACTGTCATCGAATTCTATCTCCTTTCTTTGTCACGAACGAAATCTCCAGTTTCCTCTCTATTTTTGCCTCAATTCCTTTCTCGTGGCCCTTTTCCTCAAGTGGCTCACTTTTCTTTTTGCGCTTTCATTCTTTTCCTCTCAAGGCTTTTCTCTCTTGTTCTCTTTTGATTCTCAATTTCTTTTTATCCTCGCTAACCTCTCCTGAAGAGAGTGGTACAAGTGTTATCTTGAGGCCAGCATGCACAAATTAAATCGACCAGAACAAAAACAATTCTAATTTCCAAACAAAAAGTAAGACTAGAATTCGAAACTCTATGCCAAGATCTTTCAATCGACTGGTTGATTAACACTTCAAGAATGCATCATGAAAATCATCAAGATCTATGTGGCGCGATTCCCAAGGATCTTGGAAGAACCAAGGATGAACGCCAAGAACATGAAATTCAAAACTGATGCTCCTTCACCCAGTATTATCACTACTAAGTGAAGGATTCAACAATTTACATCGAAAGAACACAATGGAAACACTATTCAAGATCAAAGACCAAGAATCTACACGAAGTCCGAAAAGATTTTTGGAGCCGATTTCAACCTTTCGAACTGCAAAACCGAATCCAAAAACTCAAAGCTCCTGGAGACTACCTCTAGATGCCACATGATGTGATCCTGATTGAATCAAGGAAAGGTAGTATCTAATCTAAGAGCTTTGATCAAAATTGAACTAAAATTCAAATGAAAATTTGGAGGGATAACAAACTTGATCAAGGATGTTATACAACGCATGCAGCTTGGGTGCAATTCTCAAGCCCGAGCCATGAATTCACAAGATCAAGAATAGAAGAATTGCAATTGCAATTGCAACAAAATGATGGAGGCAAAGGAGGGGCAAGTCAATTTTGCAACAAAAGAAGATCAATCCATTCAAGTCCAAGAAAAACCATTCAAGTCCAAGTGATCAGTGTTCTTATTTTAGCTATATCTTGAGTTATAGA
Organism: Ammopiptanthus mongolicus; assembly: GCA_039655645.1. Lineage (NCBI taxonomy): Eukaryota > Viridiplantae > Streptophyta > Magnoliopsida > Fabales > Fabaceae > Ammopiptanthus > Ammopiptanthus mongolicus. The sequence goes on along the minus strand of CM077347.1, from coordinate 58,416,649 downwards.
TGTCCGATTGAAGTGATTCTTAATTCTTTGGAAATATAAGAGAATTATCTACAATTCTTATTTGAAGCTCAAGACCTGATTCGTACTCTATCATGATCAAAACCGGGATAGAAGTTAGGGACGCTGTTCTGGACGGATTTGGTCTTATTTAGCAATTTTTAGGCTTGTAATTGGGTTTTGGTTTTAATTGTATAATGGGCTTCATGGTCCACGAAAATGCTCACCTCCTTAACCTAGAATGTTCCTTAGCTTCTATAAATAGGACTTGTATTGCCTCATTTTTGATAACTTTGAATGAAATTAGAATTTATCCTATTTGGGTATTTTTGTGAGTTGAGCATTGACTCCTCCTCTTCAAGTTCTTGGATTAGAACTTGCTTGATTCTTATCAAAGAGTTCTATCTCTTTGTGGCGAATCCTCCCTGGCTTATCAATCTTTCAATTTTATGGATGATTGTGGCGCCTTCCCCTTCATCTTCTTCCCATTCCATTTTGTTAATTTATTTTATGTTCTTCCTTACATTTGTGCCATTTACATTCTGTCTTTAATTGTTGCTAATCTAATCTAAGAGCTTTGATCAAAATTGAACTAAAATCCAAATGAAAATTTGGTGGGATAACGAACTTGATCAAGGATGTTATCACAGTGCCAACCAAGAGAATTCTAATGAAGCAAGTACAACGCTTGCAGCTTGGGTGCAATTCTCAAGCCCGAGCCGTGAATTCACAAGATCAAGAATAGAAGAATTGCAATTGCAATTGCAATAAAAACTAGGAAAACCGAATTTGATCATGAAGTACTAAGTATAGACACCGCCGTGTGCATGATGTAACATAGATTGCAAGCAAGTAGAGTAAAGAATAGAAAATTTGGAAGGGCAAGAAGAGGAGGGAATGGCGCCACACTGAGTCCATTGATTGGAAGAGGTGATAAGCTAGGGTTGGATCGCCACAAGAGATCGGAAGCTCTTGATAAGAATCTGGCAATGGTTCTACTTAAGAACCCAAAGAGGAGACCACTCTGAACTCACACTTCTCAAACTTGGAGAAATTCAATTCATTCATCAGAAAGTAATCCAAACGTGTTACAAGCACCTATTTATACGAAACGACAAAATGGATGGAAGTTCATGCAAGATCCTCGCGCCTCCTTCTAGCTATGTGGGCCTCCATGACTTAACCCTAAGCCCAATTACAAGCCTAATTCGGTCGTAATACAATTTAAAATCAAAGTCCTAAGATTATTACAAACATGTAAATCAAACTCGTAATCCTAAGTCTTCTCTAGTAGTGATGGTCATGAGCTGCCTTTTGGAGTGGGAGAGTGACTTTGCTTCTTCCTCCACTTTAGCTTCATGGCTTGCCTCTTGCTATGATTTTAGGATCACACCAACCCCTCCTTCTTGGAGACAACTCGACCACGAACTGAAGACCTCCATACCTCCATTAAAATGAAAACCTTAGTTTTTCTTCTTCTTTTTCTTCAAAGTTAAGTTAAAGCTAAGTGTACATCCCACCCCCCGGGGGTCAAATAGAATGTGAAAGGACTCTTCACATGTAAGGATTGTAAAGCTAAACAAGTGAAATGGAATGGAAGTATACGAGTTATTCCTTTTGGAGATTGATTCAACCACCTTACCTTCTTTTGGTTTTATGACCTAGGAACATTGTACTTGGCCACCCCAAACGTTTTAATTCATTTACATAGGTTGAATTCTCAAGTTTTGGTCCATTGCCCCTCACATCAACAGAAGTAGTTGGTGTTGTTGGGGTAGTAAAAAAACCCCCCAAAATTTCATGAGATGCACCACATTCGAGTCTATAAGATGGTGATGAAACAAGTAAAGCATGGATGGGTGCGTTAGTACGCTTTTCAAACAATTCTATATGCAATCCTTGGAAACTTATCGTAAATCCAAAGAGATTAAAGATGCCATCGTATTTTATGGACTTGGAAATGTGCACTCGGTTTTCAAGTTCAATTGCACAGGGCAAGGAAATAGCAACACATGCATCAACACATAGGCCCAAGATTTGTTCCTTCAAAACGAATGCTGAGGGTTATGCAAGTCATTAAACAAGTATGCAAATCTAGTGAGTGAAATAATAGAGTTAGGATGTCTATGTTTTTGTATATTAATGCATGGCCAACCTTGGTTTGCTTCCTTGTAATGCACAAATTCGATTTCCTCACCTTCTTTTGTCGCTTTTCCTTTAGTATCACTCTCATCGAATTCTATCTCCTTTCTTTGTCATGAACGAAATCTCAACCGTCCTCTCTATTTTTGCCTCAATTCCTTTCTCGTGGCCCTTTTCCTCAAGTGGCTCACTGATATGAGCCCAATAAGGAGTATGGACCAAGAAGCACTTCAAGGACTTGGTGGGCCTATGACCAGATCAAGAACCAAGAAAGCCTAAGAAGTCCTAAAACAAATGGTGACCACCTTTATGGAAGCAAGCCCAACTTCAGGGCTAGAAGGAATGGAGGCCAAGATGGTGACTTATCTTAGTCAAGTAGAGGCCCATAATGATGACAAGGGGGGCGTGACTTTGCTCTCATAGTTGTTGTTTTGTTTTTCAATTCAATAAAGTGTAATGGGCTATGTGAGTGGATCCAATTGAGCATTCTCTATTAGTGGGCTACACTAAGAGTTGCATGAAGGTCTAGCCCATATTTTCCATGAAGCTACACGTTGAGTAGGGAGTCTTGGGGAGGGAATCTTTAGCTTGCATGCTATAAGAAACTCCTCATTAAGTTGAGTCAATAAATTATAAGTTATGGGTGTTACACTTTTAATTTGCAAAGCAAAGTGTAACCACCCATCATGAAAGGAGAGTAGGCGTGACATTGAGTGCTTGGGGCTGACTTCAATTGCTTCATGGTGAGTTATGAGTGTCTTGGTGGCTGCCTCCAGTTGTTTGAGTGTTACATTTTTAATTTGACAAACAAAGTGTAACCCACCCATGAAGAACAAGTGGTAGGCATGACATTGAGTGTCTTGGGGCTGAATTCAATTGCTTGATGGTGAGTTATGAGTGCTTGATGGGCTGCCTTCAATTGTTTGAGTGTTACACTTTTAATTTGACAAACAAAGTGTAACCACCCATGAAGAAGGAAGGGTAGGCGTGTATGAATGGGTTTGGGGGCTGAATTGATTTTGTTTTAGTGGTCATCAAGCTAGGAATTAGGCCATTCAAAGTGGGGGTTATGCCTTGTCTTTGGATGCTAAGAGTTGGATGACTATTATATGTATGCACCTAAAACCTTGAGAAATACAACTTTGAAGTTATTTTGGATCAAATTCCATTGAGTGAGAATTGTTTCTCCTAGGTTCTTGGTTGAACCAAACTTAGTTCTTATCAAGAATCCAAGATTCTTGTGGCGAACATCACTTGGCTTATCAAACCTTCTTGGTTTGTGGCGCCTCATCATCTCTTTCTTACCATTTTCTTATTTTCTTCACTTTTATGTTGCTACAATTTGTTCCTTAAGAAGAACACAAAATTTACTTGTTTTGAATTCAACCAAACGATCTTCAAAAGGCAACCACACCATTTGGTTGTCATCACTCACTTTTCTTTTTGCCACTTTCATTCTTTTCCTCTCAAGGCTTTTCTCTCTTGTTCTCTTTTGATTCTCAATTTCTTTTTATCCTCGCTAACCTCTCCTGAAGAGAGTGGTACAAATGTTATCTTGAGGCCATCATCCACAAATTAAATCGACCAGAACAAACACAATTCTAATTTCCAAACAAAAAGTAAGACTAGAATTCAAAACTCTATGCCAAGATCTTTCAATCAACTGGTTGATTAACACTTCAAGAACGCATCATGAAAATCATCAAGATCTATGTGGCGCGATTCCCAAGGATCTTGGAAGAACCAAGGATGAACGCCAAGATCATGAAATCCAAAACTGATGCTCCTTCACCCAATATTATCACTACTAAGTGAAGGATTCAACAATTTACATTGAAAGAACACGATTGAAACACTATTCAAGGTCAAAGACCAAGAATCTACACGAAGTTCGAAAAGACTTTTGGAGCCGATTTCAACCTTTCGAACTGCAAAACCAAATCCAAAAACTCAAAGCTCCTAGAGACTACCTCTAGATGCCACATGATGTGATCCTGATTGAATCAAGGAAAGGTAGTATCAAATCTACGAGCTTTGATCAAAATTGAACTAAAATTCAAATGAAAATTTGGAGGGATAACAAACTTGATCAAGGATGTTATCACAGTGCCAACCAAGAGAATTCTAATGAAGCAAGTACAACGCTTGCAGCTTGGGTGCAATTCGCAAGCCCGAGCCGTGAATTCACAAGATCAAGAATAGAAGAATTGCATTTGCAATTGCAACAAAAACTAGGAAAATCGAATTTGATCATGAAGTACTAAGTATAGACACCGTCGTGTGCATGATGTAACATAGATTGCAAGCAAGTAGAGTAAAGAATAGAAAATTTGGAAGGGCAAGAAGAGGAGGGAATGGCGCCACACTGAGTCCATTGATTGGAAGAGTTGATAAGCTAGGGTTGGATCGCCACAAGAGATCGGAAGCTCTTGATAAGAATCTGGCAATGGTTCTACTTAAGAAAACCCAAAGAGGAGACCACTCTGAACTCACACTTCTCAAACTTGGAGAAATTTAATTCATTCATCAGAAAGTGATTCAAACGTGTTACAAATACCTATTTATACAAAACGACAAAATGGTGATGACAACCAAATGTTGAAGTTGCCTTTTGAAGATCTTATGGTTGAATTTCAAGCGTGATAATTTCGTGCTCTTTGTATAGGAACAAAATGAAACAACATAAAAGAGAAGAAATTAAGAAAATGGAAAGAAAGAGATGATGAAGGCGCCACAAACCATGAAGGTTTGATAAGCCAGGTGATGTTCGCCACAAGAACCTTGGATTCTTGATAAGAACTAAGTTTGGTTCAACCAAGAACCTAAGAGAACAATTCTCTCACAAATGGAATTAATCCAAATTCAACATCCAAGTTGTCTTATTCCATGTTTCTAGGTGCATACATATAGTAGTGAAAGGCATAAAGATGCCATCAAAAGGTCATCATAAAGTGACTTGACCCCACCCTAACATATAATAATTCCTACTAAAAACTAATTAAAAGAAAAGAACCATAACCACCAAATAAAGACTCACTAATGTGTGGCTATTAACTCCATAACCACCATATAATGATTCTCCAATAAGTGGCCAAACATTCCATAACCTCCCAAGGAGTTACTAAGGCATGCAAGCCAAAAGTTAACCTCCTTTCTTATCATAAAATTCGACCCCACCATCCTACAATAGCCAAATAACATATTGAAATAAAAACTAAATACAAGCCTAAAACAAAATGGGACAAATCCGTCTAGAATTTCGTGCTTAATTTCTATCCGTATTTTCTTCATGATAAAGATTGAATTAGGTCTTGATTATAGAAATACAACTTATAGAAAATTCTTTTATCTTTCTAACACCACCAAGAACACCGAAATCGGAGTATCAGAGAACAAGTTACAATCAAAACGAGACATAAGGGCACTTGGACTTGAATGGTTTGACCTCCTCTTGTTGCAAACTTGAATTGCCCCCTCTTGGCTCATATCAAATGGATGGAAGGTGATGAAGATCATGCTATCATGCAAGTTAAGCCTTGAAGATGCAAGAAGAACTCAAGCAAGAAGAATTTGAGAAAGAAATCGGATTGATCATGCACTTCAAGCCACCACTAGAAGATGATCCAAGCACTATGAACATTTTCTTAATTGAGCTAGTGGAGTAGACATTAGTTTAGTTTAATTAATCTAGCTTAGTCATTGGTTTACCTTGTGCCCTTTTACCCCATGATTATGTAATAATTGCTAGACTTTTACGCTTTTGTAATAATGATGCACTTAGACACCTTTATGGTACTTGTGCATTTAGGAACATTAGGTTTTTGGGATTAAATCCCCTAGGATAGCTGTGCACCTTTTCTAAAACAAGGAGGATCATGCATTTGGTCCAAATTATGGAATTAGGGAGTCTTCGGAATATTCTCCTAACATCAAGGAGGGATTATGAGCAAACATTAAAAATGCTCCAAGCCCACTCCCTAAGTGCACACGGCGCCTCCTTCTTGGATGGCTTAGGAAACCCTAGTTGCTCTCTTCTATAAATACACCTCTTGTAATCACTTGAGAGGCACCTTTGAATAAAATTTGAAATTACTCATACTTGAGTTTTTTGTGAGGCCATAGCCCTCTCATAGTTCTTGGATTAGAACTCTTGATTCTTATCAAGGATTGCTAATCCTTGTGGCGAATCCTCCTTTGGCTCATCAATTATCCAATTCAATGGGTCTTTGTGGCGCCTTCCCTATCATCCCCTTTCCTTTCCATTTTCTATTTTTCATTTGAGTATTGTTATCATTTACTTCTTTTATTTTATGAGTTATTAGTTTTGTGATTTAATTTTCGAATTCTTATTGTCCTTTTTTTTTTATTTCTTGAATAGCTTAGTCTCTTACTTATTCTCTAGTAATCAGGTAAATAGCTCAAGGAAGATCCTAAAACTAAATGATTCCAACTTGGATCATATCAGAAGGTCATGCAAGATCCTCGCGCCTCATTCTAGCTATGTGGGCCTCCATGACTTAACCCTAAGCCCAATTACAAGCCTAATTCGGTCGTAATACAATTTAAACTCAAAGTACTTAGATTATTACAAACATGTAAATCAAACTCCTAATCCTAAGTCTTCTCTAGTAGTGATGGTCATGAGCTGCCTTTTGGAGTGGGAGAGTGACTTTGCTTCTTCCTCCACTTTAGCTTCATGGCTTGCCTCTTGCTATGATTTTAGGATCACACCATCCCCTCCTTCTTGGAGACAACTCGACCACGAACTGAAGACCTCCATACCTCCATTAAAATGAAAACCTTAGTTTTTCTTCTTCTTTTTCTTCAAAGTTAAGTTAAAGCTAGGTGTACATCCCACCCCCCGGGGTCAAATACAATGTGAAAGGACTCTTCACACGTACGGATTGTAAAGCTAAACACGTGAAATGGAATGGAAGTACACGAGTTATTCCTTTTGAAGATTGATTCAATGACCTTACCTTCTTTTGGTTTTATGACATAGGAACATTGTACTTGGCCACCCCAAACGTTTTAATTCATTAACATAGGTTGAATTCTCAAGTTTTGGTCCATTGCCCCTCACATCAACATAAGTAGTTGGTGTTGTTGGGGTAGTAAAAAACCCGCGAAATTTTCATGAGATGCACCACATTCAAGTGTAAGTCTTTGGATTCGGTTTTGCAGTTTGAAAGGTTTAAATCGGCTACAAAAATCTTTTTGAATTTCGTGTAGATTATTGGTGTTTGACCTTGAATAGTGTTTCAATTGTGTTCTTTCAATGTGAATTGTTGAATCCTTCACTTAGTAATGATAATGTTGGGTGAGGGAGCATCAGTTTTGAATTTCATGTTCTTGAGCATGTTCTTGGCGTTCATCCTTAGTTCTTCCAAGATCCTTGGGAATCATGCCTCGTAGGTCTTGATGATTTTCATGATACGTTCTTGTAGTGTTGATCAACCGGTTGATTGAAAGATCTTGGCACGGAGTTTGGAATTCTAGTCTTACTTTTTGTTTGGAAATTAGAATTGTGTTTGTTCTAGTTGATTTAATTTGTGCATGATGGCCTCAAGATAACACTTGTACCACTCTCTTCAGGAGAGGTTAGCGAGGATAAAAAGAAATTGAGAATCAAAAGGGAACAAGAGAGAAAAGCCTTGAGAGGAAAAGAATGAGAGTGGCAAAAAGAAAAGTGAGCCACTTGAGGACAAAGGCCACACAAGAAAGGAAAGAAAGGAATTGAGGCAAAAATAGAGAGGAAAGTGCAGATTTCGTTCATAACAAAAAAAGGAGACAGAATTCGATGAGAGTGATACTAAAGAAAAAGAGACAAAAGAAGGTGAGGAAATCGAGTTTGTGCATTACCAGGAAGCAATCCAAGGTTTGCCATGCAATAATATACAAAAACATAGACATTCTAACTCTATTATGTTACTTGATAACTTGTTTGGTTCTTACTCTTCTCTTTCACTCACTAGATTTGCATACTTGTTTAATGGCTTGCATAACTCTCAGCATTCTTGTTGAAGAAATAATTCTTGGGCCTATGTGTTGATGCATGTGTTGCTATTTCCTGGCCCTGTGCAATTGAACTTGAAAACCGAGTGCACATTTCCAAGTCCATAAAATACGATTGCATCTTTAATCTTTTTGGATTTACAATAAGTTTCCAAGGATTGCATATAGAATTGTTTGAAAAGCTTACTAACGCACCCATCCATGCTTTACTTGTTTCTTCACCATCTTATAAACTTGAATGTGGTGCATCTCATGAAAATTTGGGGGGTTTTTTTACTACCCCATGAACACCAACTACGTATGTTGATGTGCGGGGCATTGGACCAAAACTTGAGAGTTCAACCTATGTTAATGAATTAAAACATTTGGGGTGGCCAAGTACGATGTTTCTTTGTCATAAAACCAGAAGAAGGTAAGGTGGTTGAATCAATCTTCAAAAGGAATAACGCGTGTACTTCCATTCCATTTCACTTGTTTAGCTTTACGAGCCTTACATGTGAAGAGTTCTTTCACTTTGTATTTGACCCCGGAGGGTGGGATGTACACCTAGCTTAACCTTAACTTTGAAGAAAAAGAAGAAAAACTAAGGTTTTCATTTTAATGTAGGTATGGAGGTCTACAGCTCGTGGTCGAGTCGTCTTCAAGAAGGAGGTGATGGTGTGATCCTAAAATCATAGCAAGAGGCAAGCCATGAAGCTAAAGTGGAGGAAGAAGCAAAGTCACTCTCCTACTCTGAAAGGCAGCTCATGACCAGCACTAGAAGACTTTGGATTAGGAGTTTCATTTACATGTTTGTAATAATCTTTGGACTTTGAGTTTAAATTGTATTATGACTGAATTAGGCTTGTAATGGGCCTTAGGGTTAAGTCATGGAGGCCCACATAGCTAGAAGGAGGCGCAAGGATCTTGCATGACCTTCCATCCATTTTGTTGTTTCGTATAAATTAGTGTTTCTGGTGAATGAATTGAATTTCTCCAAGTTTGAGATGTGTGAGTTCAGAGTAGTCTCCTCTTTGGGTTCTTAAGTAGAACCATTGCCAGATTCTTATCAAGAGCTTCCGATCTCTTGTGGCGATCCAACCTTGGCTTATCACTTTTTCCGATCGATGGACTCAGTGTGGCGCCATTCCCTCCTCTTCTTGCCCTTCCAAATTTTCTAGTCTTTACATTACCTGCTTGCAATCTATGTTACTTCATGCACACGGTGTCGATACTTAGTACTTCATGATCAAATTCGGTTTTCTTAGTTTTTGTTGCAATTGCAATTCTTCTATTCTTTATCTTATGAATTCACGGCTTAGGCTTGAGAATTGCGCCCAAGCTGCATGCATTGTACTTGCTTCATTAGCATTCTCTTGCTTGGCATTGTGATAACATTCTTGATCAAGTTTGTTTTCCCTCCAAATTTTCATTTGAATTTTAATTCAATTTTGATCAAAGCCCTTAGATAGATACTACATTTCCTTGATTCAATCAGGATCACATCATTTGGTATCTAGAGCTAGTCTCTAGAAGCTTTGAGTCCTTGGATTCGGTTTTGCAGTTCGAAAGGGTGAAATCGGCTCCGAAAACCTTTTTGAATTTCTTGTAGATTCTTGGTCTTTGACCTTGAATAGTGTTTTCAATTGTGTTCTTTCGATGTGAATTGTTGAATCCTTCACTTAGTAGCGATAATGTTGGGTGAGGGAGCATCAGTTTTGAATTTCATGTTCTTGAGCATGTTCTTGGCGTTCATACTTTTCTTCCAAGATCCTTGGGAATCGCGTCTCGTAGATCTTGACGATTTTCATGATGCGTTCTTGAAGTGTTGATCAACCAGTTGATTGAAAGATCTTGGCATGGAGTTTCGAATTCTAGTCTTACTATTTGTTTGGAAATTAGAATTGTGTTTGTTCTGGTTGATTTAATTTGTGCATGATGGCCTCAAGATAACACTTGTACCACTCTCTTCAGGAGAGGTTAGCGAGGATAAAAAGAAATTGACAAATCAAAAGAGAACAAGAGAGAAAAGCCTTGAGAGGAAAAGAATGAGAGTGGCAAAAAGAATTATGAAGCCCGAAATGAAAAAGGAAGAACAAAATTGGTATTCGCAGAAATTCTTATTTTTTATTGAAAATTACTCGTCTGTCTTGTTTTGGATGAATCAGGAGCTACAGAAGTCCGAATGGTGTGTTTCTTGATGCGTTAGAAAGATAACAAAATGTTCTACAATTTATATTTCACGCTTCTTGACCAAATTCGGCATCGATCATGGTGGAAAATGGGCTGGAAGTTGAAGACGAATTCCTGAACGAAAATATTTTGGTTATTATGATATGTGGGTTACACTAAGTTGGGCTAAGACCCATTAGAAGGGGAGCTCGAAATTGGAAGAGTAAAGGAGGATAACCTTTGGCTTGCATGCCTGGGTAACTCCTTGGAAAGATGAAGAGTTAAGTTAAATGGCCACTTAGTGGATGGTTAGTTCTTTTTATTAGTTTTAGTGGATATTTGCTAGTTTTATGAGGGGGAGTTAATTCACTTCAGGGTGACCCTTAGTTGCATCTTCATGCAACTCCCTAAGCCTATATGTATTCAAATTCTATGATGAGTAAAAGGTAACTAAGAAGTTGATTTTGGATTGAATCCAATTGTGAGGGTATTGTCTCTCTAAGGTTCTTGATTGAGCCACCCCCTTGATCTTATCAAGAGTCCAAGACTTTTGTGGCGATCTTCAATAGGCTTATCAAATCCCCTTGGATTTGTGGCGCCTCTCCCCCATTCTCATCTCCATCCATTTTCTTGTTTCTTTCTTTCTTGAATTGAACACTACTTGTTTTCCTAAGTTTCATTGGTAGTCTAACCAATTGTGCTTGATAATTCAACCTAAGATCATCACCAAGGCAACCCACTAATTTGGTTGTCATCAAGAACAGTGAGCCACTTGAGGACAAAGGCCACACAAGAAAGGAAAGAAAGGAATTGAGGCAAAAATAGTGAGGAAAGTGGAGACTTTGCTCATAACAAAAAGAGGAGATAGAATTCGATGAGAGTGATAGTAAAATAAAAAGAGACAAAAGAAGGTGAGGAAATCGAGTTTGTGCATTACAAGGAAGGAAACCATGGTTTTCCATGCAATAATATACAAAAACATAGACATTCTAACTCTATTATGTTACTTGGTAACTTGTTTGGTTCTTACTCTTCTCTTTCACTCAATAGATTTGCATACTTGTTCAATGGCTTGCATAACTCTCAGCATTCTTGTTGAAGAAACAATTCTTGGGCCTATGTGTTGATGCATGTGTTGCTATTTCCTGGCCCTTTGCAATTGAACTTGAAAACCGAGTGCACATTTCCAATTCCATAAAATACGATTGCATCTTTAATCTTTTTGGATTTACAATAAGTTTCCAAGGATTGCATATAGAATTGTTTGAAAAGCTTACTAACGCACCCATCCATGCTTTACTTGTTTCTTCACCTTCTTATAAACTTGAATGTGGTGCATCTCATGAAAATTTGGGGAATTTTTTTACTACCCCAAGAACACCAACTACTTATGTTGATGTGAGGGGCATTGGACCAAAACTTGAGAATTCAACCTATGTTAATGAATTAAAACGTTTGGGGTGGCCAAGTACGATGTTTCTATGTCATAAAACCAGAAGAAGGTAAGGTGGTTGAATCAATCTTCAAAAGGAATAACGCGTGTATTTCCATTCCATTTCACTTGTTTAGCTTTACGAGCCTTACATGTGAAGAGTTCTTTCACTTTGTATTTGACCCGGAGGGTGGGATGTACACTTAGCTTTACCTTAACTTTGAAGAAAAAGAAGAAGAAAAACTAAGGTTTTCATTTTAATGTTGGTATGGAGGTCTTCAGTTCGTGGTCGAGGAGTTGTCTTCAAGAAGGAGGGGATGGTGTGATCCTAAAATCATAACAAGAGGCAAGCCATGAAGCTAAAGTGGAGGAAGAAGCAAAGTCACTCTCCTACTCCGAAAGGCAGCTCATGACCATCACTAGAAGACTTGGGATTAGGAGTTTCATTTACATGTTTGTAATAATCTTAGGACTTTGAGTTTAAATTGTATTACGACTGAATTAGGGTTGTAATGGGCCTTACGGTTAAGTCATGGAGGCCCGCATAGCTAGAAGGAGGCGCAAGGATCTTGCATGACCTTCCATCCATTTTGTTGTTTCGTATAAATAGGTGTTTCTGGTGAATGAATTGAATTTCTCCAAGTTTGAGAAGTGTGAGTTCAGAGTAGTCTCCTCTTTGGGTTCTTAAGTAGACCTATTTCTAGATTCTTATCAAGAGCTTCCGATCTCTTGTGGCGATCCAACCTTGGCTTATCACTTCTTCCGATCGATGGACTCAGTGTGGCGCCATTCCCTCCTCTTCTTGCCCTTCCAAATTTTCTATTCTTTACTTTACCTGCTTGCAATCTATGTTACTTCATGCACACGGTGTCGATACTTAGTACTTCATGATCAAATTCGGTTTTCTTAGTTTTTGTTGCAATTGCAATTCTTCTACTCTTGATTTTGTGAATTCACGGCTCAGGCTTGAGAATTGCGCCCAAGCTGCATGCATTGTACTTGCTTCATTAGCATTCTCTTGGTTGGCACTATGATAACATTCTTGATCAAGTTTGTTTTCCCTCCAAATTTTCATTTGAATTTTAGTTCAATTTTGATCAAAGCCCTTAGATAGATACTACATTTCCTTGATTCAATCAGGATCACATCATTTGGTATCTAGAGCTAGTCTCTAGGAGCTTTGAGTCTTTGGATTCGGTTTTGCAGTTTGAAAGGTTGAAATCTGCTCCAAAAATCTTTTTAAATTTCGTGTAGATTCTTGGTCTTTGACCATGAATAGTGATGTGAATCTAGAATGGACACCCTTGGCAAGAATTATGAAGCCCTAAATGAAAAAGGAAGAACAAAATTGGTATTTGCAGAAATTCTTATTTTTATTGAAAATTACTCGTCTGTTTTGTTTGGGATGAATCAGGAACTACAGAAGTCCGAATGATGTGTTTCTTGATGCGTTAGAAATATAACAAAATGTTCTACAAATTATATTTCAGGCTTCTTGGCCAAATTCGGCATCTATCATGGTGTAAAATGGGCTACAAGTTGAAGACGAATTTTTGGCCGAAAATACTTTGATTTCTATGATAAGTGGGTTACATTAAGTTGGGCTAAGGCCCATTAAAAGGGGAGCTCGAAATTGGTAGAGTAAAGGGGGATAACCTTTGGCTTGCATGCTTAGGTAACTCCTTGGAAAGATGAAGAGTTAATTAAATAGCCACTTAGTGGATAATTAGTTCTTTTTATTAGTTTTAGTGGATATTTGCTAGTTTTATGAGGGCGAGTTAATTCAATTCATGGTGACCCTTTGCATCTTCATGCAACTCCCTAAGCCTATATGTATTTGAATTCTATGATGAGTAAAAACTAACTAAGAAGTTGATTTTGGATTGATTCCAATTGTGAGGGTTTTGTCTCTCTTAGGTTCTTGATTGAGCCACCCCCTTTGATCTTATCAAGAGTCCAAGACTTTTGTGGCGATCTTCACTAGGCTTATCAAATCCCCTTGGATTTGTTCCCTCAAATTTAAACAACACTAGTACTTGTTTTGTCACCATCACAGCACCCATATCTTTAAATTCCGGATCCTCGAGACTTTCAAGCCTATAAGGGTGAGGATGCTCGAAAAGAGGAAGTCGCAACTTCTCCACCATGATTGTACTGGCCATATTGATCCAATACTTTCTATCAATGTCCAACTTGTATATCTTATCTTTCACACAGCCAAAGTATAGACAATACTCTTCTTTTTCTTGACTTCCATGACATACAAGCACAAAATAATTTCTTTTTTTATTTTCGTTTTTTTATAGAACAAAAAAGAACAAAGGAAGATAGCACCTGAATTTCAAGGAACCTAAGCTCTGATTACCAAATGATGTGATCCAGATCCGGGTCGCCTTGAAGTTTCAGGAAAAGGAATGGATATTGACGCCACACTCAAGATGTAGGTGAGAAGGTGAGTGATAAGTCATGTGTTTGATCGCCACAAGTTGCCTTGATAAGATCGGATTTAGTTCTTTGACCCAAGAACCCAAGGGAAGCTCTCACAATAGAGAAAACTCTTCAAATTTCATTATCCAAAACTGATTTGAGTAGTACATGAGTTCCCTATTTATAGGCTAAGCTTAAACTCTTATACTCGGAATAAATTCCCACTACCATGCATTTACCTAGAAAGTAAGCATAAACATGATGATAAATCCCCACTAGCCACTATAATGACTTAGAGCACTACTAGGAAGCATTTAGAGAGGCTAGGAGGAAGCAAAAGGTCATCATAAAATTCAGCCTAAAAAATAGTACGAAAATTAAAAAATAAAATGATAAAAATTGGACTTAATTATTATCTAATAAACCCACTAATAATGAATAGTCCACTTATCAACCCATGAATGTTTCTTGTCATGTGAATTGGGCTTTCCATTGTGTTGTCTTCAAGATGGACTCAAAGCATCTTCATCAAATTGAAGAAAAGTTACCCATTGGTTATCCTTCAAGCAAGCTTGGTTAGTAGACCAAAGGAAACATGAACCGGATCCGAATATGCTTCTTTCCACATGCTTAATGAATTGATCACGTCATTCTCCCCTTCTTCAACAAGATTTGTCCTCAAATCTTCAAAATATTTTTCAAATACAAACTGGGACTTCAGATACCTCTTTTTGTTCTACAAATTTCCTGGATCAAAGACTAGTCTTGCTTCCTCAATTTGATTGTCCTTCACCTCACCAAAAATTTTAAGATCAGAATCAATAAATAATTTACCAACATTAGGATCACAAAAATATTTCAGGTGAGGTCTTAGGACTAGAGCAATGGGAACTGGAACAAAATGTGCCTTCGATTGTTGAAACCACCCATTTTTGCATCATTCCCCTCCTCTTGAAATGATCCTGAATTATTTAAACATGTGGAAGGAAAAATACAAGGATTTTATTATTTTAAAATTAAAAGTGTCTTGAAGAACCATGATGATGAAGGGCGTGTGCTACTTGGAAGCCCATTTACTAGTCTTATTTCTAATTAAATAAAATGTAATAGGCTATTTGTGGATCCAATTTTGGGGGAACTTCACTTTGGTGTCCATGAAGTATGGGCTACACTAAATTTGTATGATGACCAAGCCCAATTCATGAGGATGCACGAAATTGGAAGCTTCTAGGAGGGCAACCTTTGGCTTGCATGCCTAGGTAACTCCTTTAGAAGTTATGGAACCCCTTTTTATTAGTCACTTAAGTAGGATAGTAATTTAGCCACTTAGTGGATTAGTAAATGCTTTTATTACACCACTTAGTGGCATAGTCATGAAAGGGGTTTTGTCATCTAGTGATGACCTTTTGTATGCACCCCTCCATCTTCTATATAATTCGAGTATGATGAATGGAAAAGGATAACTAAGAAGTTGATTTTGGATTGATTCCAATTGTGAGGGCGTTGTCTCTCTTAGGTTCTTGATTGAGCCACCCCCTTTGATCTTATCAAGAGTCCAAGACTTTTGTGGCGATCTTCACTAGGCTTATCAAATCCCCTTGGATTTGTGGCGCCTCTCCCCTTTTCTCATCTCCATCCATTTTCTTGTTTCTTTCTTTCTTGAATTGAATACTACATGTTTTCTTAAGTTTCTATGGAAGTCTCATCAATTGTTCTTGATAATTCAACCTAAGATCATCAACAAGGCAACCCACTAATTTGGTTGTCATCAAGTGGTATCAAATGATATGATCCAAGAAGGAAACATCAAGATTTAGGATCTATCCTTGAACTTGTTTAGGATTATTTGCAAAGAACAAAGAAGAAGATGAAAAGGTTCTTTGGAACCCGAAATATAAAAAGATCAAATAACAAAAGACAATTATCAATAGGATAAAATGAAGATCAAAGTAACTATAAAGGAAATAACAAGATAAGGAAAAAGCATATAAAGGGCGTGGGGAATTAAGCATAAAGGAAATAAGAAAAGATGAAAATGGAAGAGATAGGAGATGGAAAGAAGGCACCACAATAATCCAATGGATTTGGAAGATTGATAAGCCAAATGAGGATTCGCCACAAAGAGATGGAACTCTTTGATAAGAATCAAGCAAGTTCTAATCCAAGAACTTGAAGAGGAGCCATATTGCTCAACTTACACTCAAAAATGAGCAAATTCTCTAAACTTTCATTGCTCCAAAAGGTTTCCTTACATGGGTATATATAGGCTTCAAGTGAGGATCTAGATCATTCCTACACTAAGCCTCTTCCTCTTCAAGAGAACATACTAGAACAAAAGTACTAGGTGCACCCCAACAATAGAAAGCCCAAAATACAAGCCCAAATATTTGGTTAGAAACAAATGACTAATTTTAGTCCAAAATCATGTCCAAAACTTACAGCCCAATTTTTACCATGATAGAGGCTGAATCTGGTCATGAGGCTAGAAATACTATGTGTTGATAAGGATCTAAGCTTTCGAACGCATCATAGAACACTTCCATCGGATATCCAGAACTCAAGATAAACCCAAAACTAGGAAGACAGGTCACTTGGACTTGAATCAGTTGAACTCCTCTTGTTGCAAAGTTGACTTGCCCCCTTTGGCCTCCATCACACCCTCCTTCTTTAAGAAAATTCGCCCTCGAATTTATTATCTCCCTACCTGCATCAAGAGAAAGAACTAAATTTAGGCAAATTAAAAGTAAATCATGCTTTGAATTTCTTTCAGTGGGAAACCTTTTATTTGGCAATGGTGACATACCCAATCCTCCAAGGTCAAACATAAATATAAAGAACTCATCACATGTGACCATTAAGTGAGTGTACTTTGCATCATGTACACACAAATTCTGTTATGATCCAAAGTGGATCTATTGAATGTAGGATCGTTCTAGGAGAATTGATCCGTAGTTGAAAATTCAAACTAAAATTGCATGAACCTAGACAAAGCCTATGGCTATGTGCGTGAGGCAAATTCAAAGTAAAATAGCATGAACCTAGACAAAGCCTATGGCTATGTGCGTGAGGCAAAATTCAAAAATAAGGGAAAAGATGAAGGGGAAGGGAAATGGAAGAAAGCGCCACAACTTCATGGATTAGATGGAGTGATAAGCTCAAGGAAGATTCGCCACAAAAGTAAGAAGCTCTTGATGAGAATCACAAGGTTCTACTCTAGAACCTTCAAGAGGAGACTCTCTCTCTCAACTCTCTCTAAATTCTCAATGTGAGAAAAATTCTAAACTTTCAATTATGATTCAAATGGCTTACAAGGAGGTATTTATATGACCTCTCATCCTCTCAAGCTCTCATGTGCGCCTAAGCTACAAGGCTTAAGGCTTGTGCGCGCCTCTCCTCTATTGGATGGGCCTTGATGACTACATCTTGGCCCATTTACAAGTCCATGACCAAAAAGTCAAACTACAAAAAGTCAAAGTACAAAAAAATCCTACTTTTATTACATATTTTCCTATGCTTTTACAAAATCCTGAAACTAGTGGAGAAATCCTCTTGGTAGCTTTCCAGGATCATATCAAATTCTTAAGATTGGTGAAATCAAGCAATTGAACTTCAAAGCGAATAGGCAAGATATACCTTGGAGAGATTGTATTGACCACCATTTTTACCTCTCTATGCTTGGGCATGATGACATATGAGAAGCACTCTTTTCTTGCCAGATGTTTCAACACATTAACATATGTTGAAATCTCAAATTTTGGTCCATTATACTTCTCATCAACATAAGAAATGGTTTGTTCTTGGGGAAGTAAAACAGCCTCCATGTTCTTATAATGTGCCTCACTTTCAAGTTTAGACGAAGACGGAAAAATAAGTAAAGCATGGATGGATGCATTGTTGAGTTTTTCAAACAATTCTTTATGCAATCTTTGAAAACTAGATGAAAAATCCAAAAAGATTAACATGATATGTGCATGAGGGATAAGGGTCCGAATTAGCATACAAATTTTCATTCCTCATATCGTACTTTTGGACTTTGGGAAGGTGCACTTGATTTTCAAAATGATTTGCATAAGTCAAGGGCTTAGTAATACATGCTTCAAAACGTATGCCCAATAATTGTTTCTTCAAAACAAATGTGGAAAGATGATGAAAGTTAAGAAATTCATGATGCATGGAAGCAAAACTAGTGAGTGTAGGTGAAGAGCAAGTTCCAAGCAATTTACCAAAAAAGCTCTCAAACATAGAGTTAGAATGTCTATGTTTTTTAATACTCATGCAAGGCAAACAGGGGTTTGCTTCCTTTGAGTGCACAAACTTAAGTATCTCACTTTCTTTTGTCTCTTTTTCTTTAGCATCAATCTCTTTTTCATTCACTTCCTTCTCAAGGCTTCTCTCAACTTGGACCTCACTCTCTTGTTTTTCTTTCACCTCACCTTCTTTTTCAAAGAAACTCATTTCTTTTCTCTCAATTTTTTTCTCACTCTCTTTGCTTTTTTATCTTTCCTCTTTCTCTTGAATTTTTGTTTTAGACATTTTCTCCCAATATGCATCAAAATTAGCAATCTTTCTTTTCATTTTGTCCTCTTGTGTCACCCTTTTTTCTTGTCCTCTTGTGTCACCCTTTTTTCATTACTCTACCAATTTCGAGCTCCCCTTTTAATGGGTCTTAGCCCAACTTAATGTAACCCACTTATCATAGAAATCAAAGTATTTTCGGCCAAGAATTCGTCTTCAACTTGCAGCCCATTTTACACCATGATAGATGCCAAATTTGGTCAAGAAGCATGAAATATAATTTGTAGAACATTTTTTTATCTTTCTAAGGCATCAAGAAACACATCATTCGGACTTCTGTAGCTCCTGATTCATCCAAGAGAAGACAGACGAGTATTTTTCAATAAAAATAAGAATTTCTGCAAATACCAATTTTGTTCTTCCTTTTTCATTTAGGGTTCATAATTCTTGCCAAGGGTGTCCATTCTAGATTCAAATCAAATAGTGTTTCAATTGTGTTCTTTCGATGTGAATTGTTGAATCCTTCACTTTGTAGTGATAATGTTGGGTGAGGCAGCATCAGTTTTGAATTTCATGTTCTTGAGCATGTTCTTGGCGTTCATCCTTAGTTCTTCCAAGATCCTTGGGAATCGTGCCTCGTAGATCTCGACGATTTTCATGATGCGTTCTTGAAGTGTTGATCAACCAGTTGATTGAAAGATCTTGGCATGGAGTTTCGAATTCTATTCTTACTTTTTGTTTGGAAATTAGAATTGTGTTTGTTCTGGTTGATTTAATTTGTGCATGATGGCCTCAAGATAACACTTGTACCACTCTCTTCAGGAGAGGTTAGTGAGGATAAAAAGAAATTGAGAATCAAAAGAGAACAAGAGAGAAAAACCTTGAGAGGAAAAGAATGAGAGTGGCAAAAAGAAAAGTGAGCCACTTGAGGACAAAGGCCACACAAGAAAGGAAAGAAAGGAATTGAGGCAAAATGATGACAACCAATTGGTGAGGTTGCCTTTTGACGATCTTATGGTTGAATTCAAAGAGAGTTAATTTCGTGTTCTTCTTAAGGAACAAATTGTAGCAACATAAAAGTGAAGAAAATAAGAAAATGGTGAAGAAAGAAATGATGAGGCGCCACAAACCAAGAAGGTTTGATAAGCCAGGTGATGTTCGCCACAAGAACCTTGGATTCTTGATAAAAACTAAGCTTGGTTCAACCAAGAACCTAGGAGAAACAATTCTCACAAATGGAATTAATCCAAATTCAACATCCAAGTTGTTATTCATGTTGTTTGGGCTGTAAACATATAATAGTCATCCAACTCTTGGCATCCAAAGACAAGGCATAACCCCCACTTTGAATGGCCTAAATCCTAACTTAAATGACCACTAACACAAATCAAGTCAGCCCCAACCCTCATCATGCACGCCTACCACTCTCTCTTCATAGGTGGTTACACTTTGTTTGTCAAATTAAAAGTGTAATACCCAAACAATTGAAGGCAGCCATCAAACACTCATAACTCACCATCAAGCAATTGAATTCAGCCCCAAGACACTCATTATTCACGCCTACACTCCCTTTATTATGGGTGGTTACACTTTGCTTTTCAAATTAAAAGTGTAACACCCATAACTTACAATTTATTCACTCAACTTAATGAGGAGTTTCTTATAGCATGCAAGCTAAAGATTCCCTCCCCAAGACCCTCTAAACACGTGTAGCAACATAGGAAATATGGGCTAGACCTTCATGCAACTCTTAGTGTAGCCCACTAATAGAGAATGCCAAATTGGATCCACTCACATAACCCATTACACTTATTGAATTGAAAATAAACAAACAACTAAATGAAGCAAGTTCACACCCCCCTTGTCATCACTATGGGCCTTCTATTTGACTAAGATAAGTCACCAACTTGGGCTCCATTCCTTCTTGACTTGCAATTGGGCTTGTGTCCATTAAAAGATCCACCATTTGATTTAAAACATCTTGGGCTTTCTTAGCTCTTGCTCTTGCCATAGGCCCACCAAGTCTTTGTAGTGCTTCTTGGTCCATGTTCCTTAGTGGGCTCATATCACAAAAATAGAGCGGCAAGTGGAGATTTTGTTCATAACAAAAAAAAGAAGATAGAATTCGATGAGAGTGATACTAAAGAAAAAGAGACAAAAGAAGGTGAGGAAATCGAGTTTGTGCATTACAAGGAAGCAAACCAAGGTTTGAAACATAGACATTCTAACTCTATTATGTTACTTGGTAACTTGTTTGGTTCTTACTCTTTTCTTTCACTCACTAGATTTGCATACTTGTTTAATGGCTTGCATAACTCTCGGCATTCTTGTTGAAGAAACAATTCTTGGGCCTATGTGTTGATGCATGTATTGCTATTTCCTAGCCCTGTGCAAATGAACTTGAAAACCGACTGCACATTTCCAAGTCCATAAAATACGATTGCATCTTTAATTATTTTGGATTTACAATAAGTTTCCAAGGATTGAATATAGAATTGTTTGAAAAGCTTACTAATGCACCCATCCATGCTTTACTTGTTTCTTCACCATCTTATAAACTTGAATGTGGTGCATCTTATGAAAATTTGGGGGGGTTTTTTACTACCCCAAGAACACCAACTACTTATGTTGATGTGAGGGGCATTGGACCAAAACTTGAGAATTCAACCTATGTTAATGAATTAAAACGTTTGGGGTGGCCAAGTACGATGTTTCTATGTCATAAAACCAGAAGAAGGTAAGGTGGTTGAATCAATCTTCAAAAGGAATAACGCGTGTACTTCCATTCCATTTCCCTTGTTTAGCTTTACGAGCCTTACATGTGAAGAGTTCTTTCACTTTGTATTTGACCCCGGAGGGTGGGATGTACACTTAGCTTTACCTCAACTTTGAAGAAAAAGAAGAAGAAAAACTAAGGTTTTCATTTTAATATAGGTATGGAGGTCTTCAGTTTGTGGTCAAGGAGTCGTCTTCAAGAAGGAGGGGATGGTGTGATCCTAAAATCATAGCAAGAGGCGCAAGCCATGAAGCTAAAGTGGAGGAAGAAGCAAAGTCACTCTCCTACTCCGAAAGGCAGCTCAGACCATCACTAGAAGACTTAGGATTAGGAGTTTCATTTACATGTTTGTAATAATCTTAGGACTTTGAGTTTAAATTGTATTACGACTGAATTAGGCTTGTAATGGGCCTTAGGGTTAAGTCATGGAGGCCCGCATAGCTAGAAGGAGGCGCGAGGATCTTGTATGACCTTCCATCCATTTTGTTGTTTCATATAAATAGGCGTTTCTGGTGAATGAATTGAATTTGTCGAAGTTTGAGAAGTGTGAGTTCAGAGTAGTCTCCTCTTTGGGTTCTTAAGTAGAACCATTGCTAGATTCTTATCAAGAGCTTCCAATCTCTTGTGGCGATCCGACCTTGGCTTATCACTTTTTCCGATCAATGGACTCAGTGTGGCGCCATTCCCTCCTCTTCTTGCCCTTCCAAATTTTCTATTCTTTACATTACCTGCTTGCAATCTATGTTACTTCATGCACACGGTGTCGATACTTAGTACTTCATGATCAAATTCGGTTTTCTTAGTTTTTGTTGCAATTGCAATTCTTCTATTCTTGATCTTGTGAATTCATGGCTCAGGCTTGAGAATTGCGCCCAAGCTGCATGCATTGTACTTGCTTCATTAGCATTCTCTTGGTTGGCACTGTGATAACATTCTTGATCAAGTTTGTTTTCCCTCCAAATTTTCATTTGAATTTTAGTTCAATTTTGATCAAAGCCCTTAGATAGATACTACATTTCCTTGACTCAATCAGGATCACATCATTTGGTATCTAGATCTAGTCTCTACGAGCTTTGAGTCTTTGGATTCGGTTTTGCAATTCGAAAGGGTGAAATCGATTCCGAAAATCTTTTTAAATTTCTTGTAGATTCTTGGTCTTTGACCTTGAATAGTATTTCAATTGTGTTCTTTCGATGTGAATTGTTGAATCCTTCACTTATTAGTGATAATGTTGGGTGAGGGAGCATCAGTTTTGAATTTCATGTTCTTGAGCATGTTCTTGGCGTTCATCCTTAGTTCTTCCAAGATCCTTGGGAATCGCGCCTCGTAGATCTTGACGATTTCCATGATGAGTTCTTGAAGTGTTGATCAACCAGTTGATTGAAAGATCTTGTGATATGATCCAGATCCGGACCGCCTTCAAGTTTCAGGAAAAGGAATGGATATTGACGCCACACTCAAGATATAGGTGAGAAGGTGAGTGATAAGTCATGTGTTTGATCGCCACAAGTTGCCTTGATAAGATCGGATTTAGTTCTTTTACCTAAGAACCTAAGGGAAGCTCTCACAATGGAGAAAACTCTTCAAATTTCATTATCCAAAACTGATTTGAGTAGTACATGAGTTCCCTATTTATAGGCTAAGCTTAAACTCTTGAGATACTAGGAATAAATTCCCACTACCATGCATTTACCTAGAAAGTAAGCATAAACATGATGATAAATCCCCACTAGCCACTATAATGACTTAGAGCACTACTAGAAAGCATTTAGAGAGGCTAGGAGGATGCAAAAGGTCATCATAAAATTCAGCCTAAAAAATAGTACGAAAATTAAAAATAAAATGATAAAAATTGGATTAATAATTAAAAATTAATAGATAATAATTAACCCATGAATGCTTCTTGTCATGTGAATTGGGCTTTCCATTGTGTTGTCTTCAAGATGGACTCAAAGCATCTTCATCAAATTGAAGAAAAGTAACCCATTGGTTATCCTTCAATCGAGCTTATCAAAGGAAACTTGAACCGGATCCGAATATGCTTCTTTCCACATGCTTAATGAATTCATGATCACATCATCTTGGCATGGAGTTTCGAATTCTAGTGTTACTTTTTGTTTGGAAATTAGAATTGTGTTTGTTCTGGTTGATTTAATTTGTGCATGATGGCCTCGGGAAAAGAAGAAAGAGTAGAAGATGAAGAAGAAAATAGAATCAAGAACACAAACAAAAATTCAACCAAAGCCTAAGCTTTGATACCACTTGATGACAACCAAATGATGAGGTTGCCTTTTGACGATCTTATGGTTGAATTCAAAGCATGGTAATATCGTGCTCTTTGTTAGAAACAAAATGAATCAACATAAAAGAGAAGAAAATAAGAAAATGGATAGAAAGAGATGATGAGGCGCCACAAGCCAAGAAGGTTTGATAAGCCAAGTGATGTTCGCCACAAGAATCTTGGATTCTTGATAAGAACTAAGTTTGGTTCAACCAAGAACCTAAGAGAACAATTCTCTCACAAATGGAATTAATCCAAATTCAACATCCAAGTTCTATTTCTCAAGGTTTTAGGTGCATACATATAATAGTTATCCAACTCTTGGCATCCAAAGACAAGGCATACCCCCACTTTGAATGGCCTAATTCCTAACTTGATGACCACTAAAACAAAATCAATTCAGCTCCCAAACCCATTCATACATGCCTACCCTTCCTTCTTCATGGGTGGTTATACTTCGTTTGTCAAATTAAAAGTGTAACACTCAAACAATTGAAGGCAGCCCATCAAGCACTCATAACTCACCATCAAGCAATTGAATTCAGCCCCAAGCCACTCAATGTCACGCCTACTCTCCCTTCATGATGGGTGGTTACACTTTGCTTTGCAAAATAAAAGTGTAACATCCAGAACTTACAATTTATTGACTCAACTTAATGAGGACTTTCTTATAGCATGCAAGCTAAAGATTCCCTCCCCAAGACTCTTTAATTTCGTGTAAGACTATGTGAAGGAATCCAATTGTAACATTTAAACAAATGGGACCCACATACACTTATTGAAAAATAAAAGAAAAACCACTAAAATTGGAATCTTCTTCATGTCATGCGCCCCACATTATGAATCTTCTAGTTGGATGATGCAAGATACCAACTTGGGCTCAATGTCTACTTGACTTGCACTTGGGCTTGTTTCCATTAAAAGATCCATTTGGTTTTGAACTTCTTGGGCTTTCTTGACTCTTGCTTTTGTCATAGTGATGTGAATCTAGAATGGACACCCTTGACAAGAATTATGAAGCCCGAAATGAAAAAGGAAGAACAAAATTGCTATTTACAGAAATTCTTATTTTTATTGAAAATTACTTGTCTGTCTTGTTTTGGATGAATCAGGAGCTACAGAAGTCCAAATTATGTGTTTCTTGATGCGTTAGAAAGATAACAAAATTTTCTACAAATTATATTTCACTCTTCTTGACCAAATTCGGAATCTATCATAGTGGAAAATGGGCTGGAAGTTGCAGACGAAATTCTGGACGGATTTGGTTTTGATTTTTATTAGTCTTTTGGTTTCCATAGGTTACATGAGTTTGTTAGCTTCCTTAGTGGAGGAATATTTTGGCTTGCATGCCAAAAGTAACTCCTTATACTTATGACTCATCTTTATTAGTTGGTTTTTATTAGAATGGTTATGTTTTTAGGCAGCCACTTATTGTTGTCATCATTTCATCAATTAGTGGCATATTCATGATAGTTATTAGGGGGGTTATGGAATCTTATGATGACTTGTGTAAGCCAACTCTTGACAGTCCCAACTCCTATATGTATGAGCCTAATATGATGAGTAATACAACTTGGATGTTGAATTTGGATTAATTCCATTTGTGAGAATTGTTTCTCTTAGGTTCTTGGTTGAACCAAACTTAGCTCTTATCAAGAATCCAAGGTTCTTGTGGCGAACATCACTTTGCTTATCAAACCTTCTTGGTTTGTGGCGCCTTCATCATCTCTTTCTTTCCATTTTCTTAATTTCTTCTCTTTTATGTTGTTTCATTTTGTTCCTATACAAAGAGCACGAAATTATCATGCTTGAAATTCAACCATAAGATCTCCAAAAGGCAACCTCACCATTTGGTTGTCATCAAGTGGTATCAAAGCTTAGGCTTTGGTTGAATTTGTTTTTGTGTCTCCAACATGGAATTAAAAAAAAAGGAAGGATCTTTTCTCTACAAAATGTTATGTGAATGATGAGATATGTAGCTTGACCATTGATAGGAAAAGTTACATTAACATGGCCAGCACAACCTTGGTGGAGAAGTTGTCACTTCATGTTCTGAAGCATCCGCAACCATATTCACTCAATAGTCTCGAGGATCCAGAATTTAGTGATATGGGTAGCATGATTGTGAACAAACAAGTACTAGTTTCATTCAAGGTTGATGGATATGAAGATGTGGTGCTTTGTGATGTGGTGCCTACAGAAACGAGACACTTGTCACTTGGACGTCCTTGGAAGATTCAACGGAAAGCAAAGCGTGACTGCAGCACCAACAAGTACTCTTTTATGCACCAAAACCGAAAGGTCACTCTTGCTCCTTTGCCTCCAAGAGAAGTTAGTGAGGATCAACCTAAGATGAGAGAAAAAGAGAAAGCCTTGAGTGAAAAGGAGAAATTGAAAGAAAAGATTGAAGAGAGTGACGTCCATGTTGAGAGAAGACTAGAAAATGAGGTGAGTGAAAAAGAGAGTAGTGCAAGAGAGGGAGAGGGAAAAGAGATACTGGTGAAGGAAGTCATCATGGATACTTGTTCTAATCCTAACATTTTTCCATCTTTTGTTGATTCTATTGTGAAGGAGGTTGAGGATAAAATTTCAAAGGATGATTGCACAACAACCATTGTACTTCAAGATGCAATGACCAATTCCATAGAATCACTAGAGAAGTCATGGCCTTCAACTACTCTAATCCCTTCTTCTAAGTTGACTTGTGGATTCAAGTGTTGGGATTTTTCTTATTTTGTTTCTTCGCCTAACATTTCTTCCTTAGGTCATGAAGAGAAGAAAGTGAATCAAGGAGAGTCTCCTCAAGAAGTGATTACCTTTTGTGACTTTGGTAAAGATAATTATGCCTTGGCAACCAAAAGAAAAGAGGAGCAAGCAAATCCTTCCAGCAAACTTCAAAATTTGTCTAATGTGGAAGTAACATATGATGAGTTCTTTATACTTATTTTCGACCCTGGAGGTATTGGAGCTAGAAATTCGAGGTCGAATTCTCTTCAAGAGGGAGGGAATGATGTGAATCTAGAATGGACACCCTTGACAAGAATTATGAAGCCCGAAATGAAAAAGGAAGAACAAAATTGCTATTTACAGAAATTCTTATTTTTATTGAAAATTACTTGTCTGTCTTGTTTTGGATGAATCAGGAGCTATAGAAGTCCCAATTATGTGTTTCTTGGTGCGTTAGAAAGATAACAAAATTTTCTACAAATTATATTTCACTCTTCTTGACCAAATTCGGCATCTATCATGGTGGAAAATGGTCTGGAAGTTGAAGACGAAATTCTGGACGGATTTGGTTTTGATTTTTATTAGTCTTTTGGTTTCCATAGGTTACATGAGTTTGTTAGCTTCCTTAGTGGAGGAATCTTTTGGCTTGCATGCCAAAAGTAACTCCTTGTACTTATGACTCATCTTTATTAGTTGGTTTTTATTAGAATGGTTATGTTTTTAGGCAGCCACTTATTGTTGTCATCATTTCATCAATTAGTGGCATATTCATGATAGTTATTAGGGGGGTTATGGAATCTTATGATGACTTGTGTAAGCCAACTCTTGACAGTCCCAATTCCTATATGTATGAGCCTAATATGATGAGTAATACAACTTGGATGTTGAATTTGGATTAATTCCATTTGTGAGAATTGTTTTTCTTAGGTTCTTGGTTGAACCAAACTTAGTTCTTATTAAGAATCCAAGGTTCTTGTGGCGAACATCACTTTGCTTATCAAACCTTCTTGGTTTGTGGCGCCTTCATCATCTCTTTCTTTCCATTTTCTTAATTTCTTCTCTTTTATGTTGTTTCATTTTGTTCCTATACAAAGAGCACGAAATTATCATGCTTGAAATTCAACCATAAGATCTTCAAAAGGCAACCTCACCCTTTGGTTGTCATCGCATAGGCTCAACAAGTCTTTGTAGTGCTTCTTGGTCCATACTCCTTAGTGGGCTCATATCATACCCTCCTTCTTTAAATGAATTCGACCTCGAATTCACCTCCTTCATAACCTACATGAAGAAAAAAAAATTGAAAGTCAATTACATGAAGAACAATGTCAACCCTTCCACCGGGGTCAAATGGACATTGAGAGAAATCATCCATTGTAGCAAGTAGGTGACAAACAGGTTCATCTTGTACAATCAACATCCCAAAACATTTATAGCCAAGGTAGGGAATTTTTTAAAGGTAAGCACAAAGTTATACCTCCATGAGTTGACATATATGACCAAATGTACCTTGCTAGGCTTGATCTTGGTGACAAAAGAGAAAGTACTTTGTCTTTGCAAAGACTCCAAGGCAAATTGAACCTCATTAATATTCTCCTCATCACAAATAAAGTATGGCTCTTTTTGAGCTAAAACAAGCCCCTCAAACACATTAGTAGCATCATATGGAAGCTTAGAAGAATTCACAAGAATTGGTAAAGTAAGAAGGGGTATAGTAGTGAACCCATCAATTAATGCCACATGCAAACCTTTAGTGCTCATAACAAACCTCAAATTGCTAACTTTATTTTGGATAAAAGAGTAAGTGGCCAAGTTAGCAAACAAACTTTCTCTTAGAAATTCAACACAAACTTCCAAATTGTTGTCATGAACCAAGTGATCATTAGAAAGCACAACAACATACTTCTCAAGGAATTCATTTAAGTCTTGGCTCCTAATCCTCAAATCAAGTGTAGAAGAATATTTTGTATTAAACACATCATGCCTTACGGTTTCAACAATTAAACTAGATTTATGGAGATAACACAAATTAGGCATTTTAACATGCAAATTTGCAAATCTAGCAAGCATAGGAGGAAAGCACTTCCCAAACAATTTAACAAGAAACATATCAATTAAAGAAGTGGAAGGCTTAAATATGCAAAGGGTTAAACCAATAAGTGTTTCACTTGATTCAACTTCTTCAAGACCCAAAATAGCCTTGCAAGCATCCTTTTGAGGAACCTTTGGAATTACATCACCAAATTCCTGCAAAAAAAATTTCAACACCACTAGACAAAAAGAGTTCATTAGGAGCATTAGCATTCAAACAAAATTCCCTACAATAGAGCATGTATAGGGGCTGCCTTGAGACCAGTGCGCTTTTCACCTCACTCTTTGTTGCAAGAAAACTCTCTTTACTCTCTTTTTCCACTCGATTTTTCACACCTTTTTTCTCATGATTTTCTTTTGATTTTTCTTCAATCTTTTTCTCAATCTCTTTAGCACTCTCTTTTTCTTTTCTCTCTTGCTCCCTCTTTTCTCTCATTTTTATTTGATCCTCACTAACTTGCTTTAGAGATAAGGAAGATTTTGATGATGGAAATTTTGGAGAAGAAGAAGAAGAATATTTGAACTTCCTCCTCTTAATTTGTTGCTCCACCTTGATTGCTTGTTGTACCAAATCCTCAAGCTCCACATAATTTTGTAATCCCACTATGTCTTGAATGTCTTCATTCAAGCCATGGAAGAATCTTGCCATGGCAGCAGCCTCCTTATCTTCTTGAAAATTGGACCTAAGTAAGGCCAATTCCATCTCCTTGAAATATTCATCTACACTTTTGGTCCCTTGGGTAAGTCTTTGCAATTTGTTGTGAATGTCCCTTTGATAATGATTTGGGACAAATCTCTTTCTCATGACATACTTCATCTCCTCCCAAGTGTCTATGACTTTTCCTCCATGTCTCCTCCTTTCTTTTTGTAATTGGTCCCACCACACAAGGGCATGTTCTTTTAACTCAAGGGCGGCTACTTTCACCTTCTTGCTTTCATTGTAAGAATTACAATCAAAAACTTGTTCTATTTTAAACTCCCACTCCAAGTAAGCCTCCAGATCGTTCTTCCCAAGAAAGGGAGTAACTTTGATTTTGACCCCGTCAAGCCTTTCATCACGCCTCCTTCCTCTATGTCCTCCTCCTCTATGTCTTCTAGGCCTTCCTCTTTCACATTCATTGCCACTAGACTCATCATTTTGAAGGTTGGCAAGTTGTTGATCATAGTTGGCTTGCTTTGTCTCCATTTGCCTTTGAAGTGCTTGCATTTGAGTAGTCATTCGTGCAAGAATGACCGCGGACCTTGATGAAGGTGGTGGACTATCTCCATTGTGTGCCATGATTTGTGTTTCCTCACTACACTCCCTCACTTGTCACACAAATGAATTTCACTCTTTTGGCTTTTTCCACACAAGATGTAAATTTGCACTCTTGCCTTTTTCCTCTCAAATGTTCTCCTTTAGTTCTTAGAGGAATCAAGAACAAAACACAAAAATACCAAAATTCAAGTAACAAAATCACTAAACTTATCAAAACAAGAACAACAAAGAAAAGGCTAGAAATAATTTTCAAGACACAACTTGCTCAAGTGAAACTTTCTCTCTCTCTTTTTTTTTTTATACGAATTTTTTTTTTTTTTATAACTTGTTGAAAAGAATTACTCTTGAAAACTTTGTTTTTGGAGCAATACACAACAACCACAATTTTCCCTTCAAGAAAAGATCAAAGTAACTTTTGCTTTTGGTTTTGAGAACAAAAGAAGAAAGAGTAGAAGATGAAGAAGAAAATAGAATCAAGAACACAAACAAAAATTCAACCAAAGCCTAAGCTTTGATACCACTTGATGACAACCAAATGGTGAGGTTGCCTTTTGACGATCGTATGGTATCTGAGCAAATGGACACAAACAAAATGGACTCAGTGTGGCGCCATTCCCTCCTCTTCTTGCCCTTCCAAATTTTCTATTCTTCACTTTAGCTGCTTGCAATCTATGTTACTTCATGCACACGGTGTCGATACTTAGTACTTCATGATCAAATTCGGTTTTCTTAGTTTTTGTTGCAACTGCAATTCTTCTATTCTTGATCTTGTGAATTCACGGCTCAGGCTTGAGAATTGCGCCCAAGCTGCATGCATTGTACTTGCTTCATTAGCATTCTGTTGTGATATGATCCAAGTTGGAATCATCAAGTTTTAAGGATCTATCCAAGAGCTTGTTCTTAGTTCTTATGTTAAAAAGATGAAAAGAATTGGGGGAAGAAGAAGGTGCGGTTGTCACCCGAATATGATTAACAAAAGGAAACAACTAAAGAATGGAAATAACTAAACAAGAAACTTAATCAAACAAAGAATTAAAGTGCAACAACTAAAAACAGAATGTAAATGGCGCAAATGTAAAGAAGAACATAAAATAAATTAAGAAAATGGAAGAGGAAGAAGATGAAAGGGAAGGCGCCACAATATTCCAATGGATTTGGAAGATTGATAAGCCAAGGAGGATTCGCCACAAAGAGATAGAACTCTTTGATAAGAATCAAGCAAGTTCTAATCCAAGAACTTGAAGAGGAGGAGCCAATGCTCAACTCACAAAAATACCCAAATAGGATAAATTCTAATTTCATTCAAAGTTATCAAAAATGAGGCAATACAAGTCCTATTTATAGAAGCTAAGGAACATTCTAGGTTAAGGAGGTGAGCATTTTCGTGGACCATGAAGCCCATTATACAATTAAAACCAAAACCCAATTACAAGCCTAAAAATTGCTAAATAAGACCAAATCCGTCCAGAACAGCGTCCCTAACTTCTATCCCGGTTTTGGATCATGATAGAGTATGAATCAGGTCTTGAGCTTCAAATAAGAATTGTAGATACTTCTCTTATCTTTCCAAAAAGTTAAGAATCACTTCAATCGGACATCTATAACTCAAGATATAGCCAAAATAAGAACACTGATCACTTGGACTTGATTGGTTTTTCTTGGACTTGAACGGATTGATCTTCTTTTGTTGCAAAATTGACTTGCCCCTCCTTTGCCTCCATCATTCCCCCCTTCTTAGAGAAAATTCGACCTCGAATTTATTATCTCCATACCTACATCAAGAGAAAGAACTAAATTTATGGAAATTGAAAGTAAATCAAACATTGGATTTCCTTGAGTAGGAATCCTTTTATTTTTCTTATGTGCAACACCCAATCCTCCAGGGTCAAACACAAATTTAAAGAACTCACCACATGTGGCAAAGATGTTAGGAAATTTTTCATTATGCTCATACAACACCTTAAGATTGGTGAAGTCTAGAAATTGAAGTTCAAGGCGAGTAGGAAAGTTATACCTTTGAGAATTTGCATTGACGACCATATTTACCTCTCTATGCTTGGGCATGATGACATTTGAGAGTATTGCATCCTTTTTGGAATGCATCAAGTTATTCTCATAGGTGGAATACTCAAGTTTGGACCCATTGTACTTTTCACCCAAATAAACAATCGATGATCCTTTTTGAAGTAAACCAGTCCCCATGTTCATATTAGATGCATCACATTCAATTCGAAAGGACTTTGCAAGAATAGGTAAAGCAAGAATGAATGCATTAGTGAGCCTATCAAACGAGTCCACATGCAATTTTTGAGAACTTACATTAAACCCAAGAAGGCTAACATGATTTGTGCAAGATGAATTTTTATCAAAATTAGCATAAAAATTACGTACCCTCATATCATGATACCCACTTTTCAAATCAAACTTAGAAAGATGGTAATAGTCATGCAATTCATTAAGCAAGTAATCAAACCTATTTAATGTAGGAAAGTAGCAAGACCCATGCAATTTACCAAGCATGTTATCAAATATAGGGGTAGAATGTTCATGATTTTGGGGAGCCATGCAAGTAAGCAAACTGTGGGGTGTTTCCTTTGGACACACTTCTTCAAGTGCATTGGTTGTCTTGTAAGCTTCCTTTGAAGGCACATACTCAATTCTCTCATTCTCTTTTGCCTCTTTTTCTTTAGCATCATTCTCTTTTATTTTCACCTCCCTCTCAAGTTTTCTCTCAACGTGGACCTCACTCTCTTGTTCTAATTTCTCTCCCTCTTTCTTTTCTTCTTCTCTTTTCAATCTCAAATTTGTCTCTTGAATTTTGTCTTGAGACATTTTCTTCCAATATGCTTCAAAATTATCAATCTTTCTTTTCAATCTCTCTTCTTTTCTCTCAATATTTTTTCCACTAGTTTCCTTCCCATTTGGGCATTGATAATCCAAATGCCCCCATCCAAAACACACTAGGCACCTCATATCTCTACTTCTAAGTTTAAGAGTTGGAGTAGAAGGAACATTGCAATATATTTTGTGCCTCTTTCTTTTGAGTTGTTGCTCGACCTTCATGGATTGGTGCACTAAGTCATCAAGCTCCACATAGTGTTGAAGTCCAACAATGTCTTGGATGTCTTGGTTTAGGCCATGGAGAAACCGAGCCATTGTTGCCTTTCTTCCTTCATCAATATTGGCTCTAATCAAGGTCATCTCCATTTATTTGTAATACTCATCCACACTCTTAGTGCCTTGTGTTAACTTTTGCAATTGGTTGCGAAGATCCCTTTGATAGTGGCATGAAACATGTCTCTTCCTTATCACGGCTTTCATCTCCCTCCAATTAGCAATAGGTTGCTCATCATATCTCCTCCTTTCCTTTTGGAGTTGATCCCACCATATCAAGGCATAATCAAGAAACCCAAGAGATGCTATCTTCATCTTCTTTTGTTCACTATAGTGGGGACAAGAGAAGATTCGTTCTATTTTCATCTCCCATTCTAAGTAGGCTTCAGGATCATTTCTTCCTTGGAAAGTAGGTATTTTCACTCCCTCAATCCTATCTAAAGGTCTCACCATTTTCCTCACTATGTGTTTCACTCAAATTGGCTTTTTCCACACCACTGGTTTGTTTTGCACTCTTGCCTTTTCTCACTCAAAGTCCTCTTTCAATATCCTTGGAAAAGAACTATACAATTCAAGAATGTAAACAAGTACCAAATCTTTGTGAAAAATCCAAACTAGCAATCAATCAAGAAGTTCAAGAAAAGAAAACTACTAAGACAAAACTTAGAAATTTAAAGACAAGCAAGAAAAGCTAAAGAGGAAAGAAAGCACACTCTAATGGAGAAGTAAGAAGGTAAAGACTCAAGAACTAGTGTTTAGGAACAGAATTTGAGCCAAAAATATGTCCAAAACATCAAGTAATATACATTTTAAGGCTATAAACACTTAGAATAGGGGTTTTGTGGCCTAATTTGAATTCTGCCAAAATTTTTTTTTTTTACTTTTTATAATTGCAGATTGGTCCCTTTGTATTTTTCTGATTTTTTTTTTTTTACTTTTTTGGGATCCTTACTTTTGCAAAATAACTTTGGCCACAAAATTTTTCTGAAAATTACAGAAAAGAACGCCCCAAACAGAATTTAAGTGAATCACAAAGATCAAATAGCCTTTTGAAACAAGAACATGATGAACAAGGGGTTGTTCTTGGAAAGTGTGCCCAGAAATTAAATTCCCCCAAATTGATGTCTAGTTCATGCTTTAAGCTTAAAATTGATTGGTATACTTGATTCCACTTGTAAAGACCTTTCAATCAAGGTGTAGATTAACACTCTAACACCAATTCTTGAAATTCATAAAGATCAAAGTGGCTCAAACTCCAAGAACAAGATGAAGAATTCAAAAAAATTCAAAAATCTAAAACATGGAATATGAGGAAAGGAAGCAACTTGAGCTATGAAACATCTTTTGGATGCTATGAATTACAAACCCCACCGGTCTAACAACTCATTACAACACCTCAAATGATCAAAATTGATGATCAAAATATGGGGTTGGGCATGGGTTTCAAGGTTAAAAAAATAGCTCAAAAATTGCAAAAATTTCAACACAATCCAACTAGCAAAACCCAAACTAAAAGCGAAATTAAGCTCAAGGAAGCTAGCTCTAGATACCACATGATATGATCCAAGTTGGAATCATCAAGTTTTAAGGATCTATCCAAGTGCTTGTTCTTAGTTCTTATGATAAAAAGATGAAAAGAATTGGGGGAAGAAGAAGGTGCGGTTGTCACCCGAATATGATTAACAAAAGGAAACAACTAAAGAATGGAAATAACTAAACAAGAAACTTAGCCAAACAAAGAATTAAAGTGCAACAACTAAAAACAGAATGTAAATGGCGCAAATGTAAAGAAGAACATAAAATAAATTAAGAAAATGGAAGAGGAAGAAGATGAAAGGGAAGGCGCCACAATATTCCAATGAATTTGGAAGA
Source organism: Ammopiptanthus mongolicus (assembly GCA_039655645.1). Taxonomy (NCBI): domain Eukaryota; kingdom Viridiplantae; phylum Streptophyta; class Magnoliopsida; order Fabales; family Fabaceae; genus Ammopiptanthus; species Ammopiptanthus mongolicus. The sequence continues at coordinate 58,381,854 of CM077347.1, read as the reverse complement.
TTGATAAGCCAAGGAGGATTCGCCACAAAGAGATAGAACTCTTTGATAAGAATCAAGCAAGTTCTAATCCAAGAACTTGAAGAGGAGGAGCCAATGCTCAACTCACAAAAATACCCAAATAGGATAAATTCTAATTTCATTCCAAGTTATCAAAAATGAGGCAATACAAGTCCTATTTATAGAAGCTAAGGAACATTCTAGGTTAAGGAGGTGAGCATTTACGTGGACTATGAAGCCCATTATACAATTAAAACCAAAACCCAATTACAAGCCTAAAAATTGCTAAATAAGACCAAATCCGTCCAGAACAGCGTCCCTAACTTCTATCCCGGTTTTGATCATGATAGAGTACGAATCAGGTCTTGAGCTTCAAATAAGAATTGTAGAAAATTCTCTTATCTTTCCAAAAAGTTAAGAATCACTTCAATCCGACATCTATAACTCAAGATATAGCCAAAATAATAACACTGATCACTTGGACTTGAATGGTTTTTCTTGGACTTGAACGGATTGATCTTCTTTTGTTGCAAAATTGACTTGCCCCTCCTTTGCCTCCATCATCTTGGTTGGCACTGTAATAACATTCTTGACCAAGTTTGTTTTCCCTCCAAATTTTCATTTGAATTTTAGTTCAATTTTGATCAAAGCCCTTAGATAGATACTACAATTCCTTGATTCAATCAGGATCACATCATTTGGTATCTAGAGCTAGTCTCTCGGAGCTTTGAGTCTTTGGATTCGGTTTTGCAGTCCGAAAGGTTGAAATCGGCTCCAAAAATCTTTTTAAATTTTGTGTAGATTCTTGGTCTTTGACATTTAATAGTGTTTCATTTGTGTTCTTTCGATGTGAATTGTTGAATCCTTCACTCAGTAGTGATAATGTTGGGTGAGGGAGCATCAGTTTTGAATTTCGTGTTCTTGGGCATGTTCTTGGCGTTCATCCTTAGTTCTTCCAAGGTCCTTGGGAATCGCGCCTCGTAGATCTTGACAATTTCCATGATGTATTCTTGAAGTGTTGATCAACCAGTTGATTGAAAGATCTTGGCATGGAGTTTCGAATTCTAGTCTTACTTTTTGTTTGGAAATTAGAATTGTGTTTGTTCTGGTTGATTTCATTTGTGCATGATTGATAAGATCCTGAATTCATTAAGCATGTGGAAGGAAAACTACAAGGATTTTATTATTTTAAAATTCAAAGTGTCTTGAAGAACCATGATGATGAAGGGCGTGTGCTACTTGGAAGCCCATTTACTAGTCTTATTTCTAATTAAATAAAATGTAATAGGCTATTTGTGGATCCAATTTTGGGGGAACTTCACTTTGTGTCCATGAAGTGTGGGTTACACTAAATTTGTATGATGACCAAGCCCAATTCATGAGGATGCACGAAATTGGAAGCTTCTAGGAGGGCAACCTTTGGTTTGCATGCCTAGGTAACTCCTTTAGAAGTTATGGAACCCCTTTTTATTAGTCACTTAAGTAGGATAGTAATTTAGCCACTTAGTGGATTAGTAAATGCTTTTATTACACCACTTAGTGGCATAGTCATGAAAGGGGTTTTGTCATCTAGTGATGACCTTTTGTATGCACCCCTCCATCTCCTATATAATTCGAGTATGATGAATGGAAAAGGATAACTAAGAAGTTGATTTTGGATTGAATCAATTGTGAGGGTTTTGTCTCTCTTAGGTTCTTGATTGAGCCACCCCCTTTGATCTTATCAAGAGTCCAAGACTTTTGTGGCGATCTTCACTAGGCTTATCAAATCCCCTTGGATTTGTGGCTCCTCTCCCCCTTTCTCATCTCCATCCATTTTCTTGTTTCTTTCTTTCTTGAATTGAATACTACATGTTTGCTTAAGTTTCTATGGAAGTCTCATCAATTGTGCTTGATAATTCAACCTAAGATCATCAACAAGGCAACCCACTAATTTGGTTGTCATCAAGTGGTATCAAAGCTTAGGCTTTGGTTGAATTTTTGTTTGTGTTCTTGATTCTATTTTATTTGTTCTTCATCTTCTACCTTTTTTGTTATTCATGGAAGTCAAGCAAAGGAAGAATATTTTCTATTCTAGATGCTTTGTGAAGGACATGGTGTGTAGCTTGACCATTGATAGGAAATGTTACATCAACATGGCCAGCACAACCTTGGTGGAGAAGTTGTCACTTCATGTTCTGGAGCATCCGCAACCATATTCACTCAATAGTCTTGAGGATCCAGAATTTAGTGATATGGGCAGCATGATGGTGAGCAAACAAGTACTAGTGTTGTTTAAATTTGAGGGAAATGAAGATGAGGTACCATGTGATGTGGTGCCTACAAAAACAAGGCACTTGCTACTTGGGCGTCCATGGAGGCATCAACGACAAGCAAGGCGTGTTGAAGAGAAAGAAAAACAAGAGAGTATGGTCCATGATAAAAAGAAAGATGAGATTCAGAGTGATGACAATAGAGAGGTAAAAGAAAGTGAAGAGAAAAAGGAGAGTAAAGAGGGAAAAGAAGAAAAAAAAGATAGCATAGAGAAAGAAGTTGAGAAGCAAATCCGTGAGAGAAAAGAAGATGGAAAAGAAAATAATGAGGTTTTTGTTTGTAAAAATGAGAGCTTTGAGAGGAAGGTAGAGAAAAGGGAGAGTGATGAGAGAGAAGAAGACGAAAATGAAAACCATGAGAGAAAAGAAGAGGAAAAAGAGAACAATGGGGGATATATCTTGAACAATGAGAATTTTGAGAGAAAAAGGGATGGAAGAGCCAATTTTCAAGAAAAAGGTGGAAGGCATAAAAGAAAGATGTTATTAGATAATCCACTAACTTTTGATGCAGGTTTGGATTTGAGGACAAATCCTTTTGAAGAAGGGGAGCCTGGTATGATCCTGAATTCATTAAGCATGTGGAAGGAAAACTACAAGGATTTTATTATTTTAAAATTCAAAGTGTCTTGAAGAACCATGATGATGAAGGGCGTGTGCTACTTGGAAGCCCATTTACTAGTCCTATTTCTAATTAAATAAAATGTAATAGGCTATTTGTGGATCCAATTTTGGGGGAACTTCACTTTGGTGTCCATGAAGTGTGGGCTACACTATATTTGTATGATGACCAAGCCCAAATCATGAGGATGCACAAAATTGGAAGCTTCTAGGAGGGCAACCTTTGGCTTGCATGCCTAGGTAACTCCTTTAGAAGTTATGGAACCCCTTTTTATTAGTCACTTAAGTAGGATAGTAATTTAGCCACTTAGTGGATTAGTAAATGCTTTTATTACACCACTTAGTAGCATAGTCATGAAAGGGGTTTTGTCATCTAGTGATGACCTTTTGTATGCACCCCTCCATCTCCTATATAATTCGAGTATGATGAATGGAAAAGGATAACTAAGAAGTTGATTTTGGATTGAATCCAATTGTGAGGGTTTTGTCTCTTAGGTTCTTGATTGAGCCACCCCCTTTGATCTTATCAAGAGTCCAAGAAGGGGAGAATGATGTGATCATGAATTCATTAAGCATGTGGAAAGAAGCATACTCAGATCCGGTTCAAGTTTCCTTTGATCCGATTCAGTAATTAGATGAAGATGCTTTGAGTCCATCTTGAAGACAACAACACAATGGAAAGCCCAATTCACATGACAAGAAGCATTCATGGGTTGATTAGTGGACGCTTAATTAGTAGTGGGTTTATTAGATAATAATTAAGTCCAATTTTTATCATTTTATATTTTAATTTTCGTACTACTATTTAGGCTAAATTTTATGATGACCTTTTGCATCCTCTTTGCCTCACTAAATGTTTCCTAGTAGTGCTCTAAGTCATTATAGTGGCTAGTGGGGATTTATAATCATGTTTATGCTTGCTAGGTAAATGCATGGTAGTGGGAATTTATTCCTAGTATCTCAAGAGTTTAAGCTTAGCCTATAAATAGGGAACTCATGTACTACTCAAATCAGTTTTGGATAATGAAATTTGAAAAGTTTTCTCTATTGTGAGAGCTTCCCTTGGGTTCTTGGGTAAAAGAACTAAATCCGATCTTATCAAGGCAACTTGTGGCGATCAAACACATGACTTATCACTCACCTTCTCACCTACATCTTGAGTGTGGCGTCAATATTCATTCCTTTTCCTGAAACTTCAAGGCGGTCCGGATCAGGATCATATCATTTGGTATCAGAGCTTAGGTTCCTTGAAATTCAGGTGCTATCTTCCTTTGTTCTTTTTTGTTCTATAAAAAAAACGAAAATTAAAAAAAAATATTATTTTGTGGTTGTATGTCATGGAAGTCAAGAAAAAGAAGAGTATTGTCTATACTTCGTGCTGTGTGGAGGATAAGATATTCAAGTTGGACATTGATAGAAAGTATTGGATCAATATGGCCAGTACAATCATGGTGGAGAAGTTAGGACTTCCTCTTATCGAGCATCCTCACCCTTATAGGCTTGAAAGTATCGAGGATCCGGAATTTAAAGATATGGGTGCTGTGATGGTGACCAAACAAGTACTAGTGTCTTTTAAATTCGAGGTAAATGAAGATAAGGTACTATGTGATGTGGTGCCTACAAAAACAAGGCACTTGCTACTTGGGCGTCCATGGAGGCATCAACGACAATCAAGTCGTGTTGAAGAGAAAGAAAAGCAAGAGAGTATGGTCCATGAGAAAAAGAAAGATGAGATTGAGAGTGATGAAAAAAAGAAAGATGAGATTGAGAAAGAAGAAAATTTTCAGGAGGAGGAAAGATTCAGTTCTGATAAAAAAGAAAGTTGTGAACAAAAAGCAAAAATATTTTTACATAACCCACAATATTTTGTTGCAGGTACAGATTTGAGGTCGAATCCCTTTCAAGAGGAGGGGAATGATGCAAAAATGGATGGTTTCAACACATCGAAGGCAGATTTTGTTTTTCCCATTGCTCTAGTCCCAAGACCTCACTTGAAATATTTTTGTGATCCTAATGTTGGTAAATTATTTATTGACTCTGATCTTAAAATTTATGATGAGGTAATGGACAATAAAATTGAGGAAGCAAGACTAGTCTTTGATCCAGGAAATTTTTGGTCTCATTCTGCATTTTTCACAATATTTTTGCATATCATGCTTCATGTGAGGCCAATGAAAATGTTCATGCAACATGTCTAAAGTCTTTTGGACCCCAAAGTGCCCCATTAATCCCCCTTTATGCGCTTCTTTTAAGAACAATTCCCTTATAGAGCTTTTAGGCACACATAAACGTTTTTCTTTGAACAAAAATCCTTGGTGCCTAAAATATCCATTTTGGGACGAATGCACACAATTAGCATAGATATGAGAAAATTTCTTATCATGCTCATACAATTCCTTAATGCATTCAAGACCCAACAACTTTGTCTCAAGGGTAGAAAGTAAAGAATACCTTCTTGAAAGTGCATCCGCAACAACATTGGCCTTACCCTTTTTGTGTTTCACCACATATGGAAATTGTTCAAGAAATTCAACCCACTTTGCATGTCTTTTATTTAACTTTCCTTGCCCTTTCAAATACTTCAAAGACTCATGGTCACTATGAATGACAAATTCTTTGGGCAAAAGATAGTGTTGCCAAGTTTGCAAAGCTCTTACTAAGGCATACAATTCCTTATCATAGGTGGGATAATTAAGGGAAGCTCCACTTAATTTCTCACTAAAATAAGCAATTGGATGCCCCTCTTGCATCAAAACAGCCCCAACACCAACATTTGAAGCATCACATTCAATCTCAAAAGATTTAGCAAAATTAGGCAAAACAAGTATTGGTGCATGGGTGAGCTTTTCCTTAAGTTCTTTGAAAGCATGTTCTTGCTTCTCCCCCCATTTAAACCCAACATTTTTTTTGACAATTTCATTAAGAGGTGCAGCCAAGGTGCTAAAGTCCTTAACAAACCTCCTATAAAAACTAGCCAAGCCATGAAAACTCCTCACATCACTCACATTTTTGGGAGTTGGCCAATCTTGAATGGCCTTAATTTTCTCTTTGTCAACATGGACCCCTTTAGCATTTATCACAAATCCAAGAAAAATCACATGGTCCACACAAAAAGTACACTTTTCCAAATTAGCATACAATTTTTCTTTTCTTAATACAAGCAAAACAGCCCTTAAATGTTCAAGATGTTCATCTAAGTTTTTGCTATATATCAAGATGTCATCAAAATACACCACAACAAACTTGCACAAAAATTCCCTCAAAACATGGTTCATAAGCCTCATAAAAGTGCTAGGTGCATTTGTTAAACCAAAAGGCATTACCAACCATTCATACAAACCATATTTAGATTTAAAGGCAGTTTTCCATTCATCCCCCTCCCTTATTCTAATTTGATGGTACCCACTTTTCAAATCAATTTTAGAAAAAACACAAGCACCATGCAATTCATCAAGCAAATTATCAAGTCTAGGGATAGGATGTCTATACTTAATTGTGATGTTGTTCACGGCCCTACAATCCGTGCACATCCTCCAAGTCCCATCTTTCTTTGGCACTAAAATTACTGGGACAGCACATGGACTCAAACTTTCTTGCACCCAACCTTTATGTACTAGTGTTTGGATCTCTTTAGTCTCTTGTGGATTGCTCCTATAGGCTTGGCCTATTGGGCAATGATGCACCCGGAATGAGGTCAATGTGATGCTCAATTCCTCTAAGAGGGGGAAGGCCATGTGGCACTTCCTTAGGAAAAACATCATCAAATTCCTGCAGAAGATGTTTGACACCACTAGACAAAGAATTATCATTAGGAATGTTAGTATTTAAACAAAATTCCTTACAATAAAGTATGTATAGGGGCTGCCTTGAAATTAAGGCACTCTTCACCTCACTCTTTGTTGCAAGAAAGCTCTCTTTACTCTCTTTTTCCACTCTATTTTTCACTTCTTTTTTCTCATGATTTTTTTTTTGATTTTTCTTCACTCTTTTTCTCACTTTATTTTTCACCCTCTTTTTCCTTTCTCTCTTGCTCTCTCTTTTCTCTCATTTTTATTTGATCCTCACTAACTTGCTTTGGAGACAAAGGAGAAAGTATGACCTTTCGGTCTTGATACATGAGAGTATACTTATTTGAGAACCCATCATGGATGGCCTTTTTATCATATTGCCAAGGCCTTCCCAACAACAAGTGGCTTGCCTCCATAGGCACCACATCACAAAGAACATCCTCATACTTCCCAATTGAGATTGGGACCTCCACTTGTTTGTTCACCACCATTTCTCCTACCTCACTTAACCATTGAAGCCTATATGGTCTTGGATGTGCTTTAGCTACAAGATTTAGTTTTGACACTAATCTAGTACTTACAACATTGGCACAACTTCCTCCATCAATAATTAAAGAGCATACCTTTCCTTGAATTAGGCATCTAGAATGAAAGATATTCTCCCTTTGGCTTGCTTCATGTTCTTTCACTTGACTCCCCAATAGCCTCCTTACCATAAGTAAATCACCATCCGGCATGAACACATCTTCTTCACTTTCCTCCCCACTTGAAGCCTCGGATTGTGATACTACTTCACCATTCATGGTCACCATAGTTCTCTTTGTTGGACATTGGGCGGCTATGTGCCCATGGCCAAGGCGTTTGAAACACTTTACTTCACGGCTCCTAGTGGTTGTCTCCATTGGTTTCTTGCCTTGAGAGGTGCTCACGGCTTCTTTGGTTGGTGCACCCTCCTTCTTTTGCTTGTCCTTCCAATTTGATGATGGAAACTTTGAAGAAGAAGAAGAAGAATATTTGAACTTCCTCCTCTTAATTTGTTGCTCCACCTTGATTGCTTGTTGCACCAAATCTTCAAGTTCCACATAATTTTGTAATTCTACTACGTCTTGAATATCTTGATTCAAGCCATGTAAGAATCTTGCCATGGTAGCCTCCCTATCTTCTTGAAAATTTGACCTAAGTAAGGCCAACTCCATCTCCTTGAAATATTCATCTACACTCTTGGTCCCTTGGGTAAGTCTTTGCAATTTGTTGTGAATGTCCCTTTGGTAATGATTTGGGACAAACCTCTTCCTCATGACATACTTCATCTCCTCCCAAGTGTCTATAGGCTCCCCTCCAAGTCTCCTCCTCTCTTTTTGTAATTGGTCCCACCACACAAGGGCATACTCTTTGAACTCAAGGGCGGCTACTTTCACCTTCTTGCCTTCATTGTAAGAATTACAATCGAAGACTTGTTCTATCTTTAGCTCCCACTCCAAGTAAGCCTCCGGATCGTTCTTCCCAAGAAAGGGAGGAACTTTGATTTTGACCCCCTCAAGCCTTTCATCATGCCTCCTTCCTCTATGTCCTCCTCCTCTATGCCTTCCTCCTCTAGGCCTTCCTCTTTCACTTTCATTGCCACTAGACTCATCATTTTGAAGGTTGGCAAGTTGCTGATCATAATTGGTTTGCATTGCCTCCATTTGCCTTTGAAGGGCTTGCATGTGAG
>CM077347.1:58263928-58372928 GCA_039655645.1 Ammopiptanthus mongolicus | reverse complement strand
GAATGTTCATGATTTTGGGGAGCCATGCAAGTAAGCAAACCGTGGGGTGTTTCCTTTGGACACACTTCTTCAAGTGCATTGGTTGTCTTGTAAGCTTCCTTTGAAGGCACATACTCAATTCTCTCATTTTCTTTTGTCTCTTTTTCTTTAGCATCACTCTCTTTTGCTTTCACCTCCCTCTCAAGTTTTCTCTCAACATGGACCTCACTCTCTTGTTCTAATTTCTCTCCCTCTTTCTTTTCTTCATCTCTTTTCAATCTCAAATTTGTCTCTTGGATTTTGTCTTGAGACATTTTCTTCCAATATGCTTCAAAATTATCAATCTTTCTTTTCAATATCTCCTCTTTTCTCTCAATATTTTTTCACTCTTTTCCTTCCCATTTGGGCATTGATAATCCAAATGCCCCCATCCAAAACACACTAGGCACCTCATATCTCTACTTCTAAGTTTAAGAGTTGGAGTAGAAGGAACATTGCAATATATTTTGTGCCTCTTTCTTTTGAGTTGTTGCTCGACCTTCATGGATTGGTGCACTAAGTCATCAAGCTCCACATAGTGTTGAAGCCCAACAATGTCTTGGATGTCTTGGTTTAGGCCATGGAGAAACCGAGCCATTGTTGCCTTTCTTCCTTCATCAATATTGGCTCTAATCAAGGTCATCTCCATTTCTTTGTAATACTCATCCACACTCTTAGTGCCTTGTGTTAACTTTTGCAATTGGTTGCGAAGATCCCTTTGATAGTGGCATGAAACATGTCTCTTCCTTATCACGGTTTTCATCTCCCTCCAATTAGCAATAGGTTGCTCATCATATCTCCTCCTTTCCTTTTGGAATTGATCCCACCATATCAAGGCATAATCAACAAACCCAAGAGATGCTATCTTCATCTTCTTTTGTTCACTATAGTGATGACAAGAGAAGATTCGTTCTATTTTCATCTCCCATTATAAGTAGGCTTCAGGGTCATTTCTTCCTTGGAAAGTAGGTATTTTCACTCCCTCAATCCTATCTAAAGGTCTCACCATTTTCCTCACTAAGTGTTTCACTCAAATTGGCTTTTTCCACACCATTGGTTTGTTTTGCACTCCTGCCTTTTCTCACTCAAAGTCCTCTTTCAATATCCTTGGAAAAGAACTATACTAATTCAAGAATGTAAACAAGTACCAAATCTTTGTGAAAAATCCAAACTAGCAAATCAATCAAGAAGTTCAAGAAAAGAAAACTACTAAGACAAAACTTAGAAATTTAAAGACAAGCAAGAAAAGCTAAAAATAAAAGAAAGCACACTCTAATGGAGAAGTAAGAAGACAAGGACTCAAGAACTAGTGTTTAGGAATCGAATTTGAGCCAAAGATATGTCCAAAACATCAAGTAATATCAATTTTAAGGCTATAAACACTTAGAATAGGGGTTTTGTGGCCTAATTTGAATTCTGCCAAATTTTTTTTTTTACTTTTTATAATTGCAGATTGGTCCCTTTGTATTTTTCTGATTTTTTTTTTTTTTACTTTTTGGGATCCTTACTTTTGCAAAATAACTTTGGCCACAAAATTTTTCTGAAAATTACAGAAAAGAACGCCCCAAACAGAATTTAAGTGAATCACAAAGATCAAATAGCCTTTTGAAACATGAACATGATGAACAAGGGGTTGTTCTAGGGAAGTGTGCCCAGAAATTAAATTCCCCTAAATTGATGTCTAGTTCATGCTTTAAGCTTAAAATTGATTGGTATACTTGATTCCACTTGTAAAGATCTTTCAATCAAGGTGTAGATTAACATTCTAACACCAATTCTTGAAATTCATAAAGATCAAAGTGGCTCAAATTCCAAGAACAAGATGAAGTATTCAAAAAAATTCAAAAATCTTAAACATGGAATATGAGGAAAGGAAGCAACTTGAGCTATGAAACATCTTTTGGATGCTATAAATTACAAACCCCAATGGTCTAACAACTCATTACAACACCACAAATGATCAAAATTGATGATCAAAATATGGGGTTGGGCATGGGTTTCAAGGTTAAACAAAAATAGTTCAAAAATTGCAAAAATTTCAACACAATCCAACTAGCAAAACCCAAACTAAAAAAGAAATTAAGCTCAAGGAAGCTAGCTCTAGATACCACGTGACATGATCCAAGTTTGAATCACCGAAATTGAAGGATCTATCCAAGAGCTTGTTCTTAGTTCTTACGTTAAAAAGATGAAAAGAATTGGGGGAAGAAGAAGGTGCGGTTGTCACCCGAATATGATTAACAAAAGGAAACAACTAAAGAATGGAAATAACTAAAAAAGAAACTTAACCAAACAAAGAATTAAAGTGCAACAACTAAAAACAGAATGTAAATGGCGCAAATGTAAGGAAGAACATAAAATAAATTAAGAAAATGAAAGAGGAAGAAGATGAAAGGGAAGGCGCCACAATATTCCAATGGATTTGGAAGATTGATAAGCCAAGGAGGATTTGCCACAAAGAGATAGAACTCTTTGATAAGAATCAAGCAAGTTCTCATCCAAGAACTTGAAGAGGAGGAGCCAATGCTCAACTCACAAAAATACCCAAATAGGATAAATTCTAATTTCATTCAAAGTTATCTAAATGAGGTCATACAAGTCCTATTTATAGAAGCTAAGGAACATTCTAGGTTAAGGTGGCTGAGTAATTTCGTGGCCCACATAGCCCAAAATATAATTAAAGACCAAAACCAATTACAAGCCTAAAAATGCCTAATTAAGTCAAATCCGTCCAGAACAGCGTTCCCAACTTCTAGTCGGGTTTTCATCATGATAGAGTACGAATTAGGTCTTGAGCTTCAAATAAGAATTGTAGATAATTCTCTTATCTTTCCAACGAATTAAGAATCACTTCAATCGGACATCTATAACTCAAGATATAGCCAAAATAAGAACACTGATCACTTGGACTTGAATGGTTTTTCTTGGACTTAAATGGATTGATCTTCTTTTGTTGCAAAATTGACTTGCCCCTCCTTTGCCTCCATCAGAAACAGTGGAAGAAGGGAATAATATTCAAGACACAAATTGCTCAAGTGAAACTTTCTCTCCTTTTTTTTTTTTTTTTTACACGAATTTCTTTTTTTTTTTTTTTATAACTTGTTGAAGAGAATTACTTTTGAAAACTTTGTTTTTGGAGCAATAAACAACAACCACGAATTTTCCCTTCAAGAAAAGATCAAAGTAACTTTTGTTTTGGTTTTTGGATAGAAAAGAAGAAAGAGTAGAAGATGAAGAAGAAAAAAAGAATCAAGAACACAAACAAAATTTCAACCAAAGCCTAAGCTTTGATACCACTTGATGACAACCAAATGGTGTGGTTGCCTTTTGAAGATCGTTTGGTTGAATTCAAAGCATTACAATTCGTGTTCTTCTTATGGAAACAAATGAAACAACATAAAAGTGAAGAAAACAAGAAAATGGAAAGAAAGAGATGATGAGGCGCCACAAACCAAGAAGGTTTAATAAGCCAAGTGATGTTCGCCACAAGAATCTTGGATTCTTGATAAGAACTAAGTTTGGTTCAACCAAGAACCTAGGAGAAACAATTCTCACTCAATGGAATTTGATCCAAAATAACTTCAAAGTTGTATTTCTCAAGGTTTTAGGTGCATACATATAATAGTCATCCAACTCTTGGCATCCAAAGACAAGGCATAACCCCCACTTTGAATGGCCTAATTCCTAACTTGATGACCACTAAAACAAAATCAATTCAGCCCCCAAACCCATTCATACACGCCTACCCTTCCTTCTTCATGGGTGGTTACACTTTGTTTGTCAAATTAAAAGTGTAACACTCAAACAATTGAAAGCAGCCCATCAAGCACTCATAACTCACCATCAAGCAATTGAATTCAGCCCCAAGACACTCAATGTCACGCCTACCACTTGTTCTTCATGGGTGGGTTACACTTTGTTTGTCAAATTAAAATTGTAACACTCAAACAATTGGAGGCAGCCACCAAGACACTCATAACTCACCATGAAGCAATTGAGGTCAACCCCAAGCACTCAATGTCACGCCTACTCTCCCTTCATGATGGGTGGTTACACTTTGCTTTGCAAATTAAAAGTGTAACACCCATAACTTATAATTTATTGACTCAACTTAATGAGGAGTTTCTTATAGCATGCAAGCTAAAGATTCCCTCCCCAAGACTCCCTACTCAACGTGTAGCTTCATGGAAAATATGGGCTAGACCTTCATGCAACTCTTAGTGTAGCCCACTAATAGAGAATGCTCAATTGGATCCACTCACATAGCCCATTACACTTTATTGAATTGAAAAACAAAACAACAACTATTAGAGCAAAGTCACGCCCCCTTGTCATCATTATGGGCCTCTACTTGACTAAGATAAGTCACCATCTTGGCCTCCATTCCTTCTAGGCCTGAAGTTGGGCTTGCTTCCATAAAGGTGGTCACCATTTGTTTTAGGACTTCTTGGGCTTTCTTGGTTCTTGATCTGGTCATAGGCCCACCAAGTCCTTGAAGACGAAATTCTGGACGGATTTGGTTTTGATTTTTATTAGTCTTTTGGTTTCCATAAGTTACATGAGTTTGTTAGCTTCCTTAGTGGAGGAATCTTTTGGCTTGCATGCCAAAAGTTACTCCTTGTAGTTATGACTCATCTTTATTGGTTGGTTTTTATTAGAATGGTTATGTTAGGAAAATGGAAAGAAAGAGATGATGAAGGCGCCACAAACCAAGAAGGTTTGATAAGCCAAGTGATGTTCACCATAAGAATCTTGGATTCTTGATAAGAACTAAGCTTGGTTCAACCAAGAACTATGAGAACAATACTCTCACAAATGGAATAAATCCAAATTCAACATAAAAGAGAAGAAATTAAGAAAATGGAAAGAAAGCGATGATGAAGGCGCCACAAACCAAGAAGGTTTAATAAGCCAAGTGATGTTCGCCACAAGAATCTTGGATTCTTGATAAGAACTAAGCTTGGTTCAACCAAGAACTATGAGAAAAATACTCTCACAAATGGAATAAATCCAAATTCAACATCCAAGTTATCTTATTCATCATCATATTAGGCTCATACATATAGGAATTGGGGCTGCCAAGAGTTGGTCCGAAATTGAAATGAAAATTCAAACTAAAAATTGGAGGGAAATCCAAACTTGTTCATTTTTGATGATTTTGAGGAGAATTGAGAGAACTAGCTCCACCTCAAGCCAAAGCTTGATCATCAAATCACAAGAATCATGGATCCACAATTCCTAAGCAACATAAAGCTAAAATGCATAAATCCTAAGATAAGCCTAAGGTTTTAGGCGTGAGGCAACTTGAATTCAAAAAGAAAGGGAAAAGATGAAGGGGAAGGGAAATGGAAGAAAGCGCCACAACACCATGGATTAGATGGAGTGATAAGCTCAAGGAAGATCCGCCACAAGAGTAAGGAGCTCTTGATGAGAATCTGATGCAAACCAAGGATGGTCTACTTTTAAGAGAAGAACAAATTGGAAGAGAATTCTCTCAAGGAATGGTTAGCCTTCATGAAGAAGACAAGTTGGACATGAAGTTTCAATTTGCAAAGCAACTTGATGGGGTGTTGAACCAATTTGCGAAGAAAGACAATAATAGGGAGGAAAAATCCTTGACTTATACTACTCCTAGATTTTATGATTTGTTGAATTTGAAAGAACATGCTTCAATTCATGATTTGCCGAATTTGCATGAACTTGTTTTAAAAAATTATGATAAATCTTTGAGATTTGGGTTTGTTGTTTTACCCCTTATTAGCCTTGGTCGAATTGGAAAGTTTTCTATGAATGATGAAATTGTTTCTAATGTGGACATTACATATGATGGATTCTTTAGACTTGTTTTTGACCCTGGAGGTTGGCTTTGTAGGCAAATGAAGAATAAGAGCTTGGTTTCATTCAAAGGAAATCAAGTTTTCATAGAAATAGACTTTTTCTTAATGCAACTTTCAATAAAACTAATACAGTCCTTTTTTGTGTAGGTTTTGGAGCTATAAATTCGAGGTTGAATTCTCTTGAAGAGGGAGGGAATGATGCAAACCAAGGATAGTCAACTTTTAAGAGAAGAACAAAGCCAATTATGGAACAAGAAGAACCAAATTGAAATTTGTTGAAAAACTTTATTTGAGTTGGTGATGACCTCTCTGCCTTGTTTTGTCTATATCTTGAGATTCAGATATCCGATGGATGAGTTCTTTGATGCGTTGGAAAGCTAAGATAATTATCTACAAATCATATTTCAAACTTTTGGGCGAGATTCGGCTTATACCATGGTGAAAACCGGGATTCAATATTAGGACGAAATTCTGGACGGGATTTTTCTTGTATTTTGGGCTTTCTTTGTATTGGGCTTGTGTTTTGGCCAAGATAGACTCCTTATGCATTACTTAGGAGAAGATTAGGGTTAGCCGTCACCTTCTTAGAATAAAAATTCTATAAATAGGACTTGTATCACCTCATTTCATTAACCTTTGAATAAAATTTGAATTACTCATACTTGAGTTTTCTTGTGAGGCCATAGCCCTCTCATAGTTCTTGGATTAGAACTCTTGATTCTTATCAAGGATTGCTAATCCTTGTGGCGAATCCTCCTTTGGCTCATCAATTTTCCAATTCAATGGATCTTTGAATTGATATTTGTGGCGCCTTCCTTATCATCTCTTCCCCTTTCCATTTTTTATTTTTCATTTGAGTATTGTTATCATTTACTTCTTTACTTTTATGAGTTGTTACCTTAGTGTTTTTTTTTTTAATTTTCGAATTCTTATTGTCCTCTTATTTCTTGAATAGCTTAGTCTTTCTCTTCACTTTTAATTCATTGAGTAGCATAGTTTCTTTCATTTTCTTTATTGTTCACGCAAATAGCTCAAGGAAGATCCTAAAACTAAATGATTCCAACTTGGATCATATCAGAATCACAAGGTTCTACTCTAGAACCTTCAAGAGGAGACTCTCTCTCTCAACTCTCTCTAAATTCTCAGTGTGAGAAAAATTCTAAACTTTCAATTATGATTCAAATGGCTTAAATTTGGGTATTTATATGTTTCCCAAAATGGTGAAGAGAAGCTAGAGCCTATTTCATGGAGTGTGGGCCTTGATGACTTCATTTTGGCCCAATTACAAGTCAAGGTCCAAAAAGTCAAAGTACAAAAAGTCAAAATCCTAATAAAAGTCAAACTACAAAAAGTCGAAGTTCTACTTTTTTTACATATTTTCCTATTCTATTACAAAGTCCTAAAACTAGTGGAGAAATCTTCTTGGTAGCTTTCCATGATCATATCATCCCCTCCTTCTTGAAGAAATTCGTCCACGAATTTGAAGACTTTGAGTCCTACATCACAATACAAGAAATGAGTTTTATTTTAATGGAAGTTGAAAACAAACAAGTATTATTGGAATTTGATACTCCCTTTGTTTCAACTTTTCCACCGGGGTCAAAGACCACTTGTATGAAAATGGCCCAAGTTGCCCATGCAAAATGGGCTATGACCTCTTCAAAAGCCCCTGGAATGTTTTCCCATAAACCCTTCAAATGATTGTGAAAGCCATTGAAGCTTTTGGGTTGTCCTTTTGGTTTTGTGTCATGAGAGTTGGGAACCTTTGGAATGAGACCTTGAGGCTTTGGCCTTGGTTCCACATTCTTAATGTGCACAAGAGGGTCTACACAAAGATGCAAGGGAGAAGTATTAGTAGACAAACAATTATTTGTAAGTTTTTGGGTTTGGTCGACTAATAACTCTTCCTCAACCTTTTCTTTCACTATGAGTAAACTCTCTTTCTTTCTCTCTTCTTTTACCTCAACCTCATTCTTTATTTCTTTTTCCTTGGAGGCTTTTCTTTCTTGCTCTCTTTTGATTTTCATTTTCTTTCTATCCTCACACACTTCTTTTGTAGAAAGTGGCACAAGTTTAATCGTGTGGTTTTTATGTACAAAAGAGAACGTGTTAGTTTGGCCTTCATGAATTACTTTACGATCAAATTGCCATGGCCTTCCAAGTATAACATGACTCACCTCCATAGGAGCCACATCACAAAGAACCTCATCATTGTAATGACCAATGGAAAAATTTAACAAGACTTGTTGATCCACTACTAATTCACCATCATTATTTAGCCATTGTAGTTTATATGGTTGCGGATGAGGAATTGTTTTAAGACCAAGTTTGGTCACCAAGATGGTGCTAGCTACATTGGTGCAACTACCACCATCAATGATCAATGCACAAATTTTACCTTCTATCATGCATCTTGTTTGGAAAATGCTCTCCCTTTGGCTATCATCATTTTCATTAATATGCATTCCTAGTAATCTTCTTACCATGAGTAAATCGCCCTCAATAGGTTTTATCTCACAATCTTTTTCACTCTCACTTGTAGAAGATGCACTAGTGTAAGATGATGATGATGCACTATTTTCAAGTTCTTTACCCCTAGAGATCATGGTTCTCTTGTTGGGGCATTGGGATGCAATGTGTCCTCTTCCAAGGCACTTAAAGCACTTTATATCCCTAGATCTAGGTGCATTAGAATTAGTAGGAGATGAAGGAGATTTAGAGTTAGAAGAATTGGGCCTTGTCCCATTTTTACCCATGTTAGTCGCGGCTCCAATTGCATTGGAGGAGTCTCCCTCCTTCTTAGAATCTTTCCAACTTGTTGAGGAATAGTTAGAAAATGGCTTCTTGTAGGATCTCCTTCTCTTCAATTGTTGCTCAACTTTGATTGCTTGATGCACCAAATCTTCCAATTCAACATAATGATGCAATTCAACTATGTCCAAGATCTCTTGATTCAAACCATCTAGGAACCTTGCTATAGTTGCTTCTCTTTCTTCATTAATTTTTGCCCTAATCAATGCAACCTCCATCTTCTTAAAATATTCATCCACGCTTTTGTTGCCTTGATTAAGCCTTTGAAGCTTATTATGGAGCTCCCTATGATAGTGTGAAGAAACAAATCTCTTCCTCATAATGGCCTTCATTTCTCTCCAAGTAGATATTGGATCATCTCCATTCCTCCTTTTCTCCTTTATTAGTTGATCCCACCATATCAATGCATAGTCTACAAATTCTATGGATGCCACCTTAACCTTCTTCTCTTCACTATAATGTTGGCATGCAAAAATTTGCTCTATTTTGGTTTCCCACTCTAAGTACAATTCGGGATCATTTTTACCTTGAAATGTAGGCACTTTTATTTTCACACCTTCAAGCCTATCTTTTTGTCTCCTCACTCTATCCTCCCCATACTCTCCATGTCTCCTTCTATGCCTCCTTCTCCTTCGGTCATCCTCTTCATATTCATTGTCTTCATGTGATGAATTTGCATGAGAGGAACTTTCTTGTCTTGGACTTCTAGTTCTTGTGCCTCTTGAAGCTCTTTCAAGGCCTTCAAGTCTTTCATTAACCTCATCATTTTGCCTTTCTAGAAGCCTTTCCAAATGCCGTGTCATTCTTTGAAGTTTCATATCATAGGCCAAAGTTCTAGGGGAAGGTGGTGTACTACCTTCACCATCACCTCTAGTTTGTGACATGTTTACAATTTTCAACAATAAAACAAAGAAATAAAATTGGACCTCACCACTCAACTAAGTGTTTCACTCTTAGAATGTTCACTCGTGTATCACACAAATAGGCTTTTTAGCAAATGCACACTCTTGCCTTTTTCCACTCTAAAGTCTCACTCAAAGGCTCTTGAAGTAGAAACAAGCAATTCCAAGATATAAAGCCAAATACACTTGCAAACAAATCAAACCAAGAGTAATTCACTCACAAGAATTTCAAAGAAAGAAAACTACAAGACAAAACTAAGAAGTTTAAAAGACAAACTAAAAATGCTCAACAAGAAATAGCACACTCAAATAGAAATGCAAGAAGACAAGTAGAACAAGAAAGAATTAAGAAGAAAGAAGAAGTTGAAAATGAACTTTTCTTAAGGTGTTCTTGATTTTCGAAATTTTCTTGCTCAAGTAGGCTCAAACACAAAGTTTCTAGGCTGAATAGTGGCAAGTCTTTTTCTGCAAATAATTTTTTTTCGAAACTTTTAGTATTTGCACTTTTCCCCAATTTTTTTTTAAATTTGCGTTTTGGTCCTTTGGATTTTTCAGATTTGGACTCTTTTTCCTTTTCTATAATTTCTGAACTATTTTTTTTATAACAGCCACTGACTTTTTGAAATTGCACAAACAGCCTAAACTAAACAATTAATACAAATGTAAGATCAAAGAGCCTTTCAAAAGTGATTTTGCAAGAAGCAAGTTGAATCCTAGTAACTCAAGCTTAGATTTCACAATTTGATGCTTAGATCTTTCATTCAAGTGGTTGATCAACAAGTTAACCAACACTTTTGAAATTCATCTGATGAAGATCATGCTATCATGCAAGTTGGGCCTCAAACAAGGAGCAAGACTAAAGCCTTGAAGATGCAAGAAGAACTCAAGCAAGAAGAACTTGAGAAAGAAATCGGATTGATCATGCACTTCAAGCCACCACTAGAAGATGATCCAAGCACTATGAACATTTTCTTAATTGAGCTAGTGGAGTAGACATTAGTTTAGTTTAATTAATCTAGCTTAGTCATTGGTTTGGCCTTGTGCCCTTTTACCCCATGATTATGTAATAATTGCTAGACTTTTATGCTTTTGTAATAATGATGCACTTAGACACCTCTATGGTACTTGTGCATTTAGGAACAATAGGTTTTTGGGATCAAATCCCCTAGGATAGCCGTGCACCTTTTCTTAAACAAGGATGATCATGCACTTGGTCCAAATTATGGAATTAGGGAGTCTTAGGAATATTCTCCTAACATCAAGGAGGGATTATGAGCAAACATTAAAAATGCTCCAAGCCCACTCCCTAGGTGCACATGGCGCCTCCTTCTTGGATGGCTTAGGAAACCCTAGTTGTTCTCTTCTATAAATACACCTCTTGTAATCACTTGAGAGGCACCTTTGAATAAAATTTGAATTTCTCATACTTGAGTTTTCTTGTGAGGCCATAGCCCTCTCCTAGTTCTTGGATTAGAACTCTTGATTCTTATCAAGGATTGCTAATCCTTGTGGCGAATCCTCCTTTGGCTCATCAATTTTCCAATTCAATGGAACTTTGTGGCGCCTTCCCTACCATCTCTTCCCCTTTCCATTTTTTATTTTTCATTTGAGTATTGTTATCATTTACTTCTTTATTTTTATGAGTTGTTACCTTAGTGTTTATAATTTTCGAATTCTTATTGTCCTCTTATTTCTTGAATAGCTTAGTCTTTCTCTTCACTTTTAATTCATTGAATAGCATAGTCTCTTTCATTTTCTTTATTGTTCACGCAAATAGCTCAAGGAAGATCCTAAAACTAAATGATTCCAACTTGGATCATATCATGTGGTATCTAGAGCTAGCTCCTTGAGCCATTTCTTTTTCCTAGTTGCGCTATCCTTGTTTTTCTTTTCTTTTGTTCTTAAGTTTTGAGCCACTTGATCTTGATGAGCATCATTAAGAGTGTGCAAATTGTTATGTTGCACCTTGATTGAAAGGTCCTTCAAAGTGGATTCAAGTAAACCAAGTTATTTACAATGTCAAGTAGTGAACTAGACACTTTAATTGGGAAAATAAAATTCTGGGCAGTGTGCTCCCCAATCTCCCATTGTGTTCATCATGTTCATACTTAGAAAGGCTATTTGATTTGCTCACTCCTTACCAAATTGGAATTGAGTGTTTCTTGCATTGGAATTATTTTTTTTGGCCATTTAAAAAGTAAGGTCCCTAAGTTAAAATCAAAAGAGTCAATATACTTTGATTAGAATAAAATACAGGGACCTAAGCCCATAAAAAAAAAATAAAAAAAACGAAATATAAAAAAAAAAAGGAGGCAATTTGGGGCAAATTGCATAGGCCACAAAATAATTTCTAAAAACTTTAGCCTTTCTCAAAGTTGGTTTACTTAGCTGCTGGACTTTAGCTTAATCAAGCTCAAAACTTTGTTTATGAACAAGTATTTGAGTCTTGTCACATCAACTTCCTTTTGAGTGTGCTTTCTTTCTTTAATTTTTTTTTTTTTGCTTGTCTTCTTAAATTCTCTAGTTTTGTCATTGTAGTTTTCCTCTCTTCAAATTCTGAATTGGTTGGCTAAATTAGGATTCTTACACTTGTATTAGCATTTCATACATCAATTGAATCTTGCAAGTTCTTTTACAAGGACTTTTGAGAGGAATTTAAAAGAGAAAAGGCTAGAGTGAAAATTACATTTTGTGAGAAAAGCCAATAGAGAGATAAACACTTGTGAGGTATCATGGAAGAACCACTTGAAAGAGATTCCACACCCCCTTCACCTAGAACAGCCATTTTACAAGTTCAAATGGCGGATATCACTAGACAATTGGAGAGGTTAGGACAACAAGTCCAAGGACTCATAAGACCACCTCCCCAATTTGAACAAGAGTCTCCCTATGAGAGTGAGGGAGAAAGAGACTATAGGAGACCTAGAAGGGAACCAAGGAGGAGACCTAGAGAAGATAGGATGGAGGGAGTAAAAATTAAAATACCTACTTTCCATGGGAGAAATGACCCCTAAGCCTACTTAGAGTGGGAGATGAAGATTGAACAAATCTTCTCATGTCACAACTATAGTGAGGAAAAGAAGGTGAAGATAGCCTCTTTAGAATTCCTAGATTATGCTCTAGTATGGTGGGATCAATTACAAAAGGAGAGAAGGAGGTATGATGAAGATCCCATAATTACTTGGAGGGTGATGAAGAGTGTGATGAGAAAAAGATTTGTACCTTCCCATTACCATAGAGACCTTCACGATAGGCTCCAAAAGCTATCCCAAGGGTCTAGGAGTGTTGATGAGTACTATAAGGAGATGGAAGTAGCTGTGATTAGGGCCAACGTAAAAGAAGATAGGGAGGCCGCTATGGCTACGTTCCTACATGGCCTAAACCCAGAAATCCAAGATGTGGTTGAATTGCAAAGTTATGTGCAAATGGAAGACTTGGTCCACCAAGCTCTAAAGGTGGAACAACAACTTAAAAGAAAGAAACCCAAGTTTTCCTCCTCCAACTATCCTACTTCGAGTTGGAAGGACAAAGCCAAGAGGGAGGGAACCTTTTCCAAAGATAAGGAGGCCACGGCCTTTCCCCCCACTCATGGCAAAAAGGATTTTGTACCTAAATTTGGTGATTCCACTCCTTCATCTTCTAATTCTACAAGGAGTAGAAACATCAAATGCTTCAAATGTTTGGGTAATGGCCATATTGCCTCCCAATGCCCAAACAAGAGAACAATGATTTTAAAAGAAAATGGCAACTTATCAAGTGAAGAATCTTCTCAAGAGGATGATAGTGACATTGAGGTCACTCCTCAAGAAGGTGATTTACTTATGGTAAGAAGACTTTTGGGAGTGCATTGGAAAGACAACAATACTCAAAGAGAAAACATTTTTCACACAAGATGTTTGATTCAAAGCAAAGTTTGCTCTTTGATTATTGATGGGGGAAGTTGTACCAATGTTGCTAGTGAACGATTAATCAACAAACTTGGCCTAAAAACAATTCCTTACCCGAAGCCTTATAAACTTCAATGGTTGAGTGAAGATGGCGAGTTGTTGGTTAATCAACAAGTTTTGGTTAACTTCTCAATTGGAAAGTACAAGGATGATGTCCTATGTGATGTAGTTCCTATGGAGGCCGGCCATGTTCTACTTGGAAGGCCTTGGCAATATGATAGGAATGTGACTCACCATGGATTATCAAACAAATTTGTGTTTGAGCACAACAACCTTAAAATAACACTTGTTCCACTTTCCCCAAAGGAAGTTTGTGAGGACCAAGTCAAATTAAGGTTGAAAAGAGAGCAAGAAGTAAAAGAGAGTGTGCCACATAAAATTGAGAAAGAAAAGAGAGAAGAGCCGAGAGTGAGTAAAAAGGAAAAAGAAAGGAAAGTAGAGAGAAAAGTTGAGAGTTTATTCATGAAAATGAGTGAAGTAAGGAAGGCTTTCTTGGCAAGGAAGCCTATGTACATTTTATATTGCAATGAAAACACTTTGCAAACTCAACTTTCTTCTTCTATTCCTTCTTGCATTTCTAAACTCTTGGATGACTTTGGTGATGTCTTCCCCAATGACATACCCCACGGCCTACCTCCTTTGAGGGGGATTGAGCACCAAATGGATTTAATCCCTAGTGCTTCTATTCCGAATAGGCCGGCCTATAGGGCGAATCCTCAAGAAACTAAAGAAATTGAAAAACAAGTTGAGGATTTGCTTGAAAAAGGTTGGGTGAGGGAAAGTTTGAGCCCATGTGCCATGCCGGTTATCCTAGTACCAAAAAAGGATGGTACTTGGAGGATGTGCACAGATTGTAGGGCAATCAATAACATCACAATAAAGTATAGACATCCCATCCCTTGACTTGATGACATGCTTGATGAATTGCATGGAGCCACACATTTTTCCAAAATTGTCTTGAAAAGTGGCTACCATCAAATTAGAATCAAGGAAGGGGATGAATGGAAAACGGCTTTCAAAACCAAGTTTGGACTCTATGAATGGTTAGTGATGCCATTTGGGCTCACAAATGCCCCAAGTACATTTATGAGGCTCATGAACCATGTCTTGAGAAACTTTCTTGGAAAATTTGTTGTTGTCTACTTTGATGACATTCTAGTGTATAGTAAGTTTCTAGAGGATCACATTACTCATTTGCAAACTGTTTTGAAAACTTTAAGGCATGAAAAGTTGTATGCCAACTTAGAAAAATGCACATTTTGCCAAAGTGAAGTGGTGTTCCTAGGCTTTGTTGTAAGTGCTAGTGGGGTCAAAGTGGATCAAGAGAAAGTTAAGGCAATTAGTGAGTGGCCAACACCCAAAACCGTGAGTGAAATAAGAAGTTTTCATGGGTTGGCTGGTTTTTATAGACGGTTTGTGAAGGATTTTAGCACCTTGGCTGCCCCTCTCAATGATCTTGTCAAAAAGAATGTCCCATTCAAATGGGGAGAGGCCCAAGAAAATGCTTTCCAAACCCTCAAGCATAGACTCACTAATGCACCCATCCTTGCTTTGCCTAACTTTCAAAATAGTTTTGAAATTGAGTGTGATGCTTCAAACATTGGCATAGGGGCTGTTTTATTGCAAAATGGACACCCCATTGCATATTTTAGTGAAAAACTTAATGGAGCTGTTTTGAATTACTCCACTTATGACAAGGAATTGTATGCACTTGTTAGAGCTTTACGAACTTGGCAACATTACTTATTACCTAAGGACTTCGTCATTCATAGTGATCATGAGTCCTTAAAACATTTGAAAGGCCAAAGTAAACTCAACAAGAGGCATGCTAAGTGGGTAGAGTTCATTGAGCAATTCCCCTATGTGATTAAACACAAGCAAGGGAAAGCTAATATTGTGGCCGATGCTCTCTCAAGAAGACATGCATTGATGGCCACACTTGAAACAAAATTGCTTGGCTTTGATCACATTAAGGACTTGTATGAAAAGGATGAGGACTTCTCTCAAATGTTTGTGGCATGCGAAAATATGTCCCAAAATGGATACTATAGGCATAATGGTTATTTGTTTAAAGAAAAGAGACTTTGTGTGCCTAGAGGATCCATGAGGGAACTGCTTGTGAGAGAAGCCCACTTGGGTGGATTGATGGGTCACTTTGGAGTGCAAAAGACATTAGACATTTTACATGAGCACTTCTTTTGGCCTAAAATGAAGCATGATGTGCATAAGCTTTGCTCCACTTGTATTGTTTGCAAAAGAGCCAAGTCAAAGCTTATGCCTCATGGTCTCTACACTCCTCTTCCTATTCCCTCTTCTCCTTGGGAAGACTTATCCATGGACTTCATTGTTGGATTACCTAGGACCAAGAGGGGAAAGGATTCTATTTTTGTGGTAGTGGATAGATTTTCTAAAATGGCTCATTTCATTCCATGCCACAAGGTAGATGATGCTTGTGTAGTGGCCGAATTGTTCTTTAAAGAGGTTGTGAGACTCCATGGCATTCCAAAAAGCATTGTCTCAGATAGAGACACCAAATTTTTAAGCCATTTTTGGAGGACTCTTTGGGGTAAACTTGGTACTAAACTCCTCTTTTCAACAACTTGTCATCCTCAAACGGATGGACAAACGGAAGTAGTGAATAGGACTCTTGGCACCCTCCTCAGAACCATTCTTAGCAAACATATTAAGTCTTGGGACGACCATTTGCCTTATGTTGAATTTGCATACAACCGAAGTCCTCATTCTACTACTCAATCTTCTCCTTTTGAGATTGTTTATGGGTTTAATCCTTTGACCCCTCTAGACTTGCTTCCTGTGCCTAACACCTCCTCTTTAGTCCATAAGGATGGAGTTGCTAAGGCCGAATTTGTTAAGAAAATGCATGCTAAGGTTAAATCCCAAATTGAACATAAAATGGAACAATATGCTAGGCAAGCCAACAAGCATAGAAAGAAAGTGATTTTCAACCCGGGTGACTTGGTTTGGATCCACTTTCGAAAGGAGCGATTCCCATCACAAAGAAAATCCAAACTCCTTCCAAGGGGGGATGGACCATTCAAAGTGTTGGAACGAATCAATGATAATGCTTACAAAGTTGACTTGCCCGGTGAATTTGGTGTTAGTGCAACTTTCAATGTTAGTGACTTATCTCCCTTTGATGTAGATGATGATGAGATTCCAAATTTGGACAAATTCTTTTGAAGAGGGAGGGGATGATGAAGATCATGCTATCATGCAAGTTGGGCCTCAAACCTTGAAGATGCAAGAAGAACTCAAGCAAGAAGAACTTGAGAAAGAAATCGGATTGATCATGCACTTCAAGCCACCACTAGAAGATGATCCAAGCACTATGAACATTTTCTTAATTGAGCTAGTGGAGTAGACATTAGTTTAGTTTAATTAATCTAGCTTAGTCATTGGTTTGGCCTTGTGCCCTTTTACCCCATGATTATGTAATAATTGCTAGACTTTTATGCTTTTGTAATAATGATGCACTTAGACACCTCTATGGTACTTGTGCATTTAGGAACAATAGGTTTTTGGGATCAAATCCCCTAGGATAGCCGTGCACCTTTTCTTAAACAAGGAGGATCATGCACTTGGTCCAAATTATGGAATTAGGGAGTCTTAGGAATATTCTCCTAACATCAAGGAGGGATTATGAGCAAACATTAAAAATGCTCCAAGCCCCCTCCCTAGGTGCACACGACGCCTCCTTCTTGGATGGCTTAGGAAACCCTAGTTGTTCTCTTCTATAAATACACCTCTTGTAATCACTTGAGAGGCACCTTTGAATAAAATTTGAATTACTCATACTTGAGTTTTCTTGTGAGGCCATAGCCCTCTCCTAGTTCTTGGATTAGAACTCTTGATTCTTATCAAGGATTGCTAATCCTTGTGGCGAATCCTCCTTTGGCTCATCAATTTTCCAATTCAATGGAACTTTGTGGCGCCTTCCCTACCATCTCTTCCCCTTTCCATTTTTTATTTTTCATTTGAGTATTGTTATCATTTACTTCTTTATTTTTATGAGTTGTTACCTTAGTGTTTATAATTTTCGAATTCTTATTGTCCTCTTATTTCTTGAATAGCTTAGTCTTTCTCTTCACTTTTAATTCATTGAATAGCATAGTCTCTTTCATTTTCTTTATTGTTCACGCAAATAGCTCAAGGAAGATCCTAAAACTAAATGATTCCAACTTGGATCATATCATCATCAAGATCTATGAAGCTATTATCCCAAGGATCTCAAGAAATATGAAGAACACTTATGAACATCAAGAAAAATACAAATTCAAGAGAATTAACAAAACTAACTCAAATCTAAGTTGATCTCGAAAATTCCAACACAAATAACAACAAACTACACAAGTAGAACACAAAATCAAGATCAAAAGGATCTAGATCTAGAATTTTTTTGAATTTGAAAAAGTGGCGCCAAAAATTTGAAATTACCGCCAAAATTTTTTTGAATTTTTTTAGCTTCTAACTCTCCTAGAGGCTAGCTCTAGATACCAAATGTTACGATCCAAGATGGATCTATTGAATGTAGGATCGTTCTAGGAGAATTGATCCGAAATTGAAATGAAAATTCAAACTAAAAATTGGAGGGAAATCCAAACTTGTTCATTTTTGATGATTTTGAGGAAAATTGAGAGAACTAGCTCCACCTCAAGCCAAAGCTTGATCATCAAATCACAAGAATCATGGATCCACAATTCCTAAGCAACATAAAGCTAAAATGCATAAATCCTAAGATAAGCCTAAGGCTTTAGGCGTGAGGCAACTTGAATTCAAAAAGAAAGGGAAAAGATGAAGGGGAAGGGAAATGGAAGAAAGCGCCACAACTCCATGGATTAGACGGAGTGATAAGCTCAAGGAAGATCCGCCACAAGAGTAAGGAGCTCTTGATGAGAATCACAAGGTTCTACTCTAGAACCTTCAAGAGGAGACTCTCTCTCTCAACTCTCTCTAAATTCTCAATGTGAGAAAAATTCTAAACTTTCAATTATGATTCAAATGGCTTACATTTGGGTATTTATATGCTTCCCAAAATGGTGAAGAGAAGTTAGCACCTATTTCATGGAGTGTGGGCCTTGATGACTTCATCTTGGCCCAATTACAAGTCAAGGTCCAAAAAGTCAAAGTACAAAAAGTCAAAATCCTAATAAAAGTCAAACTACAAAAAGTTGAAGTTCTACTTTTATTACATATTTTCCTATTCTATTACAAAGTCCTAAAACTAGTGGAGAAATCTTCTTGGTAGCTTTCCATGATCATATCAAAGTCATCATAAGATTCCATAACCCCCCAATAACTATCATGAATATGCCACTAATTGATGAAATGATGACAACAATAAGTGGCTGCCTAAAAACATAACCATTCTAATAAAAACCAACCAATAAAGATGAGTCATAACTACAAGGAGTAACTTTTGGCATGCAAGCCAAAAGATTCCTCCACTAAGGAAGCTAACAAACTCATGTAACTTATGGAAACCAAAAGACTAATAAAAATCAAAACCAAATCCATCCAGAATTTCGTCTTCAACTTCCAGCCCATTTTCCACCATGATAGATGCCGAATTTGCTCAAGAAGCGTGAAATATAAGTTGTAGAAAATTTGGTTATCTTTCTAACACATCAAGAAACACATCATTTGGACTTCTGTAGCGCTTGATTCATCCAAAACAAGACTGACAAGTAATTTTCAATAAATATAAGAATTTTTGCAAATAGCAATTTTGTTCTTCCTTTTTCATTTCAGGCTTCATAATTCTTGTCAAGGGTGTCCATTCTAGATTCACATCATTCCCTCCCTCTTGAAGAGAATTCGACCTCGAATTTCTAGCTCCAATACCTCCAGGGTCGAAAATAAGTATAAAGAACTCACTACATGTTACTTCCACATTAGACAAATTTTGAAGTTTGTTGGAAGGATTTGCTTGCTCCTCTTTTCTTTTGGTTGCCAAGGCTTATCTTTACCAAAGTCACAAAAGGTAATCACTTCTTGAGGAGATTCTCCTTGATTCACTTTCTTCTCTTCATGACCTAAGGAAGAAATGTTAGACAAAGAAACAAAATAAGAAAAATCCCAACACTTGAATCCACAAGTCAACTTAGAAGAAGGGATTAGAGTAGTTGAAGGCCATGAGTTCTGTAGTGATTTTATGGAATTGGTCATTGCGTCTTGAAGTACAATGGTTGTTGTGCAATCATCCTTTGAAATTTTATCCTCAACCTCCTTCACAATAGAATCAACAAAAGATGGAAAAATGTTAGGATTAGAACAAGTATCCATGATGACTTCCTTCACCAATATCTCTTTTCCCTCTCCCTCTCTTGCACTACTCTCTTTTTCACTCACCTCATTTTCTAGTCTTCTCTCAACATGGACCTCACTCTCTTCAATCTTTTCTTTCAATTTCTCCTTTTCACTCAAGGCTTTCTCTTTTTCTCTCATCTTAGGTTGATCCTCACTAACTTCTCTTGGAGGCAAAGGAGTAAGAGCGACCTTTCGGTTTTGGTGCATAAAAGAGTACTTGTTGGTGCTGCAGTCACGCTTTGCTTTCCGTTGAATCTTCCATGGACGTCCAAGTGACAAGTGTCTAGTTTTTGTAGGCACCACATCACAAAGCACCACATCTTCATATCCATCAACCTTGAATGAAACTAGTACTTGTTTGTTCACAATCATGCTACCCATATCACTAAATTCTGGATCCTCGAGACTATTGAGTGAATATGGTTGCGGATGCTTCAGAACATGAAGTGACAACTTCTCCACCAAGGTTGTGCTGGCCATGTTGATGTAACTTTTCCTATCAATGGTCAAGCTACATATCTCATCATTCACATAACATTTTGTAGAGAAAAGATCCTTCTTTTTTTTGACTTCCATGTTGGTGACACAAAAACAAATTCAACCAAAGCCTAAGCTTTGATACCACTTGATGACAACCAAATGGTGAGGTTGCCTTTTGAAATCTTATGGTTGAATTTCAAACATGATAAGTCACCATCTTGGCCTCCATTCCTTCTAGGCCTGAAGTTGGGCTTGCTTCCATAAAGGTGGTCACCATTTGTTTTAGGACTTCTTGGGCTTTCTTGGTTCTTGATCTGGTCATAGGCCCACCAAGTCCTTGAAGTGCTTCTTGGTCCATACTCCTTATTGGGCTCATATCATCTATCCTCTCTATCATGCCTCCTTCCTCTATGTCCTCCTCCTCTAGGTCTTCCTCTTTCACTTTCATATCCACTTGACTCATCACGGGTGTGAAGGTTGGCAAGTTGTCTATCATAATTTGCTTGCATTGCCTCCATTTGCCTTGTAAGGGTGTGGATTTGATTAGTCATCCTAGCTTGGAGAATTGCGGACCTTGGAGAAAGAGGTGGGCTATCATCTGCCATCACTTGAAACAAAAGATTAAATATAACAAGAATTTTAAACTTCTCACCACACTCCCTCACGTGTTTCACTCAAAATTGTGATACACTCAATTAGGCTTTTTCCACACAATATGTAATTTTGCACTCTTGCCTTTTTCCTCTCAATATGTCCTCTTATAGTTCTTAAAGGAGTCAACCTCCAATCAACACAAAAATGTCCAAATCCAAATAGCAATATTCAACAAGACTTATCAAGAACAAAGGAAAAGCAAGACAAGGAAAAGCTTTCAGAAGAATACAAACAAGAATGAAGGGAAACTTTGTCATGAACACAATTTGCCCAAATAAGATTTTTTTTTTTTCTATTCTTTCTCTATTTTTTTTTTTGTGCTGGTTTCTTTTTTTTTTCTTTTTTTTTTTTTACACTTTCATGAAGAGAAAAACACTTGCAAACTTGTTTTGGGGCAGAAACATAAAAGCAACGAAAATTCCCTTCATAATAGAATCAAAGTAATATTTGGATAGAAAAGAAGAAAGGTTGAAGATGAAGAAGAAGAAGAAAATTGAAGAACAAAACACAAAAATAATTCAACCAAACTTGAGCTTTGATGCCACTTGATGACAACCATATTAGTGGGTTGCCTTGTTGATGATCTTAGGTTGAATTATCAAGCACAATTGGTGAGACTTTCATAGAAACGTAAGAATACATGTATTGTTCAAATCAAGAAAGTAGAAAAACAGAAAATGGATGAAGATGAGGAAAGGGAGAGGCGCCACAAATCCAAGGGGATTTGATAAGCCTAATGAAGATCGCCACAAAAGTCTTGTACTCTTGATAAGATCAACGGGGTGGCTCAATCAAGAATCTTAGAGAGACAATACCCTCACAATTGGATTCAATCCAAAATCAACTTCTTAGTTATCATTCCTCTTCATAAAATTCGAATACATATAGGCTTGAGGGAGTTGCATGAAGATGCAACCAAGGGTCACCATGAAGTGAATTAAACTCCCCCTCATAAAAGTAGCAAATATGCATTAAGACTAATAAAAAGAACTAACCATCCACTAAGTGGCTATTAAACTTAACTCTTCATCTTTCTAAGGAGTTACCTAGCCATGCAAGCCAAAGGTTATCCTCCTTTGTGCTCATGAATTTCGTGCTCCCCTCCAAATGGGTCTTAGCCCAAATTAGTGTAACCCACTTATCATAGAAATCAAAGTAAATCACCCAAAAATTGGGTCCACTCATAGTTTATTACACTTTTATTCAACTAGAAATAAAACTAGTAAATGGGCTTTGAAGAAGCTATGAGACACGCCCCTCATCATCATATATCTTCAAGTTGGATGAGACAAGTAACCTATTTGAGCTCCATTTGATTTAGTCTTGACTTTGGGCTTGCTTCCATGAAGATTGTTATCATTTGATTTAAACTTCTTGGGCTTTCTTGATCCTTGCCCTTGTCATAGGTCCACCAAGTTCTTGTAGTGCTCCTTGGTCCAAGCTCCTTCTTTGGGCTCATATCAACATAGCTAGAAGGAGGCGCAAGGATCTTGCATGACCTTCCATCCATTTTGTTGTTTCGTATAAATAGGTGTTTCTGGTGAATGAATTGAATTTCTCCAAGTTTGAGAAGAGTGAGTTCAGAGTAGTCTCCTCTTTGGGTTCTTAAGTAGAACCATTGCTAGATTCTTATCAAGAGCTTCCGATCTCTTGTGGCGATCCAACCTTGGCTTATCACTTCTTCCAATCAATGGACTCAGTGTGGCGCCATTCCCTCCTCTTCTTGCCCTTCCAAATTTTCTATTCTTTACTTTACCTGCTTGCAATCTATGTTACTTCATGCACATGGTGACGATACTTAGTACTTCACGATCAAATTCGATTTTCTTAGTTTTTGTTGCAATTGCAATTCTTCTATTCTTGATCTTGTGAATTCACGGCTCAGGCTTGAGAATTGCACCCAAGCTGCATGCATTGTACTTGCTTCATTAGTGATATGATCCTAAGGAAGGAACATATAAAAATTCGGATCTATCCTTGAGTGACAATCAAAATTCAAAGAAGAAGAATAGAAAAAAATGGCCAAGATAAGAAATGGAAGGTAGGCGCCACAATTCCAAGGGGAATTGATAAGCCAAGGTGAGGATCGCCACAAGAATCTTGGACTCTTGAAAGATCAAAGGGTGAAGAACCGAAGAGAAATAATTCTCACAAATGGAATTACTACAAATTCAACATCCAAGTTTTCTTATTCATCATCATATTAGGCTCATACATATAGGAATTGGGGCTGCCAAGAGTTGGCTTACACAAGTCATCATAAGATTCCATAACCCCCCTAATAACTATCATGAATATGCCACTAATTGATGAAATGATGACAACAATAAGTGGCTGCCTAAAAACATAACCATTCTAATAAAAACCAACTAATAAAGATGAGTCATAACTACAAGGAGTTACTTTTGGCATGCAAGCCAAAAGATTCCTCCACTAAGGAAGCTAACAAACTCATGTAACTTATGGAAACCAAAAGACTAATAAAAATCAAAACCAAATCCGTCCAGAATTTCGTCTTCAACTTCCAGCCCATTTTCCACCATGATAGATGCCGAATTTGGTCAAGAAGCGTGAAATATAGGTTGTATAAAATTTTGTTATCTTTCTAACACATCAAGAAACACATCATTTGGACTTCTGTAGCTCCTGATTCATCCAAAACAAGACAGACAAGTAATTTTCAATAAATATAAGAATTTTTGCAAATAGCAATTTTGTTTTTCCTTTTTCATTTCGGGCTTCATAATTCTTGTCAAGGGTGTCCATTCTAGATTCACATCATTCCCTCCCTCTTGAAGAGAATTCGACCTCGAATTTCTAGCTCAAATACCTCCAGTGATGACAACCAAATGGTGTGGTTGCCTTTTGAAGATCGTTTGGTTGAATTCAAAACAAGTAAATTTTGTGTTCTTCTTAAGGAACAAATTGTAGCAACATAAAATTGAAGAAAATAAGAAAATGGTGAAGAAAGAGATGATGAGGCGCCACAAACCAAGAAGGTTTGATAAGCCAAGCGATGTTCGCCATAAGAACCTTGGATTCTTGATAAGAACTAAGTTTGGTTCAACCAAGAACCTAAGAGAACAATTCTCTCACAAATGGAATTAATCCAAATTCAACATCCAAGTTGTCTTATTCCATGTTTCTAGGTGCATACATATAGTAGTGGAAGGCATGAAGATGCCATCAAAAGGTCACCATAAAGTGACTTGACCCCACCCTAACATATAATAATTCCTACTAAAAACTAATTAAAAGAAAAGAACCATAACCACCAAATAAAGACTCTCTAATGTGCGGTTATTAACTCCATAACCACCATATAATGACTCTCCAATAAGTGGCCAAACATTCCATAACCTCCCAAGGAGTTACTAAGGCATGCAAGCCAAAAGTTACCCTCTTTTCTTATCATAAAATTCGACCCCACCATCCTACAATAGCCAAATAACATATTGAAATAAAAACTAAATACAAGCCTAAAACAAAATGGGTCAAATCCGTCCAGAATTTCGTGCATAATTTCTAGCCCTATTTTATTGATGATAAAGATCGAATTAGGTCTTGATTATAGAAATACAACTTATAGAAAATTCTTTTATCTTTCTAACGGCACCAAGAACAGTGAAATCGGATTATCAGAGAACAAGTTACAATCAAAACGAGGCATAAGGTCACTTGGACTTGAATGGTTTGACCTCCTCTTGTTGCAAACTTGAATTGCCCCCTCTTGGCTCATATCATCCAGGGTCGAAAATAAGTATAAAGAACTCATTACATGTTACTTCCACATTAGACAAATTTTGAAGTTTGTTGGAAGGATTTGCTTGCTCCTCTTTTCTTTTGGTTGCCAAGGCATAATTATCTTTAACAAAGTCACAAAAGGTAATCACTTCTTGAGGAGATTCTCCTTGATTCACTTTCTTCTCTTCATGACCTAAGGAAGAAATGTTAGATAAAGAAACAAAATAAGAAAAATCCCAACACTTGAATCCACAAGTCAACTTAGAAGAAGGGATTAGAGTAGTTGAAGGACATGACTTCTGTAGTGATTCTATGGAATTTGTCATTGCGTCTTGAAGTACAATGGTTGTTGTGCAATCATCCTTTGAAATTTTATCCTCAACCTCCTTCACAATAGAATGAACAAAAGATGGAAAAATGTTAGGATTAGAACAAGTATCCATGATGACTTCCTTCACCAATATCTCTTTTCCCTCTCCCTCTCTTGCACTACTCTCTTTTTCACTCACCTCATTTTCTAGTCTTCTCTCATCGTGGACCTCACTCTCTTCAATCTTTTCTTTCAATTTCTTTTTTTCACTCAAGGCTTTCTCTTTTTCTCTCATCTTAGGTTGATCCTCACTAACTTCTCTTGGAGGCAAAGGAGCAAGAGTGACCTTTCGGTTTTGGTGCATAAAAGAGTACTTGTCGGTGCTGTAGTCACGCTTTGCTTTCCGTTGAATCTTCCATGGACGTCCAAGTGACAAGTGTCTCGTTTTTGTAGGCACCACATCACAAAGCACTACATCTTCATATCCATCAACCTTGAATGAAACTAGTACTTGTTTGTTCACAATCATGCTACCCATATCACTAAATTCTGGATCCTCGAGACTATTGAGTGAATATGGTTGCGGATGCTTCAGAACATGAAGTGACAACTTCTCCACCAAGGTTGTGCTGGCCATGTTGATGTAACTTTTCCTATCAATGGTCAAGCTACATATCTCATCATTCACATAACATTTTGTAGAGAAAAGATCCTTCTTTTTTTTTTACTTCCATGTTGGAGACACAAAAACAAATTCAACCAAAGCCTAAGCTTTGATAACACTTGATGACAACCAAATTAGTGGGTTGCCTTGTTGATGATCTAAGGTTGAATTATCAAGCACAATTGGTGAGACTTTCATAGAAACGTAAGAATACATGTATTGTTCAAATCAAGAAAGTAGAAAAACAGAAAATGGATGAAGATGAGGAAAGGGAGAGGCGCCACAAATACAAGGGGAATTGATAAGCCAAGGTGAGGATCGCCACAAGAATCTTGGACTCTTGATAAGATCAAAGGGTTGGCCCAATGAAGAACCGAAGAGAAATAATTCTCACAAATGGAATTACTCCAAATTCAACATTCAAGTTATCTTATTCATCATCATATTAGGCTCATACATATAGGAATTGGGGCTGCCAAGCGTTGGCTTACACAAGTCATCATAAGATTCCATAACCCCCCTAATAACTATCATGAATATGCCACTAATTGATGAAATGATGACAACAATAAGTGGCTGCCTAAAAACATAACCATTCTAATAAAAACCAACTAATAAAGATGAGTCATAACTTCAAGGAGTTACTTTTGGCATGCAAGCCAAAAGATTCCTCCACTAAGGAAGCTAACAAACTCATGTAACTTATGGAAACCAAAAGACTAATAAAAATCAAAACCAAATCCGTCCAGAATTTCGTCTTCAACTTCCAGCCCATTTTCCACCATGATAGATGCCGCATTTGGTCAAGAAGCGTGAAATATAAGTTGTATAAAATTTTGTTATCTTTCTAACACATCATTTGGACTTCTGTAGCTCCTGATTCATCCAAAATAAGACAGACAAGTAATTTTCAATAAATATAAGAATTTTTGCAAATAGCAATTTTGTTCTTCCTTTTTCATTTCGGGCTTCA
Source organism: Ammopiptanthus mongolicus (assembly GCA_039655645.1). Taxonomy (NCBI): domain Eukaryota; kingdom Viridiplantae; phylum Streptophyta; class Magnoliopsida; order Fabales; family Fabaceae; genus Ammopiptanthus; species Ammopiptanthus mongolicus. Next base: position 58,346,261 of record CM077347.1, on the reverse strand, counting down.
TAATTCTTGTCAAGGGTGCCCATTCTAGATTCACATCAATTAGCATTCTCTTGGTTGGCACTGCGATAACATTCTTGATCAAGTTTGTTTTCCCTCCAAATTTTCATTTGAATTTTTGTTCAATTTTGATCAAAGCCCTTAGATAGATACTATATTTCCTTGATTCAATCAGGATCACATCATTTGGTATCTAGAGCTAGTCTCTAGGAGCTTTGAGTCTTTGGATTCGGTTTTGTAGTTCGAAAGGTTGAAATTGGCTCCAAAAATCTTTTTGAATTTCGTGTAGATTCTTGGTCTTTGACCTTGAATAGTGTTTCAATTATGTTCTTTCGATGTGAACTGTTTAATCCTTCACTTAGTAGTGATAATGTTGGGTGAGGGAGCATTAGTTTTGAATTTCATGTTCTTGAGCATGTTCTTGGCGTTCATCCTTAGTTCTTCAAAGATCCTTGGGAATCGCGCCTCGTAGATCTTGACGACTTCCATGATGCGTTCTTGAAGTGTTGATCAACCAGTTGATTGAAAGATCTTGGCATGGAGTTTCGAATTCTAGTCTTACTTTTTGTTTGGAAATTAGAATTGTGCTTGTTCTGGTTGATTTAATTTCTGCATGATGGCCTCAAGATAACACTTGTACCACTCTCTTCAGGAGAGGTTAGCGAGGATAAAAAGAAATTGAGAATCAAAAAAGAACAAGAGAGAAAATGATATGATCCAAATCCGGACCGCCTTGAAATTTTAGGAAAAGGAATGGATATTGACGCCACACTCAAGATGTAGGTGAGAAGGTGATGACAACCAAATGGTGAGGTTGCCTTTTGAAGATCTTATGGTTGAATTCAAAGCATGATAATTTCGTGCTCTTCTTATATGAATAAAATGAATCAACATAAAAGTGAAGAAAGTAAGAAAAATGGAAAGAAAGAGATGATGAAGGCGCCACAAACCAAGCAGGTTTGATAAGCCAAATGATGTTCGCCACAAGAACCTTGGATTCTTGATAAGAACTAAGTTTGGTTCAACCAAGAACCTAAGAGAACAATTCTCTCACAAATGGAATTAATCCAAATTCAACATCCAAGTTGTTTTATTCATGTTAGTAGGCACATACTTATAGGAATTGGGGCTGCCAAGAGTTGGCTTACACAAGTCATCATAAGATTCCATAACGCCCCTAATGACTATGCCACTAATTGGTGAAATCATAACATCAATAAGTGGCTGCCTAAAAACATAACCATTCTAATAAAAACCAATAATAAAGATAAGTCATAAAACTACAAGGAGTTACTTTTGGCATGCAAGCCAAAGGTTACTCTCCTTTTCTGCCTGAAAAACGTGCACCCCCTTATTCCAATTGGGTCAGGCCCAAACAACAAATTAGTGCAGCTCACACAACATAATAACCAAAATATTTTCGTCTAGGAATTCGTCTTCAACTTCCATCCCATTTTCCACCATGATAGAGGCCGAATTAGGTCAAGAAGCGTGAAATATAATTTGAAGAACATTTTGTTATCTTTTTAATGCATCAAGAAACACATCATTCGGACTTCTGTAGCTCCTGATTCATCCAAAACAAGATAGACGAGTAATTTTTAATAAAAATACCAATTTCTGTAAATACCAATTTTGTTCGTCCTTTTTTATTTCGAGCTTCATAATTCTTGTCAAGGGTGTCCATTCTAGATTCACATCATTCTCTCCCTCTTCAAGAGAATTCGACCTCGAATTTCTAGCTCCAATACCTCCAGGGTCGAAAATAAGTATAAAGAACTTATCACATGTGATATGATCCAAGAGGGAGTCATCAAGATTTAGGATCTATCCTTGAACTTGTTTAGGATTATTTGCAAAAAAACAAAGAAGAAGATGAAAAGGTTCTTTGGAACCCGAAATATAAAAGGTCAAAATAATAAAAAACAACTATCAATAGGATAAGATGAAGATCAAAGTAACTATAAAGGAAATAACAAGATAAGGAAAAAAAAACGTATAAATGGGCGTGGGGAATTAAGCATAAAGGAAATCAGAAAAGACGAAAATGGAAGAGATAGGAGATGGAAAGAAGGCGCCACAATAATCCAATGGATTTGGAAGATTGATAAGCCAAGTGAGGATTCGCCACAAAGAGATGGAACTCTTTGATAAGAATCAAGCAAGTTCTAATCCAAGAACTTGAAGAGGAGCCATATTGCTCAACTCACACTCAAAAATGAGCACATTCTCTAAACTTTTATTCATCCAAAATGTTTGCTTACATGGGTATATATAGGCTTCAAGTGAGGATCTAGATTATTCCTACACTAAGTCTCTTCCTCTTCTAGAGAACATACTAGAACATAAGTACTAGGTGCACCCCAACAATAGAAAGCCCAAAATACAAGCCCAAATATTTGGTTAGAAACAAATGACTAATTTTCGTCCAAAATCATGTCCTAAACTTCCAGCCCAGTTTTAACCATGATAGAGGCCGAATCTGGTCATGAGACTAGAAATACTATGTGTAGATAAGGATCTAAGCTTTCCAACGCATCATAGAACACTTCCATCGGATGTCCGGAACTCAAGATAAACCGATAACTAGAAAGACATGTCATTTGGACTTGGATGGTTTGACTTGGACTTGAATCGGTTGAACTCCTCTTGTTGCAAAGTTGACTTGCCCCATTTGGCCTTCATCATACCCTCCTTCAAAGGTGACATTTTGGATGAATAAAAGTTTAGAGAATGTGCTCATTTTTGAGTGTGAGTTGAGCAATATGGCTCCTCTTCAAGTTCTTGGATTAGAACTTACTTGATTCTTATCAAAGAGTTCCATCTCTTTATGGGGAATCCTCACTTGGCTTATCAATCTTCCAAATCCATTGGATTATTGTGGCGCCTTCTTTCCATCTCCTATCTCTTCCATTTTCATCTTTTCTGATTTCCTTTATGCTTAATTCCCCACGCCCATTTATACGTTTTTTTTTTTTTTAATCCAAATTCAACATCCAAGTTGTATTTCTCATCATATTAGGCTCATACATATAGGAATTGGGGCTGCCAAGAGTTAGCTTACACAAGTCATCATAAGATTCCATAACCCCCTAATAACTATCACGAATATGCCACTAATTGATGAAATGATGACAACAATAAGTGGCGGCCTAAAAAGATAACCATTCTAATAAAAACCAACTAATAAAGATGAGTCATAACTACAAGGAGTTACTTTTGGCATGAAAGCCAAAAGATTCCTCCACTAAGGAAGCTAACAAACTCATGTAACTTATGGAAATCAAAAGACTAATAAAAATCAAAACCAAATCCGTCCAGAATTTCGTCTTCAACTTCCAGCCCATTTTCCACCATGATACATGCCGAATTTGGTCACGTAGCGTGAAATATAATTTGTAGAAAAGTTTGTTGTCTTTCTAACACATCAAGAAACACATCATTTGGACTTCTGTAGCTCCTGATTCATCCAAAACAAGACAGACAAGTAATTTTCAATAAAAATAAGAATTTCTGCAAATAGCAATTTTGTTCTTCCTTTTTCATTTCGGGCTTCATAATTCTTGTCCAGGGTGTCCATTCTAGACTCACATCATTCCCTCCCTCTTGAAGAGAATTCGACCTCGAATTTCTAGCTCCAATACCTCCAGGGTCGAAAATAAGTATAAAGAACTCATCACATGTTACTTCCACATTAGACAAATTTTGAAGTTTGTTGGAAGGATTTGCTTGCTGCTCTTTTCTTTTGGTTGCCAAGGCATAATTATCTTTACCAAAGTCACAGAAGGTAATCACTTCTTGAGGAGATTCTCCTTGATGTTGTTGTGCAATCATCTTTTGAAATTTTATCCTCAACCTCCTTCACAAGAGAATCAACAAAACAAGGAAAAATGTTAGGATTAGAACAAATATCCATGATGATTTCCTTCACCAATATCTCTTTTCCCTCTCCCTCTCTTGCACTACTCTCTTTTTCACTCACCTCATTTTCTAGTTGTTATGATCCAAGATGGATCTATTGAATGTAGGATCGTTCTAGGAGAATTGATCCGAAATTGAAATGAAAATTCAAACTAAAAATTGGAGGGAAATCCAAACTTGTTCATTTTTTATGATCTTGAGGAAAATTGAGAGAACTAGCTCCACCTCAAGCCAAAGCTTGATCATCAAATCACAAGAATCATGGATCCACAATTTCTAAGCAACATAAAGCTAAAATGCGAAAATCCTAAGATAAGCCTAAGGCTTTATGCGTGAGGCAACAAGAATTCAAAAAGAAAGGGAAAAGATGAAGGGGAAGGGAAATGGAAGAAAGCGCCACAACTCCATGGATTAGATGGAGTGATAAGCTCAAGGAAGATCCGCCACAAGAGTAAGGAGCTCTTGATGAGAATCACAAGGTTCTACTCTAGAACCTTCTAGAGGAGACTCTCTCTCTCAACTCTCTCTAAATTCTCAATGTGAGAAAAATTCTAAACTTTCAATTATCATTCAAATGGCTTACAAGGAGGTATTTATATGACCTCTCATCCTCTCAAGCTCTCATGTGCGCCTAAGCTACAAGGCTTAAGGCTTGTGCGTGCCTCTCCTCTATTGGATGGGCCTTGATGACTCCATCTTGGCCCATTTACAAGTCCAAGACCAAAAAGTCAAACTACAAAAAGTCAAAGTACAAAAAAAATCCTACTTTTATTACATATTTTCCTATGCTTTTACAAAGTCCTAAAACTAGTGGAGAAAACCTCTTGATAGCTTTCCAGGATCATATCATCCCCTCCTTCTTGAAGGAATTCATCCACGAATTTGAAGACTTTGAGTCCTACATCACAATACACGTAATGAGTTTTATTTTAATGGAAGTTAAAAAAACAAACAATTATTATTGGAATTTGATACTCCTTTTGTCTCAACTTATCCACCGGGGTCAAAGATCACTTGTAAGAAAATGGCCCAAGTTGCCCAAGCAAAATGGGTTATGACCTCTTCAAAAGCCCCGTGAATGTTTTGCCATAAATCCTTCAAATGATTGTGAAAGCCATTGAAGCTTTTGGGTTTTCCTTTTGGTTTCGTGTCATGAGAGTTGGGAACCTTTGGAATGATACTAAAGATGAGTTTTAATTTTTCCCTTTGGATGAGACCTTGAGGCTTTGGCCTTCGTTCCACATTCTTAATGTACACAAGAGGGTCTACACAAATATGCAAGGGAGAAGTATTAGTAGACAAACAATTATTTGTAAGTTTTTGGGTTTGGTCGACTAATAGCTCTTCCTCAACCTTTTCTTTCACTATGAGTAAACTCTCTTTCTTTCTCCCTTCTTTTACCTCAACCTCATTCTTTATTTCTTTTTCCTTGGAGGCTTTTCTCTCTTGCTCTCTTTTGATTTTCATTTTCTTTCTATCCTCGCACACTTTTTTTGTAGAAAGTGGCACAAGTTTAATGGTGTGGTTTTTATGTACAAAAGAGAACATGTTAGTTTGGCCTTCATGAATTACTTTACGATCAAATTGCCATGGCCTTCCAAGTATAACATGACTCACCTCCATAGGAGCGACATCACAAAGAACCTCATCATTATAATGACCAATGGAAAAATTTAACAAGACTTGTTGATCGACTACTAATTCACCATCATTATTTAGCCATTGTAGTTTATGTGGGTGCAGATGAGGAATTGTTTTAAGACCAAGTTTGGGTCACCAAGATGGTGCTAGCTACATTGGTGCAACTACCACCATCAATGATCAATGCACAAATTTTACCTTCTATCATGCATCTTGTTTGAAAAATGCTCTCTCTTTGGCTATCATCATTTTCATTTATATGCATTCCTAGTAATCTTCTTACCATGAGTAAATCGCCCTCAATAGGTTTTATCTCACAATCTTTTTCACTCTCACTTGTAGAAGATTCACTAGTGTAAGATGATGATGATGCACTATTTTCAAGTTCTTTACCCCTAGAGACCATGGTTCTTTTGTTAGGGCATTGGGATGCTATGTGGCCTCTTCCAAGGCACTTAAAGCACTTTATATCCCTAGATCTAGGTGTATTAGAATGAGTAGGAGATGAAGGAGATTTAGAGTTAGAAGAATTGGGCCTTGTCCCATTTTTACCCATGTTGGTCACGGCTCCAATTGCATTGGAGGAGTCTCCCTCCTTCTTAGAATCTTTCCAACTTGTTGAGGAATAGTTAGAAAATGGCTTCTTGTAGGATCTCCTTCTCTTCAATTGTTGTTCAACTTTGATTGCTTGATGCACCAAATCTTCCAATTCAACATAATGATGCAATTCAACTATGGCCAAGATCTCTTGATTCAAACCATTTAGGAACCTTGCCATAGTTGCTTCTCTTTCTTCATTAATGTTTGCCCTAATCAATGCAACCTCCATTTTCTTAAAATATTCGTCCACGCTTTTGTTGCCTTGATTAAGCCTTTGAAGCTTGTTATGGAGCTCCCTATGATAGTGTGAAGAAACAAATCTCTCCCTCATAATGGCCTTCATTTCTCTCCAAGAAGAAATTGGATCATCTCCATTCCTCCTTTTCTCCTTGATTAGTTGATCCCACCATATTAATGCATAGTGATGCAAACCAAGGATGGTCAACTTTGAAGAGAAGAACAAGCCAATTATGGAACAAGAAGAACCAAATTGAAATTTGTTGAAAAAACTTTATTTGGGTTGGTGATGACCTCTCTGTCTTGTTTTGGCTGTATCTTGAGATCCAGATATCCGATGGATGAGTTCTTTGATGCGTTGGAAAGATACGATAATTATCTACAAATCATATTTCAAGCTTTTGGGCGAGATTCGGCTTATACCATGGTGAAAACCGGGATAAAATATTAAGAGAAATTCTGGACGGGATTTTTCTTGTATTTTGGGCTTTCTTTGTATTGGGCTTGTGTTTTGGCAAGATAGACTCCTTATGCATTACTTAGGAGAAGATTAGGGTTAGCCGTCACCTTCTTAGAATAAAAATTCTATAAATAGGACTTGTATTACCTCTTTTCATGAACCTTTGAATAAAATTTGAATTACTCTTACTTGAGTTTTCTTGTGAGGCCATAGCCCTCTCCTAGTTCTTGGATTAGAACTCTTGATTCTTATCAAGGATTGCTAATCCTTGTGGCAAATCCTCCTTTGGCTCATCAATTTTCTAATTCAATGGATCTTTGTGGCGCCTTCCCTACCATCTCTTCCCCTTTCCATTTTCTATTTTTCAATTGAGTATTGTTATCATTTACTTCTTTACTTTTATGAGTTGTTACCTTAGTGTTTATAATTTTCGAATTCTTATTGCCTTCTTATTTCTTGAATAGCTTAGTCTTTTCTCTTCATTTTTAATTCATTGAGTAGCATAGTTTCTTTCATTTCTTTATTGTTCACGCAAATAGCTCGAGGAAGATCCTAAAACTAAATGATTCCAACTTGGATCATATCATGTGGTATCTAGAGCTAGCTCCTTGAGCCATTTCTTTTTCCTAGTTGCGCTATCCTTGTTTTTCTTTTCTTTTGTTCTTAAGTTTTGAGCCACTTGATTTTGATGAGCATCATTAAGAGTGTGCAAATTGTTATGTTGCACCTTGATTGAAAGGTCCTTCAAAGTGGATTCAAGTAAACCAAGTTATTTACAATTTCAAGTAGTGAACTAGACACTATAATTGGGAAAATAAAATTCTGGGCAGTGTGCTCCCTAATCTCCCATTGTGTTCATCATGTTCATACTTAGAAAGGCTATTTGATTTGCTCACTTCTTACCAAATTGGAATTGAGTGTTTCTTGCATTGGAATTATTTTTTTTGGCCATTTAAAAAGTAAGGTCCCTAGGTTGAAATCAAAAGAGTCAATATACTTTGATTAGAATAAAATACAGGGACCTAAGCCCATAAAAAAAAAAAAAAAGGAGGCAATTTGGGGCAAATTGCATAGGCCACAAAATAATTTCTAAAAACTTTAGCCTTTCTCAAAGTTGGTTTACTTAGCTGCTGGACTTTAGCTTAATCAAGCTCAAAACTTTGTTTATGAACAAGTATTTGAGTCTTTTCATACCAACTTCCTTTTGAGTGTGCTTTCTTTCTTTAATTTTTTTGCTTGTCTTCTTAAATTCTCTAGTTTGTCATGTAGTTTTCCCTTCTTCAAATTCTGAATTGGTTGGCTAAATTAGGATTCTTACACTTGTATTAGCATTGCATACATCAATTGAATCTTGCAAGTTCTTTTACAAGGACTTTTAAGAGGAATTTAAAAGAGAAAAGGCTAGAGTGCAAAATACATTTTGTGAGAAAATCCAATAGAGAGATAAACACTTGTGAGGTATCATGGAAGAACCACTTGACAGAGATTCCACCCCCCCTTCACCTAGAACAGCCATTTTACAAGTTCAAATGGCGGATATCACTAGACAATTGGAGAGGTTAGGACAACAAGTCCAAGGACTCATAAGACCACCTCCCCAATCTGAACAAGAGTCTCCCTATGAGAGTGAGGGAGAAAGAGACTATAGGAGACCTAGAAGGGAACCAAGGAGGAGACCTAGAGAAGATAGAATGGAGGGAGTAAAAATTAAAATACCTACTTTCCATGGGAGAAATGACCCCGAAGCCTACTTAGAGTGGGAGATGAAGATTGAACAAATCTTCTCATGTCACAACTATAGTGAGGAAAAGAAGGTGAAGATAGCCTCTTTAGAATTCCTAGATTATGCTCTAGTATGGTGGGATCAATTACAAAAGGAGAGAAGGAGGTATGACGAAGATCCCATAGATACTTGGAGGGTGATGAAGAGTGTGATGAGAAAAAGATTTGTACCTTCCCATTACCATAGAGACCTTCATAATAGGCTCCGAAAAATATCCCAAGGGCCTAGGAGTGTTGATGAGTACTATAAGGAGTATGAAAGGAGAGATAGAGAAAAAGAGAGAAGCAGAGAATATGAGAAAAGAAGTAGATATTATGAGAAAGATGAAAAACCAAATTGAAAGACGAAACAAAAAGAGGGCTCCTCTTCACATTTCAAAGAGGTAGAGAGTACTTATAGGAAATCATCCAACAATGTCCCTTCCACCCACACTTCTAAATCTAGAACTAGGGATATTTATTGCTACATGTGTACGGGAAGAGGACACACAAGTTCTCAATGTCCAAATGGGATGATAAAAGTTTGTAAGATTAAAGAGGAGATTCAAAGGGAGTTAAAAATCATAAGAAATCAAGAGACGAAAGACTTGAGAGAAAAGGAGAGCGTGAAAGAAGTGATTCCCAATTTTGAAGGCAAAATTCAAGAGAAAGAGGAAAAGATTTAGGGAAAACATGAGAGTGCATTTGAAAAGAAAGAAGAGAAAGAGAAAGAGGGAAAGGATTTGAGAGACAAAGAGAAAGATTTTGAGAGTGTTTTTGCAAAGAAATCTATAAGCTTTTTCTTAAGTTCTACCTCTAACCCATTGTTTAGTTTTGATGATTCACTTTTGAAGGAATTTGAAGAAGTGCATCCAAAGGAGGAATACAAGGAATCCATTGAAGTTAAATTTGAGCTTCCAAACACACAAGTCCCTCATGGTTTAAAGGATTTTGGTGGACCCTCCATGACCTTGACTACGACGTTGAAAACTTTTAAGACCTATCAAGGTTCTAAAGGATTTCAAGAAGAAAAGGAAGAATTGAAGATAACTAGAGAAAGGCGAAACCCTAAAGCCGAGAATGAGTCCTCAGCAACACTTGGGAAGTCATGGCATTCTACTACTCTACTACCTTCTTCTAAGTTGGTTTGTGGCTTCAAGTGTTGGGATTCTTCTATTTTTGTTCCTTTGTCTTACATTTCTTCCCTAGGTCATAAAGAGAAGAAAGTGAATGAAGGAGAATTCTCTCACGGAATGGTTAGCCTTCATGAAGAAGACAAGTTGGGCATGAAGTTTCAATTTGCAAAGCAACTTGATGGGGTGTTGAACCAATTTACGAAGAAAGACAATAATAGGGAGGAGAAATCCTTGACTTATACTTCTCCTAGATTTTATGATTTGCTGAATTTGAAAGAACATGCTTCAATTCGTGATTTTCCGAATGTGCATGAACTTGTTTTAAAAAATTATGATAAATCTTTGAGATTTGGGTTTGTTGTTTTACCCCTTATTAGCCTTGGTCGAATTGGAAAGTTTTCTATGAATGATGAAATTGTTTCTAATGTGGACATTACATATGATGGATTCTTTAAACTTGTTTTTGACCCTGGAGGTTGGTTTTGTAGGCACATGTAGAATAAGAGCTTGGTTTCATTCAAAGGAAATCAAGTCTCCATAGAAATAGACTTTTTCTTAATGCAACTTTCAATAAAACTAATACAGTCCTTTTTTTGTAGGTTTTGGAGCTATAAATTCGAGGTCGAATTCTCTTGAAGAGGGAGGGAATGATTCAAACCAAGGATGGTCAACTTTGAAGAGAAGAACAAGCCAATTATGGAACAAGAAGAACCAAATTGAAATTTGTTGAAAAAACTTTATTTGGGTTGGTGATGACCTCTCTGTCTTGTTTTGGCTGTATCTTGAGATCCAGATATCCGATGGATGAGTTCTTTGATGCGTTGGAAAGCTAAGATAATTATCTACAAATCATATTTCAAGTTTTTGGGCGAGATTCGGCTTATACCATGGTGAAAACCGGGATACAAGATTAGGAGAAATTCTGGACGGGATTTTTCTTGTATTTTGGGCTTTCTTTGTATTGGGCTTGTGTTTTGGCAAGATAGACTCCTTATGCATTACTTAGGAGAAGATTAGGGTTAGCCGTCACCTTCTTAGAATAAAAATTCTATAAATAGGACTTGTATTACCTCTTTTCATGAACCTTTGAATAAAATTTGAATTACTCTTACTTGAGTTTTCTTGTGAGGCCATAGCCCTCTCCTAGTTCTTGGATTAGAACTCTTGATTCTTATCAAGGATTGCTAATCCTTGTGGCAAATCCTCCTTTGGCTCATCAATTTTCCAATTCAATGGATCTTTGTGGCGCCTTCCCTACCATCTCTTCCCCTTTCCATTTTCTATTTTTCAATTGAGTATTGTTATCATTTACTTCTTTACTTTTATGAGTTGTTACCTTAGTGTTTATAATTTTCGAATTCTTATTGTCTTTTTATTTCTTGAATAGCTTAGTCTTTTCTCTTCATTTTTAATTCATTGAGTAGCATAGTTTCTTTCATTTCTTTATTGTTCACGCAAATAGCTCAAGGAAGATCCTAAAACTAAATGATTCCAACTTGGATCATATCACATAGTCTACAAATTCTATGGATGCCACCTTAACCTTCTTCTCTTCACTATAATGTTGGCATGCAAAAATTTGCTCTATTTTGATTTCCCACTCTAAGTACAATTCGGGATCATTTTTACCTTGAAATGTAGGCACTTTTATTTTTACACCTTCAAACCTATCACGTTGTCTCCTCACTCTATCCTCACCATAGTCTCCATGTCTCCTTCTATGCCTCCTTCTCCTTCGGTCATCCTCTTCATATTCATTGTCTTCATGTGATGAATTTGCATGAGAGAAACTTTCTTGCCTTGGACTTCTAGTTCTTGTGCCTCTTGAAGCTCTTTCAAGGCCTTCAAGTCTTTCATTAACCACATCATTTTGCCTTTCTAGAAGCCTTTCCAAATGCCGTGTCATTCTTTGAAGTTTCATATCATAGGCCAAGGTTCTAGGGGAAGGTGGTGTACTACCTTCACCATCACCTCTAGTTTGTGACATGTTTACAATTTTTTTTTTCAACAATAAAACAAAGAAATAAAATGGACCTCACCACTCAACTAAGTGTTTCACTCTTGTAATGTTCACTCGTGTCTCACACAAATAGGCTTTTAAGCAAATGTACACTCTTGCCTTTTTCCACTCTAAAGTCTCACTCAAAGGTTCTTGAAGTAGAAACAAGCAATTCTAAGATATAAAGCCAAATACACTTGCAAACAAATCAAACCAAGAGTAATTCACTCACAAGAATTTCAAAGAAAGAAAACTACAAGACAAAACTAAGAAGTTTAAAAGACAAACTAAAAATGCTCAACAAGAATTAGCACACTCAAATAGAAATGCAAGAAGACAAGTAGAACAAGAAAGAATTAAGAAGAAAGAAGAAGTTGAAAATGAACTTTTCTTAAGGTGTTCTTGATTTTTTGAAATTTTCTTGCTCAAGTAGGCTCACACACAAAGTTTCTAGGCTGAATAGTGGCAAGTCTTTTTCTGCAAATAAAATTTTTTTCGAAACTTTTAGTATTTGCACTTTTGCCCCAATTTTTTTTTTAAATTTGCGTTTTGGTCCTTTGGATTTTCAGATTTGGACTCTTTTTCCTTTTCTATAATTTCTGGACTATTTTTTTTTATAACAGCCACTGACTTTTTGAAATTACACAAACAGCTCAAACTAAGCAATTAATACAAATGTAAGATCAAAGAGCCTTCTAAAGTGCTTTTGCAAGAAGCAAATTGAATTTCAACAAACAAATTTAGAATTCACTATTTTGATGCTTAGATCTTTCATTCAAGTGGTTGATCAACAAGTTAACCAACACTTTTGAAATTCATCAAGATCTATCAAGCAATATCCCAAGGATCTTAAGAAATATGAAGAACACTTATGAACATCAAGAAAATTCAAATTCAAGAGAATTAACAAAACTAGCACAAATCTAAGTAGATCTCGAAAATTCCAACACAAATAACAACAAACTACACAAGTAGAACACAAAATCAAGATCAAAAGGATCTAGATCTAGAATTTTCAAATTTTGAAAATGGCGCCAAAATTTGAAAAAGAAGCGCCAAAATTTTTTTGAATTTTTTTCAAGCTTCTAACTCTCCTAGAGTCTAGCTCTAGATACCAAATGTTATGATCCAAGATGGATCTATTGAATGTAGGATCGTTCTAGGAGAATTGATCCGAAATTGAAATGAAAATTCAAACTAAAAATTGGAGGGAAATCCAAACTTGTTCATTTTTTATGATCTTGAGGAATATTGAGAGAACTAGCTCCACCTCAAGCCAAAGCTTGATCATCAAATCACAAGAATCATGGATCCACTATTTCTAAGCAACATAAAGCTAAAATACGAAAATCCTAAGATAAGCCTAAGGCTTTATGCGTGAGGCAACATGAATTCAAAAAGAAAGGGAAAAGATGAAGGGGAAGGGAAATGGAAGAAAGCGCCACAACTCCATGGATTAGATGGAGTGATAAGCTCAAGGAAGATCCGCCACAAGAGTAAGGAGCTCTTGATGAGAATCACAAGGTTCTATTCTAGAACCTTTAAGAGGAGACTCTCTCTCTCAATTCTCTCTAAATTCTCAATGTGAGAAAAATTTTAAACTTTCAATTATCATTCAAATGGCTTACAAGGAGGTATTTATATGACCTTTCATCCTCTCAAGCTCTTATGTGCGCCTAAGCTACAAGTTGCGCGCCTCTCCTCTATTGGATGGGCCTTGATGACTCCATCTTGGCCCATTTACAAGTCCAAGACCAAAAAGTCAAAGTACAAAAAAAATCCTACTTTTATTACATATTTTCCTATGCTTTTACAAAGTCCTAAAACTAGTGGAGAAAACCTCTTGATAGCTTTCCAGGATCATATCACTAGTCTTCTCTCAACATGGACCTCACTCTCTATAATCTTTTCTTTCAATTTCTCCTTTTCACTCAAGGCTTTCTCTTTTTCTCTCATCTTAAGTTGATCCTCACTAACTTCTCTTGGAGGCAAAGGAGCAAGAGTGACCTTCCGGTTTTGGTGCATAAAAGAGTTCTTGTTGGTGGTGCAGTCACGCTTTGCTTTCCGTTGAATCTTCCATGGACGTCCAAGTGACAAGTGTCTCATTTTTGTAGGCACCACATCACAAAGCACCTCATCTTCATATCCTTCAACCTTGAATGATACCAGTACTTGTTTGTTCATAATCATGCTACCCATATCACTAAATTCTGGATCCTCGAGACTATTGAGTGAATATGGTTGCGGATGCTTCAAAGCATGAAGTGACAACTTCTCCACCAAGGTTGTGCTGGCCATGTTGATGTAACTTTTCCTATCAATGGTCGAGCTACATATCTCATCATTCACATAACATTTTGTGGAGAAAAGATCCTTCTTTTTTTTAACTTCCATGTTGGAGACATAAAAATAAATTCAACCAAAGCCTAAGTTTTGATACCACTTGATGACAACCAAATAGTGAGGTTGCCTTTTGAAGATCTTATGGTTGAATTCTGATATGATCCAAAATGGAACGTATAAAAATTCGGATTTATCCTTGAGTGACAATCAAAATTCAAACAAGAAGAATACAAAAAAAATTGCCAAGATAAGGAATGGAAGGTAGGCGCCATAATTCCAAGGGGAATTGATAAGCCAAGGTGAGGATCGCCACAAAAGTCTTGGACTCTTGATAAGTTCAAAGGGGGTTGGCTCAATGAAGAACCTATGAGAGACTATGCACACTCCAAATGGACTTAGCCAAATTGACAACAACCAAAAGTGCTTTTCATTCATCAACTTTGACTTATATATAGAGTAAGGTGATTGCATGAAGATGCAAACAAAATGTCACCATAAAGTGAACTAACTCCCTCATAAAATAACCCACTAAAGCTAGTAAAAGAAAAATGAAACCAAAACCACCAAATAAAGAAATCACTAATGAGTGGCTATTCACTTCATAACCACCACATAATGACTCTCCAATAAGTGGCCAAGATTCCATAACCTACCAAGGTGTTAACAAGGCATGCAAGCCAAAAGTTAACCTCCTTTCTTATCATAAAATTCGACCCCCACATCATATTGAAATAAAAACTAAATACAAGCCTAAAACAAAAGGGTCAAATCCGTCCAGAATTTCGTGCTTAACTTCCAGCCCGTTTTTCACCATGATAGAAGCCGAATCGGGTCAAGAGGATTGAAATACTATTCATAGATAATTTCCTTAGCTTTCTAACGCACTAAATAATGCATCAATCGGAGATCTGTAGCGCAAGATACAGCCAAAACAAGTAGACGTGTTCATCATTAATGAAAATAAAGTTTCATCAAACATCAATTTGGCCTTAAATTGGACATCATTCTTGGTTTGCATCAAATTCCAAGCATGATAATTTCGAGCTCTTCTTATATGAATAAAATGAATCAACATAAAAGTGAAGAAAGTAAAAAAAATGGAAAGAAAGAGATGATGAAGGCGCCACAAACCAAGAAGGTTTGATAAGTCAAATGATGTTCGCCACAAGAACCTTGGATTCTTGATAAGAACTAAGTTTGGTTCAACCAAGAACCTAAGAGAACAATTCTCTCACAAATGGAATTTATCCAAATTCAACATCCAAGTTGTTTTATTCATGTTAGTAGGCACATACATATAGGAATTGGGGCTGCCAAGAGTTGGCTTACACAAGTCATCATAAGATTCCATAACCCCCCTAATGACTATGCCACTAATTGGTGAAATCATGACATCAATAAGTGGCTACCTAAAAACATAACCATTCTAATAAAAACCAACTAATAAAGATAAGTCATAAAACTACAAGCAGTTACTTTTGGCATGCAAGCCAAAGGTTACTCTCCTTTTCTGCCTGAAAAACGTGCACCCCCTTATTCCAATTGGGTCAGGCCCAAACAACAAATTAGTGCAGCTCACACAACATAATAACCAAAATATTTTCGTCCAGGAATTCGTCTTCAACTTCCATCCCATTTTCCACCATGATAGATGCCGAATTAGGTCAAGAAACGTGAAATATAATTTGTAGAACATTTTGTTATCTTTCTAATGCATCAAGAAACACATCATTCGGACTTCTCTAGCTCCTGATTCATCCAAAACAAGACAGACGAGTAATTTTTAATAAAAATACCAATTTCTGTAAATACCAATTTTGTTCTTCCTTTTTTATTTCGGGCTTCATAATTCTTGTCAAGGATGTCCATTCTAGATTCACATCATTGGTGAGTGATAAGTTATGTGTTTGATCGCCACAAGTTGCCATGATAAGATCGGATTTAGTTCTTTTGCCCAAGAACCCAAGGGAAGCTCTCACAATGGAGAAAACTCTTCAAATTTCATTAATCTTCCAAAACTGATTTGAGTAGTACATGAGTTCTCTATTTATAGGCTAAGCTTAAACTCTTGAAATACTAGGAATAAATTCCCACTACCATGCATTTACCTAGAAAGCAAGCATAAACATGATAATAAATCCCCACTAGCCACTATAATGACTTAGAGCACTACTAGGAAACATTTAGTGAGGCTAGGAGGATGTAAAAGGTCATCATAAAATTCAGCCTAAAAAATTGTACGAAAATTAAAAATAAAATGATAAAAATTGGACTTAATTATTATCTAATAAACCCACTAATAATTAATAGTCCACTAATCAACCCATGAATGCTTCTTGTCATGTGAATTGGGCTTTCCATTGTGTTGTCTTCAAGATGGACTCAAAGCATCTTCATCAAATTATTGAACCGGATCCGAATATGCTTCTTTCCACATGCTTAATGAATTCATGATCACATCAGAAAAGCCTTGAGAGGAAAAGAATGAAAGTGTCAAAAAGAAAAGTGAGCCATTTGAGGACAAAGGCCATACAAGAAAGGAAAGAAAGGAATTGAGGCAAAAATAGAGAGGAAAGTGGAGATTTCATTCATAACAAAAAAAGGAGATAGAATTCGATAAGAGTGATACTAAAGAAAAAGTGACAAAAGAAGGTAAGGAAATCGAGTTTGTGCATTACAAGGAAGCAAACCAAGGTTTGCCATGCATTAATATACAAAAACATAGACATTCTAACTCTATTATGTTACTTGGTAACTTGTTTGGTTCTTACTCTTCTCTTTCACTCACTAGATTTGAATTGCATCATTATGTTGAATTGGAAGATTTGGTGCATCAAGCAATCAAAGTTGAGCAACAATTGAAGAGAAGGAGATCCTACAAGAAGCCATTTTCTAACTATTCCTCAACAAGTTGGAAAGATTCTAAGAAGGAGGGAGACTCCTCAAATGCAATTGGTGCCGCGACCAGCATGGGTAAAAATGGGACAAGGCCTAATTCTTCTAACTCTAAATCTCCTTCATCTCCTACTCATTCTAATGCACCTAGATCTAGGGATATAAAGTGCTTTAAGTGCCTTGGAAGAGGACACATTGCATCCCAATGCCCCAACAAGAGAACCATGATCTCTAGGGGTAAAGAACTTGAAAATAGTGCATCATCATCATCTTACACTAGTGCATCTTCTACAAGTGAGAGTGAAAAAGATTGTGAGATAAAACCTATTGAGGGCGATTTACTCGTGGTAAGAAGATTACTAGGAATGCTTATTAATGAAAATGATGATAGCCAAAGAGAGAGCATTTTTCAAATAAGATGCATGATAGAAGGTAAAATTTGTGCATTGATCATTGATGGTGGTAGTTGCACCAATGTAGCTAGCACAATCTTGGTGACCAAACTTGGTCTTAAAACAATTTCTCATCTGCAACCATATAAACTACAATGGCTAAATAATGATGGTGAATTAGTAGCGGATCAACAAGTCTTGTTAAATTTTTCCATTGGTCATTACAATGATGAGGTTCTTTGTGATGTGGCTCCTATGGAGGTGAGTCATGTTATACTTGGAAGGCCATGGCAATTTGATCGTAAAGTAATTCATGAAGGCCAAACTAACACGTTCTCTTTTGTACATAAAAACCGCACCATTAAACTTGTACCACTTTCTACAAAAGAAGTGTATGAGGATAGAAAGAAAATGAAAATCAAAAGAGAGCAAGAGAGAAAGCCTCCAAGGAAAAATAAATAAAGAATGAGGTTGAGGTAAAAGAAGAGAGAAAGAAAGAGAGTTTACTCATAGTAAAAGAAAAGGTTGAGGAGAGTTATTAGTAGACCAAACCCAAAAACTTTCAAATAATTGTTTGTCTACTAATACTTCTCCCTTCCCTATTTGTGTAGACCCTCTCATGCTCATTAAGGATGTGGAACCAAGGCCAAAGCCTCAAGAATTCATCCATAGGGAAAGATTAAAACATAACTTGAGCATCATTCCAAAGGTTCCCAACTCTCATGACACAAAACCAAATGGAAAACCCAAAAGCTTCAATGGCTTTCACAATCATTTGAAGGGTTTATGGGGAAGCATTCAAGGGACTTTTGAAGAGGTCATAATCCATTTTGCTT
Organism: Ammopiptanthus mongolicus; assembly: GCA_039655645.1. NCBI lineage: Eukaryota > Viridiplantae > Streptophyta > Magnoliopsida > Fabales > Fabaceae > Ammopiptanthus > Ammopiptanthus mongolicus. The sequence goes on along the minus strand of CM077347.1, from coordinate 58,328,043 downwards.
GGGCAACTTGGGCCATTTTCATACAAGTGGTCTTTGACCCCGGTGGAAAAGTTGAAACAAAGGGAGTATCAAATTCCAATAATAATTGTTTGTTTTCAACTTCCATTAAAATAAAACTCATTTCTTGTATTGTGATGTAGGACTCAAAGTCTTCAAATTCATGGACGAATTTCTTCAAGAAGGAGGGGATGATATGATCATGGCTATCAAGAAGATTTCTCCACTAGTTTTAGGACTTTGTAATAGAATAGGAAAATATGTAGTAAAAGTAGGACTTTGACTTTTTGTAGTTTTAATTTTATTTGGACTTTGACCTTTTGTAGTTTCACTTTTTGGTCATGGACTTGTAAATGGGCCAAGATGGAGTCATCAAGGCCCATGCACTAGGAGGAATAGGCGCTAGCTTCTCCTCATATTTTTGGGGAACATATAAATACCCAAATGTAAGCCATTTGAATCATAATGTGAAGTTGAGAGAGAAAGTCTCCTCTTGAAGGTTCTAGAGTAGAACCATGTGATTCTCATCAAGAGCTTCTTACTCTTGTGGCGGATCTTCCTTGACCTTATCACTCCATCTAATCCATGGAGTTGTGGCGCTTTCTTCCATTTCCCTTCCCCTTCATCTTTTCCCTTTCTTTTTGTTATTTTTGAATTTTGCCTCACACATAGCCATAGGCTTTGTCTAGGTTCATGCAATTTTCGTTTGAATTTTCATTTCAATTTCGGATCAATTCTCCTAGAACGATCCTACATTCAATATATCCACTTTGGATCATAACAGTTACAGTACTTGATGCTTCAGAACTTTATTGAAAAGGGTACCTCATTTTCTGGTCAAGCTTGGACTTTGAATATCTTAATACTTCATTCAAAATTACTTCTTCAGCCATCATAATGTTCTGCATTTCGAGTAGACGCTTGATTAGCTTCACTAGACGCTTCTTAAAAGATTTAAGGCGTTAGGTTATCCACTGGGCACATTCACAAGGCATTTTAACTCGTAGCATTCTGACCAGTTAGATATTATGCTTCTTTCACCTTATTACTGGCCGCACTAAAATTCAATGTCTTCATGAAAGTTGTCTATATGGATATTAGCTTTAATCAGACACCAGTTTCATAAAATTCAGACAACTACAGCTCAATATATGGTCATCAGACCCTACAAAGGTATGACAGTCAGGAACAATATCACGTCACCAACTTACAGATGCAATTTGACAATGATAGAGATCGATTTCGCTCTTGACCTCTGCATGAAAATTGTAGATATTTCACCGAGCCTTCCAACGATACCAAGATCGAAGCATTTGAACACCTTAAGCTCCAGAAATTGTCAGCAGACGCATACATGTTCTGATTGTCACGAACAGTATCACATTTCAAGCTTGAATAAAGAATTTCACATAGATAAAGATCGATTCAGTTCTCGACTTCTTCAGGAATCATGTAGGTATTTCTCTTATCTCATTAACCAAACCAAGATCACATCATTTGGACGAGCATACCTCAAAATACGACGTTTCAAACGCTTGATTGTCGGTAACCGGCGCTTGACTTCAATCTTCCGTGTTTTTGCTTTTGCAAATTTAGTACTTTTGTCTTTGTTCACCCTTTTCTAGTCTTTCTATTGTTAGGGTTGCTAGAAATTTTGTCTTCTTCTGTTACAGTACTTGATGCTTCAGAACTTTATGGAAAAGGGTACCTCATTTTCTGGTCAAGCTTGGACTTTGAATATCTTAATACTTCATTCAAAATTACTTCTTCAACCATCATAATTTCGAGTAGACGCTTGATTAGCTTCACTGGACGCTTCTTAAAGCAATTAAGGCGCAAGGTTATCCACTGTGCACATTCACAAGGCATTTTAACTCGTAGCATTCTGACCAGTTAGCGTATTATGCTTCTTTCACCCTGTTACTGGCCGAGTTAGAATTCAATGTCTTCATGAAACTTGTATATATGGATATTAGCTTTAATGAGACACTGGTTTCATACAATTTGGACAACTACAGCTCAATATATGGTCATCAGACCCTACAAATGTATGACAGTCAGGAACAACGTCACGTCGCCAACTTACGGATGCAATTTGACAATGATAGAGATCGATTTCGCTCTTGACCTCTGCAAGAAAATTGTAGATATTTCTCTGAGCCTTCCAACGATACCAAGATCGAAGCATTTGAACACCTTAAGCTCCAGAAATTGTCAGCAGACGCATGCATGTTCTAATTGTCACGAACAGTATCACATCTCAAACTTGACTAAAGAATTTCACTCAGATAAAGATTGATTCAGTTCTCGACTTCTTCAGGAATCATGTAAGTATTTCTCTTACCTTTCTAACCAAACCATGATCACTTCATTTGGATGAGCGTACCACAAAATACGACAATTGTCGCCAACAGGCGCTTGAGTTCAATCTTCGATATTTTTGCTTTTGCAGCTTTTGTACTTTTGTCTTTGTTCACGCTTTTCTAGTCTTTCTTCTGTTAAGGTTGCTAAAAATTTTGTCTTCTTCTGTTACAGTACTTGATGCCTCAGAACTTTATTGAAAAGGGTACCTCATTTTCTGGTCAAGCTTGAACTTTGAATATCTTAATACTTCATTCAAAATTACATATTCAACCATCATAATGTTCTGTATTCCGAGTAGATGCTTGATTAGCTTCACTGAATGCTTCTTAAATGAGTTAAGGTGCTTGGTTATAAATTGGACACATTCACAAGGCTGTTTTTACTCGTAGAATTCCGACCAGTTTGCGTATTATGCTTTTTTGACCCCGTTACAAGCCGAATTAGGATTCGATGTCTCATGAAACTTGTATATATGGATATTAGCTTTAATCAGACACCGGTTTCATCCTATTCGGACAACTATAGTTCAATATATGTGCATCAGACCCTACAAAGATATGATAGTCAGGAACAACATCACGTCAGATTTCGCTCTTGTCCTCTCCATGAAAATTGCAGATATTTCTCTGAGCCTTCCAGCGATACCAATATCGATGCATTTGAACACCTAAAGCTCAAGAAATTGTCAGTAGACGCTTGCATGTTCTGATTGTCACGAACAGTATCACGTGTCAAGCTTGAATAAAGAATTTCATTCAAATAAAGATTGATTCAGATCTCGACTTCTTCAGGAATCATGTAGGTATTTCTCTTATCTCAATAACCAAACCAAGATCACTTCATTTGGAAGAGCGTACCTCAAAATACGACGTTTCAAACGCTTGATTGTCCACAACTGGCGCTTGACTTGCTTTTGTACTTTTCTCTTTGTTTACGCTTTTCTAGTCTTTTTTCTATTCGGGTTGCTAAAAATTTTGTCTTCTTCTGTTAGAAGACTTGTTGCTTCAGAACTTTATTGAAAATGGTACCTCATTTTCTGGTCAAGCTTGGACTTTGAATATCTTAATACGTCATTCAAAATTACTTCTTCAGCCATTATAATGTTCTGCATTCTGAGTTGACGCTTGATTTGCTTCACTGGGCACTTCTTAAATGAGTTAAGGCACTTGGTTATCCACTAGGCACATTCACAAGGCTTTTTAACTCGTAGCATTCTGACCTGTTAGCGTATTATGCTTCTTTCACCTTGTTACTGGCCGCATTAGAATTCAATGTCTTCAAGAAACTTGTATATATGGATATTAGCTTTAATCAGACACTGGTTTCATGCAATTCGGACAACTACAGCTCAATATATGGTCATCAGACCAAAGGTAAGACAGTGAGGAACAACATCACGCCACCAACTTACGGATGCAATTTGACAAAGATAGAGATCGATTTCGCTCTTGATCTCTGCATGAAAATTGCAGATATTTCTCTGAGCCTTCCAACGATATCAAGATCGATGCATTTGAACACCTTAAGCTCTAGAAATTGTCAGCATAAGCTTGCATGTTTTGATTGTCACGAACAGTATCACATCTCGAGCTTGAATAAAGAATTTCATTCAAATAAAGATTGATTCAGATCTTGACTTCTTTAGGAATCATGTAAGTATTTCTCTTATCTTTCTAACCAAACATAGATCACTTCATTTGGAAGAGCGTACCTCAAAATACGACGTTTCAAACGCTTGATTGTTGGCAACAGACGCTTGACTTCAATCTTCCGTGTTTTTGCTTTTGCAGATTTAGTACTTTTGTCTTTGTTCACGCTTTTCTAGTCTTTCTTATGTTAGGGTTGCTAGAAATTTTATCTTCTTATGTTACAGTACTTGATGCTTCAAAACTGTATTGAAAAGGGTACCTCTTTTTCTGGCCAAGCTTGGACTATGAATATCTTAATACTTCATTCAAAAATACTTCTTCAGCCATCATATTGTTCTGCATTCTGAGTAGACACTTGATTAGCTTCACTGGACACTTCTTGAATAAGTTAAGGCGCTTGGTTATCCACTAGGCACATTCACAAGGCATTTTAACTCGTAACATTCTGACCAGTTAGCGTATTATGCTTCTTTGACCCTGTTACTGGCCGCATTAGAATTCGATGACTTCATGAAACTTGTATATATGGATATTCGCTTGAATCGAACCCCGGTTTCATACAATTCGGACAACTACAGCTCAATATATGGCCATCGGACGCTACAAAGGTATGACAGTCAGATGTGAATCTAGAATGGACACCCTTGACAAGAATTATGAAGCTGATGACAACCAAATGGTGAGGTTGCCTTTTGAAGATCTTATGGTTGAATTCAAAGCTTGATAATTTCGTGCTCTTCTTATATGAATAAAAGGAATCAACATAAAAGTGAAGAAAGTAAGAAAATGGAAAGAAAGAGATGATGAAGGCACCACAAACCAAGAAGGTTTGATAAGCCAAGTGATGTTCGCCACAAGAACCTTGGATTCTTGATAAGAACTAAGTTTGGTTCAACCAAGAACCTAAGAGAACAATTCTCTCACAAATGGAATTAATCCAAATTCAACATCCAAGTTATCTTATTCATGGTAGTAGGTGCATACACATAGTTGTGGACATCCAAACTTTTGGCATCCAAAGACAAAGCATAACCTCCACTTGAATGGCCTAATTATGTCACTAATGGCTAACCTTAGGACCAATTCTAAGTCAGCCATACGCCCATCTTTAAACCCACACAATGGAATCCTAGGACAATCTATAACTCCCACATTTATTAGCTTGATTCATGACCCCAAAGATCAACTTAAAACCTAACTTAAATAGCCACCAAACAATTGAAATCAGCCACTAATCCCCCTAGTTATCACGCCTACCATCTCATCATTATGGGTGGTTACACTTGCTTTTCAAATTAAAAGTGTAACACCCATAACTTACAACATTTATTCACTCAACTAAATGAGTAGTTTCTTATAGCATGCAAGCTAAAGATTCCCTCCTCTAAGACTCTCTAAACTCATGTAACACCATGGGAAATATGGGCTTGACCTTCATGCAACTCTTAGTGTAGCCCACTAACAAAGTAGCCAAAATTGGATCCACTCACATAACCCATTACGCTTATTGAATTGAAAATAAAACAAACAAATATGTGATGCTATGCACGCCCCTTGTCATCATCATGGGCCTTCTAGTTGACAAAGATAAGTCACCAACTTAGGCTCCATTCCTTCTAGGCTTGAGTTTGGCCTTGCGTCCATCAAAGTAGTCACCATTTGTTCTAGAACTTCTTGGGCTTTCTTAGCTCTTGATCTTGTCATAGGCCCACAAGTCCTTGAAGTGCTTCTTGGTCCATGTGTCTTATAGGGCTCATATCATCCCCTCCTTCTTTAGGTGAATTCGACCTCGAATTGAATTCTTCATCACCTACATCAAAAAATAATAAATAAATCAGCCACATTAAAAATTGCACTAATTCCACCATGCTCACCAGGGAGATCCAACTTGTAAGCATTATCATTGATCTTGGCCACTAGTTGAAATGGCCCATCTACTCTTGGTTGAAGAACAATGTTAACTCTTCCACCGGGGTCAAATGGAAATTGAGAGAAATCACCAAATGTAGCAAGTAGGTGACACACATGTTCATCTTGTACAATCAACACCCCAATACTTTCATAGCCAAGGTAAGGAATTTTAAAGGTAAGCACAAAGTTATACCTCTTTGAGTTGACATGTATGACCAAATGTACCTTCCTTGGCTTGAACTTGGTGAAAAAAAAGAACGTACTTTGCCTTTGCAAAGACTCCAAGGCAAATTGAACCTCATTGATATTCTCCTCATCACAAACAAAGGACGCCTCTTTTTGAAACAAAACAAACTCCTCAAACACATTAGGAGCATCATATGGAAGCTTAAAAGAATTCACAAGAATAGGTAGAGTAAGAAGGGGTGTAGTAGTGAATCCATCAATTAATGCCACATGCAATCCTTTAGTGCTCATAACAAGCCTCAAAATGCTAACTTTATTTTGGACAAAAGAGTAAGTGGCCAAGTTAGCAAACAAGCTTTCTCTTAGAAATCCAAAACAACCTTCAAAATTGTTGTCATGAACCAAGTGAACATTAGAAAGCACAACAACACACTTCTAAAGGAATTTATTCAAGTCTTGGTTCATAATCCTCAAATCAAGTTTATAAGAATAGTTTGTATTAAACACATCTTGTCTTACGGTTTCAACACTTAAACTAGATTTAGGGAGATAACACAAATTAGGCATTTTAAGATGCAAATTTGCAAATCTAGCAAGCATAGGAGGAAAGCACTTCCCAAACAATTTAACAAGAAATATATCAATTAAAGAAGTGGAAGGCTTAAATAGGCAAAGGGTTAAACCAATAAGTCTTTCACTTGATTCAACTTCTTCATGACCCAAAATAGCCTTGCAAGCAAGCATCCTTTTGAGGAATCTTTGGAAACACATCACCAAATTCCTGCAAAAGATTGTCAACACCACTAGGAAAAGAGAGTTCATTAGGAGCATTAGCATTCAAACAAAAATCCTTATAATAAAGCATGTATAGGGGCTGCCTTGAAATTAAAGCACTCTTCACCTCACTTTTTGTTGCAAGATAGCTCTCTTTACCCTCTTTTTCCTCTCGGATTCTCACTTCCTTTTTCTCATGATTTTTTTTTTTTATTTTTTCTTCACTCTTTTTCTCAATTTCTTTTTCACTCTCTTGCTCTCTCTTTTCTCTCATTTTTATTTGATCCTCACTAACTTGCTTTGGAGATAAGGAGGATTTTGATGATGGAAATTTTGAAGAAGAAGAAGAAGAATATTTGAACTTCCTCCTCTTAATTTGTTGCTCCACCTTGATTGCTTGTTGTACCAAATCCTCAAGCTCCACATAATTTTTTAATCCCACTATGTCTTGAATATCTTGATTCAAGCCATGGAAGAATCTTGCCATGGTAGCCTCCTTATCTTCTTGAAAATTGGACCTAAGTAAGGCCAACTCCATCTCCTTGAAGTATTCATCTACACTTTTGCTCCCTTGGGTAAGTCTATGCAATTTGTTGTGAATGTCCCTTTGATAATGATTTGGGACAAATCTCTTTCTCATGACATACTTCATCTCCTCCCAAGTGTCTGACTGCTCCTCCATGTCTCCTCCTTTCTTTTTGTAATTGGTCTCACCACACAAGGGCATATTCTTTTAACTCAAGGGCGGCTACTTTCACCTTCTTGCTTTCATTGTAAGAATTACAATAAAAAACTTGTTCTATTTTAAACTCCCACTCCAAGTAAGCCTCCGGATCATTCTTCCCAAGAAAGGGAGGAACTTTGATTTTGACCCCTTCAAGCCTTTCATCACGCCTCCTTCCCCTATATCCTCCTGTTATGATCCAAAGTGGATCTATTGAATGTAGGATCGTTCTAGGAGAATTGATCCGTAGTTGAAAATTCAAACTAAAATTGCATGAACCTAGACAAAGTCTATGGCTATGTGCGTGAGGCAAATTCAAAGCAAAATAGCATGAACCTAGACAAATCCTATGGCTATGTGCGTGAGGCAAAATTCAAAAATAACAAAAAGAATGGGAAAAGATGAAGGGGAAGGGAAATGGAAGAAAGCGCCACAACTCCATGGATTAGATGGAGTGATAAGCTCAAGGAAGATCCGCCACAAGAGTAAGAAGCTCTTGATGAGAATCACAAGGTTCTACTCCAGAACCTTTAAGAGGAGACTCTCTCTCTCAACTCTCTCTAAATTCTCAATGTGAGAAAAATTCTAAACTTTCAATTATGATTCAAATGGCTTACAAGGAGGTATTTATATGACCTCTCATCCTCTCAAGCTCTCATATGCACCTAAGCTACAAGGCTTAAGGCTTGTACGCTCCTCTCCTCTATTGGATGGGCCTTGATGACTACATCTTGGCCCATTTACAAGTCCATGACCAAAAAGTCAAACTACAAAAAGTCAAAGTACAAAAAAATCCTACTTTTATTACATATTTTCCTATGCTTTTACAAAATCCTAGAACTAGTGGAGAAATCCTCTTGATAGCTTTCCAGGATCATATCATCCCCTCCTTCTTAAAGGAATTCGTCCATGAATATGAAGACTTTGAGTCCTACATCACAATACACGTAATGAGTTTTATTTTAATGGAAGTTAAAAACAAACAATTATTATTGGAATTTTATGCTCCTTTTGTCTCAACTTATCCACCGGGGTCAAAGATCACTTGTAAGAAAATGGCCCAAGTTGCCCAAGCAAAATGGGCTATGACCTCTTCAAAAGCCCTGTGAATGTTTTGCCATAAATCCTTCAAATGATTGTGAAAGCCATTGAAGCTTTTGGGTTTTCCTTTTGGTTTCGTGTCATGAGAGTTGGGAACCTTTGGAATGATACTTAAGATGAGTTTTAATTTTTCCCTTTGGATGAGACCTTGAGGCTTTGGCCTTGGTTCCCCATTCTTAATGTGCACAAGAGGGTCTACACAAATATGCAAGGGAGAAGTATTAGTAGACAAACAATTATTTGTTAGTTTTTGGGTTTGGTCGACTAATAACTCTTCCTCAACCTTTTCTTTCACTATGAGTAAACTCTCTTTCTTTCTCTCTTCTTTTACCTCAACCTCATTCTTTATTTCTTTTTCCTTGATAGCTTTTCTCTCTTGCTCTCTTTTGATTTTCATTTTCTTTCTATCCTCACACACTTCTTTTGTAGAAAGTGGCACAAGTTTAATGGTGTGGTTTTTATGTACAAAAGAGAACGTGTTAGTTTGGCCTTCATGAATTACTTTATGATCAAATTGCCATGGCCTTCCAAGTATAACATGACTCACCTCCATAGGAGCCACATCACAAAGAACCTCATCATTATAATGACCAATGGAAAAATTTAACAAGACTTGTTGATCGACTACTAATTCACCATCATTATTTAGCCATTGTAGTTTATGTGGGTGCAGATGAGGAATTGTTTTAAGACCAAGTTTGGGTCACCAAGATGGTGCTAGCTACATTGGTGCAACTACCACCATCAATGATCAATGCACAAATTTTACCTTCTATCATGCATCTTGTTTGGAAAATGCTCTCCCTTTGGCTATCATCATTTTCATTAATATGCATTCCTAGTAATCTTCTTACCATGAGTAAATCGCCCTCAATAGGTTTTATCTCACAATCTTTTTCACTCTCACTTTTAGAAGATGCACTAGTGTAAGATGATGATGATGCACTATTTTCAAGTTCTTTACCCCTAGAGATCATGGTTCTCTTGTTGGGGCATTGGGATGCAATGTGTCCTCTTCCAAGGCACTTAAAGCACTTTATATCCCTAGATCTAGGTGCATTAGAATGATTAGGAGATGAAGGAGATTTAGAGTTAGAAGAATTGGGCCTTGTCCCATTTTTACCCATGTTGGTCGCGGCTCCAATTGCATTGGAGGAGTCTCCCTCCCTCCTTCTTAGAATCTTTCCAACTTGTTGAGGAATAGTTAGAAAATGGCTTCTTGTAGGATCTCCTTCTCTTCAATTGTTGTTCAACTTTGATTGCTTGATGCACCAAATCTTCAATTCAACATAATGATGCAATTCAACTATGTCCAATATCTCTTGATTCAAACCATTTAGGAACCTTGCCATAGTTGCTTCTCTTTCTTCATTAATGTTTGCCCTAATCAATGCAACCTCCATTTTCTTAAAATATTCATCCACGCTTTTGTTGCCTTGATTAACCCTTTGAAGCTTATTATGGAGCTCTCTATGATAGTGTGAAGAAACAAATCTCTTCCTCATGATGGCCTTCATTTCTCTCCAAGTAGAAATTGGATCATCTCCATTCCTCCTTTTCTCCTTGATTAGTTGATCCCATGATGACAACCAAATGGTGTGGTTGCCTTTTAACGATCTTATGGTTGAATTCAAAGCATGATAATTTCGTGCTCTTCTTAAGGAATAAGATTGTAGCAACATAAAAGTGAAGAAAACAAGAAAATGGAAAGAAAGAGATGATGAGGCGCCACAAACCAAGAAGGTTTGATAAGCCAAGTGATGTTCGCCACAAGAATCTTTGATTCTTGATAAGAACTAAGTTGGTTCAACCAATAACCTAGGAGAAACAATTCTCACTCAATGAAATTTGATCCAAAATAACTTCAAAGTTGTATTTCTCAAGGTTTTAGGTGCATACATATAATAGTCATCCAACTCTTGGCATCCAAAGACAAGGCATAACCCCCACTTTGAATGGCCTAATTCCTAACTTGATGACCACTAAAACAAAATCAATTCAGCCCCCAAGCCCATTCATACACGCCTACCCTTCCTTCTTCATGGGTGGTTACACTTTGTTTGTCAAATTAAAAGTGTAACACTCAAACAATTGAAGGCAGCCCATCAAGCACCCATAACTCACCATCAAGCAATTGAATTCAGCCCCAAGACACTCAATGTCACGCCTACCACTTGTTCTTCATGGGTGGGTTACACTTTGTTTGTCAAATTAAAAGTGTAACACTCAATCAATTGGAGGCAGCCACCAAGACACTCATAACTCACCATGAAGCAATTGAAGTCAGCCCCAAGCACTCAATGTCACGCCTACTCTCCCTTCATGATGGGTGGTTACACTTTGCTTTGCAAATTAAAAGTGTAACACCCATAACTTATAATTTATTGACTCAACTTAATGAGGAGTTTCTTATAGCATGCAAGCTAAAGATTCCCTCCCGAAGACTCCCTACTCAACGTGTAGCTTCATGGAGAATATGGGCTAGACCTTCATGCAACTCTTAGTGGAGCCCACTAATAGAGAATGCTCAATTGGATCCACTCACATAGCCCATTACACTTTATTGAATTGAAAAACAAAACAACAACTATGAGAGCAAAGTCACGCCCCCTTGTCATCATTATGGGCCTCTACTTGACTAAGATAAGTCACCATCTTGGCCTCCATTCCTTCTAGGCCTGAAGTTGGGCTTGCTTCCATAAAGGTGGTCACCATTTGTTTTAGGACTTCTTGGGCTTTCTTGGTTCTTGATCTGGTCATAGGCCCACCAAGTCCTTGAAGTGCTTCTTGGTCCATACTCCTTATTGGGCTCATATCATCCCCTCCTTCTTTAGGTGAATTCGACCTCGAATTGAATTCTTCATCACCTACATCAAAAAAAGATAAATCAGCCACATTGAAAGTAGCACTTATTCCACCATGCTCACCAGGAAGATCCAACTTGTATGCATCATTATCATTGATCTTGGCCACCACTTGAAATGGCCCATCTCCTCTTGGTTGCAATTTAGATTTCCTTTGGGAAGGAAACCTTTCCTTCCTCATGTGAACCCAAACCCAATCTCCGGGCTCAAATACCACCTTCTTCCTTCCTTTGTTGGCTTGCTTTGCATAGCTTTGAGTCCTCTTTTCAATTTGGACCTTCACTTGCTCATGTAACTTCCTCACTGTTATTATCAAAGATGGATCTATTGAATGTAGGATCGTTCTAGGAGAATTGATCCGAAATTGAAATGAAAATTCAAACTAAAAATTGGAGGGAAATCCAAACTTGTTCATTTTTGATGATCTTGAGGAAAATTGAGAGAACTAGCTCCACCTCAGGCCAAAGCTTGATCATCAAATCACAAGAATCATGGATCCACAATTCCTAAGCAACATAAAGCTAAAATGCATAAATCCTCAGATAAGCCTAAGGCTTTAGGCGTGAGGCAACTTGAATTCAAAAAGAAAGGGAAAAGATGAAGGGGAAGGGAAATGGAAGAAAGCGCCACAACTCCATGGATTAGATGGAGTGATAAGCTCAAGGAAGATCTGCCACAAGAGTAAGGAGCTCTTGATGAGAATCACAAGGTTCTACTCTAGAACCTTCAAGAGGAGACTCTCTCTCTCAACTCTCTCTAAATTCTCAATGTGAGAAAAATTCTAAACTTTCAATTATGATTCAAAATGAGTACAAAGAGGTATTTATATGGCTCCTAACTTCCTTATGTGTAGGCGCGCCTAAGCTCCTCATATGCAAGGTATGAGCGCGCCTTTCCCTACTTGGATGGGCCTTGATGACTCCATCTTGGCCCATTTACAAGTCCATGATGCAAAAGTCAAACTAGAAAAGTCAAAGTACTAAAAGTCCTACTTTTATTACATGGTTTCCTAAACTAGTTTATGTAGCCGTGACCTCAAGTTGTGAGAGGTTCACCATGCTTGGTTCTTCCTCTAGGTTGATCTTCATGTCCATGAGGTTGACTACTTTCACTTCAAGTGCACTTTGGGCCTTCTTCAATCTTGATCTTGTCATAGGCCCAACTATGTTCCTTAAGCTTGAGTCCTCTTCTTCCTCTTTAGGTGATGCTTGGTGAGTGTTGTCATGAGGGATCTCATCATCCCCTCCTTCTTGGAGTGAATTCGACCCCGAATTTAGTTCTTGGTCACCTACATCAAATAAACTCAAGTCACAAACATTGAAAGTGGCACTCACATTGTAATCACCCGGCAAGTCTATTTTATATGCATTATCATTAATTCGCTCCAAGACTTGAAATGGTCCATCCCTCCTTGGGTTTAATTTGGATTTCCTTTTTGAGGGAAATCTTTCTTTTCTCAAATGAACCCATACCCAATCCCCGGGTTGCAAGACAACATGTTTCCTTCCTTTATTTGCAAATTTGGCATTTTGTTCTAAACGCTTTTCAATTTGTGCCTTGACTTTTGCATGCAGCTTTTGAACAAATTCAGCTTTTGTTTTGCCATCTTTATGCATCAAGTTAGACGCATTGGGCAAGGGAAGTAGGTCAAGTGGAGCTAGGGGATTGAACCCGTATACCACTTCAAATGGTGAGCAAAGTGTGGTGGAGTGTGTAACTCGATTATAAGCAAATTCAACAAATGGTAAACACTCCTCCCAAGTTTTCAAATTCTTTTTAATGATTGCTCTAAGAAGGGTTGACAATGTTCGATTCACAACCTCCGTTTGTCCATCCGTTTGGGGATGACAAGTGGTGGAAAAGAGCAATTTTGTTCCCAATTTATTCCATAGAGTTCTCCAAAAATGGCTCAAGAACTTTAGGTGCATACAATTGCTCTTTTCAATATGCACCTAAAGTTCTTGAGCCATTTTTGGAGAACTCTATGGAATAAATTGGGAACAAAATTGCTCTTTTCCACCACTTGTCATCCCCAAACGGATGGGCAAACGGAGGTTGTGAATCAAACATTGTCAACCCTTCTTAGAGCAATCATTAAAAAGAATTTGAAAACTTGGGAGGAGTGTTTACCATTTGTTGAATTTGCTTATAATCGAGTTACACACTCCACCACACTTTGCTCACCATTTGAAGTGGTATACGGGTTCAATCCCCTAACTCCACTTGACCTACTTCCCTTGCCCAATGCGTCTAACTTGATGCATAAAGATGGCAAAACAAAAGCTGAATTTGTTCAAAAGCTGCATGCAAAAGTCAAGGCACAAATTGAAAAGCGTTTAGAACAAAATGCCAAATTTGCAAATAAGGGAAGGAAACATGTTGTCTTGCAACCCGGGGATTGGGTATGGGTTCATTTGAGAAAAGAAAGATTTCCCTCAAAAAGGAAATCCAAATTAAACCCAAGGGGGGATGGACCATTTCAAGTCTTGGAGCGAATTAATGATAATGCATATAAAATAGACTTGCCGGGTGATTACAATGTGAGTGCCACTTTCAATGTTAGTGACTTGAGTTTTTTGATGTAGGTGACCAAGAACTAAATTCGGGGTCGAATTCACTCCAAGAAGGAGGGGATGATGAGATCCCTCATGACAACACTCACCAAGCATCACCTAAAGAGGAAGAAGAGGACTCAAGCTTAAGGAACATAGTTGGGCCTATGACAAGATCAAGATTGAAGAAGGCCCAAAGTGCACTTGAAGTGAAAGTAGTCAACCTCATGGACATGAAGATCAACCTAGAGGAAGAACCAAGCATGGTGAACCTCTCACAACTTGAGGTCACGGCTACATAAACTAGTTTAGGAAACCATGTAATAAAAGTAGGACTTTTAGTACTTTGACTTTTGCATCATGGACTTGTAAATGGGCCAAGATGGAGTCATCAAGGCCCATCCAAGTAGGGAGAGGCGCGCTCATACCTTGCATAAGAGGAGCTTAGGCGCGCCTACACATAAGGAAGTTAGGAGCCATATAAATACCTCTTTGTACTCATTTTGAATCATAATTGAAAGTTTAGAATTTTTCTCACATTGAGAATTTAGAGAGAGTTGAGAGAGAGAGTCTCCTCTTGAAGGTTCTAGAGTAGAACCTTGTGATTCTCATCAAGAGCTCCTTACTCTTGTGGCGGATCTTCCTTGAGCTTATCACTCCATCTAATCCATGGAGTTGTGGCGCTTTCTTCCATTTCCCTTCCCCTTCATCTTTTCCCTTTCTTTTTGAATTCAAGTTGCCTCACGCCTAAAGCCTTAGGCTTATCTTAGGATTTATGCATTTTAGCTTTATGTTGCTTAGGAATTGTGGATCCATGATTCTTGTGATTTGATGATCAAGCTTTGGCCTGAGGTGGAGCTAGTTCTCTCAATTTTCCTCAAGATCATAAAAAATGAACAAGTTTGGATTTCCCTCTAATTTTTAGTTTGAATTTTCATTTCAATTTCGGATCAATTCTCCTAGAACGATCCTACATTCAATAGATCCATCTTGGATCATAACATTTGGTATCTAGAGCTAGCCTCTAGGAGAGTTAGAAGCTTGAAAAAAAAATTCAAAAAAATTTTGGCGCTTCTTTTTCAAATTTTGGCGCCAATTTTAAAATTTGAAAATTCTAGATCTAGATCCTTTTGATCTTGATTTTGTGTTCTAGTTGTGTTGTTTGTTGTTCTTATAGTTTGAATTTTCGAATTCTACATATAATTGTGTTAGATTTGATCTATTCTTTTGAATTTGAATTTTCTTGATGTTCATAAGTGTTCTTCATATTTCTTGAGATCCTTGGGATAATTGCTTGATAGATCTTGATGAATTTCAAAAGTGTTGGTTAACTTGTTGATCAACCACTTGAATGAAAGATCTAAGCATCAAAATAGTGAATTCTAAATTTGTTTGTTGAAATTCAATTTGCTTCTTGCAAAAGCACTTTAGAAGGCTCTTTGATCTTACATTTGTATTAATTGTTTAGTTTGGGCTGTTTGTGTAATTTCGAAAAGTCAGTGGCTGTTATATAAAAAAAAATAGTTCAGAAATTATAGAAAAGGAAAAAGAGTCCAAATCTGAAAAAAAATCCAAAGGACCAAAACGCAAATTTAAAAAAAATTGGGGCAAAAGTGCAAATACTATAAGTTTCGAAAAAAAAAATTATTTGCAGAAAAAGACTTGCCACTATTCAGCCTACAAACTTTGTGTATGAGCCTACTTGAGCAAGAAATTTCGAAATTCAAGAACACATTAAGAAAAGTTCATTTTCTACTTTGTCTTTCTTCTTATTCTTTCTTCTTTTACTTGTCTTCTTCAATTCTATTTGAGTGTGCTATTTCTTGTTGAGCATTTTTAGTTTGTCTTTTAAGCTTCTTAGTTTTGTCTTGTAGTTGTCTTTCCTTGAAATTCTTGTGAGTGAATTACTCTTGGTTTGATTTGTTTACAAGTGTATTTGGCTTTATATCTTGGAATTGCTTGTTTCTATTTCAAGAACCTTTGAGTGAGACTTTAGAGTGGAAAAAGGCAAGAGTGTACATTTGCTTAAAAGCCTAATTGTGTGATACACGAGTGAATATTCTAAGAGTGAAACACTTAGTTGAGTGGTGAGGTCCATTTTATTTCTTTATTTCATTGTTGAAAATTTGTAAACATGTCACAAACTAGAGGTGATGGTGAAGGTAGTACACCACCTTCCCCTAGAACTTTGGCCTATGATATGAAACTTCAAAGAATGACACGACATTTGGAAAGGCTTCTAGAAAGGCAAAATGATGAGGTTAATGAAAGACTTGAAGGCCTTGAAAGAGCTTCAAGAGGCACAAGAACTAGAAGTCCAAGGCAAGAAAGTTCCTCTCATGCAAATTCATCACATGGAGACAATGAATATGAAGAGGATGACCGAAGGAGAAGGAGGCATAGGAGGAGACATGGAGACTATGGTGAGGATAGAGTGAGGAGACAAAATGATAGACTTGAGGGAGTAAAAGTAAAAGTGCCAACATTTCAAGGTAAAAATGATCCCGAGTTATATCTAGAGTGGGAGACAAAAATAGAGCAAATTTTTGAATGCCAACATTATAGTGAAGAGAAGAAGGTTAAGGTGGCATCCATAGAATTTGTAGACTATGCATTAATATGGTGGGATCAACTAGTCAAGGAGAAAAGGAGGAATGGAGATGATCCAATTACTACTTGGAGAGAAATGAAGGCCATTATGAGGAAGAGATTTATTTCTTCACACTATCATAGGGAGCTCCATAACAAGCTTCAAAGGCTTAATCAAGGCAACAAAAGTGTGGACGAATACTATAAGGAAATGGAGGTTGCATTGATTAGGGCCAACATATTTGAAGAAAGAGAAGCAACCATGGCAAGATTCCTCAATGGTTTGAATCAAGAAATTTTGGATATAGTTGAATTGCATCATTATGTTGAATTAGAAGATTTGGTGCATCAAGCAATCAAAGTTGAGCAACAATTGAAGAGAAAGAGATCCTACAAGAAGCCATTCAACAACTATTCCTCATCAAGTTGGAAGGACAAGTCTAAGAAGGAGGGAACCTCATTCAAGACCAATGAAGGTTCGGGTCCTAATGTTTTCAAAGGTAAAAATGTATCAAGTCCTACTTCAATTCCATCAACTTCTAAGAATAGAGATATTAAATGTTTTAAATGCTTGGGTAGGGGTCATATAGCTTCTCAATGTCCAAATAAAAGGACCATGGTAATTAAAGAGGGAGGGTATGAAACATGTAATTCTTCTCCTTCTTCCCCTATGTCCACTAGTAAAAGTGAAGAAGAGAGTGAAATGAAAGCATTAGAAGGGGATTTACTCATGGTTAGGAGGTTGCTTGGGGTTCAACTAAAAGAGAAGGATGATAGCCAAAGAGAGAACATCTTCCACACAAGATGCACTATCCAAGACAAGCTTTGCTCATTGATAATTGATGGTGGATCTTGTACTAATGTTGCAAGCACAAGACTAGTGGAAAAACTTGGGTTGAAGACTACTTTGCACCCACGGCCTTACAAGCTTCAATGGCTAAGTGAAGAGGGTGAATTATTAGTCAACAAGCAAGTAATGTTGAGCTTCTCCATTGGGAAGTATGAAGATGAAGTTCTTTGTGATGTGGTTCCAATGGAAGCGGGGCATATCCTACTTGGAAGACCATGGCAATTTGATAGGAATGTGGTGCATGATGGTCATTCCAACAAAGTTACTTTTGTACATAGAAATAGGAAAGTTACTCTTGTACCTCTTTCACCAAGAGAAGTGTGTGAGGATCAAGTGAAATTAAGAGTGAAAAGAGAGCAAGAGAGAAAAGCCATAAAAGAAAAAGAAATTGAGTGTGAAAAAGAATCAAAGAAAAATGGAAAAGGACATAAGAGAGAAAAGCAAGAGGTTGAGGTAAGAGAAGAGAGAACAAAAGAGAGCTTGTTCATAAAAGAAAGAGAGGTGAAGAGAGCATATCTTGCAAGGCAACCACTATACCTACTCTATCTTCGTGAAACTTGCTTAACTCAAAATAAATTAACTCAACCTATAACTTTGCCAACTTCTTTTGAATCTCTCATAAACGAATATGTGGATGTATTTCCAAAAGATATTCCTTGCGGCCTACCACCTATGAGGGGGATTGAGCACCAAATGGATTTAATTCCAAGTGCTTCTCTACCTAATAGGCCGGCCTATAGAAGCAATCCACAAGAAACAAAAGAGATTCAAAAGCAAGTAGAAGATCTCTTGGAAAAAGGATGGGTACGGGAATCTCTAAGTCCTTGTGCTATGCCCGTCATCCTTGTTCCAAAGAAAGATGGCACTTGGAGAATGTGCACGGATTGTAGATCCATCAACAACATTACCATAAAATATAGGCATCCAATCCCTCGCCTTGATGACTTATTAGATGAGTTGCATGGTTCATGCTACTTTTCTAAAATAGATCAGAAAAAATGAACAAGTTTGGATTTCCCTCCAATTTTTAGTTTGAATTTTCATTTCAATTTCGGATCAATTCTCCTAGAACGATCCTACATTCAATAGATCCATCTTGGATCATAACACTCACATATTCAGCCTTGGCCCTACCATCTTTATGCTTGAAAATTGAAGAGTTGGGCAATGGCAATAAATCAAGAGGAGTTAAGGGATTAAAACCATAAACAACCTCAAAAGGAGAATATTGAGTGGTGCTATGAACAACCCTATTATAAGCAAATTCCACATGAGGCAAACACTCCTCCCAAGACTTAATGTTCTTTTTAATCACAGCCCTTAAAAGGGAAGAAAGTGTTCTATTCACAACTTCAGTTTGCCTATCCGTTTAAGGATGGCAAGTAGTGGAGAAAAGAAGCTTTGTGCCTAGCTTTCCCCACAAAGTCCTCCAAAAGTGACTTAGGAATTTGGTGTCCCTATCACTAACAATACTCCTTGGGAGACCATGAAGTCTCACCACTTCCCTAAAAAATAAGTCCGCCACATGACAAGCATCATCAACTTTTTTACATGGAATAAAATGTGCCATTTTAGAGAACGTATCCACCACAACAAAAATGGAATCTTTACCATTCCTTGACCTAGGCAATCCCACAACAAAATCCATAGATAAGTCTATCCAAGGAGAGTCAGGAATAGGTAAAGGAGTATAAAGTCCATGGGGCATCACTTTAGATTTTGACTTTTTACATACAATGCATTTTTCACAATATTTTTGCACATCATGCTTCATGTGAGGCCAATGAAAATGTTCATGCAACATGTCTAAAGTCTTTTGGACCCCAAAGTGCCCCATTAATCCCCCTTCATGCGCCTCTTTTAAGAACAATTCCCTTATAGAGCTTTTAGGCACACATAAACGCTTTTCTTTGAACAAAAATCCTTGGTGCCTAAAATATCCATTTTGGGACGAATGCACACAATTAGCATAGATATGAGAAAATTCCTTATCATGCTCATACAATTCCTTAATGCATTCAAGACCCAACAACTTTGTCTCAAGGGTAGAAAGTAAAGAATACCTTCTTGAAAGTGCATCCGCAACAACATTGGCCTTACCCTTTTTGTGTTTCACCACATATGGAAATTGTTCAAGAAATTCAACCCACTTTGCATGTCTTTTATTTAACTTTCCTTGCCCTTTCAAATATGTCAAAGACTCATGGTCACTATGAATGACAAATTCTTTGGGCAAAAGATAGTGTTGCCAAGTTTGCAAAGCTCTTACTAAGGCATACAATTCCTTATCATAGGTGGGATAATTAAGGGAAGCTCCACTTAATTTCTCACTAAAATAAGCAATTGGATGCCCCTCTTGCATCAAAACAGCCCCAACACTAACATTTGAAGCATCACATTCAATCTCAAAAGATTTAGCAAAATTAGGCAAAACAAGTATTGGTGCATGGGTGAGCTTTTCCTTTAGTTCTTTGAAAGCATGTTCTTGCTTCTCCCCCCATTTAAACCCAACATTTTTTTTTTACAATTTCATTAAGAGGTGCAGCCAAGGTGCTAAAGTCCTTAACAAACCTCCTATAAAAACTAGCCAAGCCATGAAAACTCCTCACATCACTCACAGTTTTGGTAGTTGGCCAATCTTGAATGGCCTTAATTTTCTCTTTGTCAACATGGACCCCTTTAGCATTTATCACAAATCCAAGAAAAATCACATGGTCCACACAAAAAGTACACTTTTCCAAATTAGCATACAATTTTTCTTTTCTTAATACAAGCAAAACAGCTCTTAAATGTTCATGATGTTCATCTAAGTTTTTGCTATATATCAAGATGTCATCAAAATACACCACAACAAACTTGCCCAAAAATTCCCTCAAAACATGGTACATAAGCCTCATAAAAGTGCTAGGTGCATTTGTTAAACCAAAAGACATTACCAACCATTCATACAAACCATATTTAGATTTAAAGGCAGTTTTCGATTCATCCCCCTCCCTTATTCTAATTTGATGGTACCCACTTTTCAAATCAATTTTAGAAAAAACACAAGCACCATGCAATTCATCAAGCAATTCATCAAGTCTAGGGATAGGATGTCTATACTTAATTGTGATGTTGTTCACTGCCCTACAATCCGTGCACATCCTCCAAGTCCCATCTTTCTTTGGCACTAAAGTTACCGGGACAGCACATGGACTCAAACTTTCTTGCACCCAACCTTTTTGTATCAACTCCTCCACTTGTGTTTGGATGTCTTTAGTCTCTTGTGGATTGCTCCTATAGGCTGGCCTATTGGGCAGTGATGCACCCGGAATGAGGTCAATGTGATGCTCAATTCCTCTAAGAGGGGGAAGGCCATGTGGCACTTCCTTAGGAAAAACATCATCAAATTCCTGCAGAAGATTTTTAACACCACTAGACAAAGAATTATCATTAGGAATGTTAGTATTTAAACAAAATTCCTTACAATAAAGTATGTATAGGGGCTGCCTTGAAATTAAGGCAGTCTTCACCTCACTCTTTGTTGCAAGAAAGCTCGCTTTACTCTCTTTTTCCACTCTATTTTTCACTTCTTTTTTCTCATGATTTTTTTTTGATTTTTCTTCACTCTTTTTCTCACTTTCTTTTTCACCCTCTTTTTCTTTTCTCTCTTGCTCTCTCTTTTCTCTCATTTTTATTTGATCCTCACTAACTTGCTTTGGAGACAAAGGAGAAAGTATGACCTTTCGGTCTTGATACATGAGAGTATACTTATTTGAGAACCCATCATGGATGGCCTTTTTATCATATTGCCAAGGCCTTCTCAACAACAAATGGCTTGCCTCCATAGGCACCACATCACAAAGAACACTATCCTCATGCTTCCCAATTGAGAATGGGACCTCCACTTGTTTGTTCACCACCATTTCTCCTACCTCACTTAACCATTGAAGCCTATATGGTCTTGGATGTGCTTTAGCTACAAGATTTAGTTTTGACACTAATCTAGTACTTACAACATTGGCACAACTTCCTCCATCAATAATTAAAGAGCATACCTTTCCTTGAATTAGGCATCTAGAATGAAAGATATTCTCCCTTTGGCTTGCTTTATGTTCTTTCACTTGGCTCCCCAATAGCCTCCTTACCATAAGTAAATCACCATCCGGCATGAACACATCTTCTTCACTTTCCTCCCCACTTGAAGCCTCGGATTGTGATACTACTTCACCATTCATGGTCACCATAGTTCTCTTTGTTGGACATTGGGCGGCTATGTGCCCATGGCCAAGGCATTTGAAACACTTTACTTCACGGCTCCTAGTGGTTGTCTCCATTGGTTTCTTGCCTTGAGAGGTGCTCACGGCTTCTTTGGTTGGTGCACCCTCCTTCTTTTGCTTGTCCTTCCAATTTGATGATGGAAACTTTGAAGAAGAAGAAGAAGAATATTTGAACTTGCTCCTCTTAATTTGTTGCTCCACCTTGATTGCTTGTTGCACCAAATCTTCAAGCTCCACATAATTTTGTAATTCTACTACGTCTTGAATATCTTGATTCAAGCCATGTAAGAATCTTGCCATGGTAGCCTCCCTATCTTCTTGAAAATTTGACCTAAGTAAGGCCAACTCCATCTCCTTGAAATATTCATCTACACTTTTGGTCCCTTGGGTAAGTCTTTGCAATTTGTTGTGAATGTCCCTTTGGTAATGAGTTGGGACAAACCTCTTCCTCATGACATACTTCATCTCCTCCCAAGTGTCTATAGGCTCCCCTCCAAGTCTCCTTCTCTCTTTTTGTAATTGGTCCCACCACACAAGGGCATACTCTTTGAACTCAAGGGCGGCTACTTTCACCTTCTTGCCTTCATTGTAAGAATTACAATCAAAGACTTGTTCTATCTTTAGCTCCCACTCCAAGTAAGCCTCCGGATCATTCTTCCCAAGAAAGGGAGGAACTTTGATTTTGACCCCCTCAAGCCTTTCATCACGCCTCCTTCCTCTATGTCCTCCTCCTCTATGCCTTCCTCCTCTAGGCCTTCCTCTTTCACTTTCATTGCCACTAGACTCATCATTTGGAAGGTTGGCAAGTTGTTGATCATAGTTGGTTTGCATTGCCTCCATTTGCCTTTGAAGGGCTTGCATTTGAGTAGTCATTCGTACAAAAAGGACCGCGGACCTTGGTGAAAGTGGTGGACTATCTTCAATGTTTGCCATGATTTATGTTTCCTCACTACACTCCCTTACTTGTCACACAAATGAATTTCACTCTTTTGGCTTTTTCCACACAAGAAGTAAATTTGCACTCTTGCCTTTTTCCTCTCAAATTTTCTCCTTTAGTTCTTAGAGGAATCAAACACAAAAATACCAAAATTCAAGTAACTAAAATCACAAAACTTATCAAAACAAGGAAAAACGAAGAACAAAGGCTAGAAAAGAAAAGGGTTACAAATAAGAAACAATGGAAGAAGGGAATAATTTTCAAGACACAAATTGTTCAAGTGAAACTTTATCTTCTTTTTTTTATTTTTTTTTTATACGAATTTATTATTATTATTTTTTTATAACTTGTTGATATGAGCCCACTAAGGACCATGGACCAAGAAGCACTACAAAGACTTGTTGGGCCTATGGCTAGAGCAAGAGCTAAGAATGCCCAAGAAGTTTTAAATCAAATGGTGGATCTTTTAATGGACACAAGCCCAATTGCAAGTCAAGAAGGAATGGAGCCCAAGTTGGTGACTTATCTTAGTCAAATAGAAGGCCCATAGTGATGACAAGGGGGGCATGAACTTGCTTCATTTAGTTGTTTGTTTATTTTCAATTCAATAAGTGTAATGGGTTATGTGAGTGGATTCAATTTGGCATTCTCTATTAATGGGCTACACTAAGAGTTGCATGAAGGTCTAGCCCATATTTCCTATGTTGCTACACGTGATTAGAGGGTCTTGGGGAGGGAATCTTTAGCTTGCATGCTATAAGAAACTCCTCATTAAGTTGAGTGAATAAATTGTAAGTTATGGGTGTTACACTTTTAATTTGAAAAACAAAGTGTAACCACCCATAATAAAGGGAGTGTAGGCGTGAATAATGAGTGTCTTAGGGCTGAATTTCATTGCTTGATGGTGAGTTATGAGTGTTTGATGGGTGCCTTCAATTGTTTGGGTGTTACACATTTAATGTCACATGCAAAGTGTAACCACCCATGAAGAGAGAGTGGTAGGCGTGCATGATGAGGGTTGGGGCTGACTTGATTTGTGTTAGTGGTCATTTAAGTTAGGATTTAGGCCATTCAAAGTGGGGGTTATGCCTTGTCTTTGGATGCCAAGAGTTGGATGACTATTATATGTATTACACCCCAAACAACATGAATGAAAAAAAAACTTGGATGTCGAATTTGGATTAATTCCATTTGTGAGAATATTGTTCTCCTAGGTTCTTGGTTGAACCAAACTTAGTTCTTATCAAGAATCCAAGGTTCTTGTGGCGAACATCACTTGGCTTATCAAACCTTCTTGGTTTGTGGCGCCTTCATCATCTCTTTCTATCCATTTTCTTATTTTCTTCTCTTTTGTGTTGATTCTTTTTGTCACTAAAGTGGAACACGCAATTATCATGTCTTGAGTTCAACCATAAGATCGTTAAAAGGCAACCTCACCATTTGGTTGTCATCACTTGTTGAAGAGAATTACTCTTGAAAACTTTGTTTTTGGAGCAATACACAACAACCACGACTTTTCCCTTCAAGAAAAGATCAAAGTAACTTTTGTTTTGGTTTTTGGAAAGAAAAGAAGAAAGAGTAGAAGATGAAGAGAAGAAAAAAAAATAGAATCAAGAACACAAAAAAAATTTCAACCAAAGCCTAAGCTTTGATACCACTTGATGACAACCAAGTGGTGTGTTTGCCTTTTAACGATCTTATGGTTGAATTCAAAGCATGATAATTTCGTGCTCTTCTTAAGGAACAAGATTGTAGCAACATAAAAGTGAAGAAAACAAGAAAATGGAAAGAAAGAGATGATGAGGCGCCACAAACCAAGAAGGTTTGATAAGCCAAGTGATGTTTGCCACAAGAATCTTGGATTCTTGAAAAGAACTAAGTTGGTCCAACCAAGAACCTAGGAGAAACAATTCTCACTCCATTGAATTTGATCCAAAATAACTTCAAAGTTGTATTTCTCAAGGTTTTAGGTGCATACATATAATAGTCATCCAACTCTTGGCATCCAAAGACAAGGCATAACCCCCACTTTGAATGGCCTAATTCCTAACTTGATGACCACTAAAACAAAATCAATTCAGCCCCCAAGCCCATTCATACACGCCTACCCTTCTTCCTTCTTTTGTTTGTCAAATTAAAAGTGTAACACTCAAACACTTGAAGGCAGCCCATCAAGCACTCATAACTCACCATCAAGCAATTGAATTCAGCCCCAAGACACTCAATGTCACGCCTACCACTTGTTCTTCATGGGTGGGTTACACTTTGTTTGTCAAATTAAAAGTGTAACACTCAAACAATTGAAGGCAGCCCATCAAGCACTCATAACTCACCATCAAGCAATTGAATTCAGCCCCAAGACACTCAATGTCACGCCTACCACTTGTTCTTCATGGGTGGGTTACACTTTGTTTGTCAAATTAAAAGTGTAACACTCAATCAATTGGAGGCCGCCACCAAGACACTCATAACTCACCATGAAGCAATTGAAGGCAGCCCCAAGCACTCAATGTCACGCCTACTCTCCCTTCATGATGGGTGGTTACACTTTGCTTTGCAAATTAAAAGTGTAACACCCATAACTTATAATTTATTGACTCAACTTAATGAGGAGTTTCTTATAGCATGCAAGCTAAAGATTCCCTCCCCAAGACTCCCTACTCAACCTGTAGCTTCATGGAAAATATGGGCTAGACCTTCATGCAACTCTTAGTGGAGCCCACTAATAGAGAATGCTCAATTGGATCCACTCACATAGCCCATTACACTTTATTGAATTGAAAAACAAAACAACAACTATGAGAGCAAAGTCACGCCCCCTTGTCATCATTATGGGCCTCTACTTGACTAAGATAAGTCACCATCTTGGCCTCCATTCCTTCTAGGCCTGAAGTTGGGCTTGCTTCCATAAAGGTGGTCACCATTTGTTTTAGGACTTCTTGGGCTTTCTTGGTTCTTGATCTAGTCATAGGCCCACCAAGTCCTTGAAGTGCTTCTTGGTCCATACTCCTTATTGGGCTCATATCATCCCACCATATTAATGCATAGTCTACAAATTCTATGGATGCCACCGTAAACTTTTTCTCTTCACTATATTGTTGGCATGCAAAAATTTGCTGTATTTTTGTTTCCAACTCTAAGTACAATTCGGGATCATTTTTACCTTGAAATGTTGGCACTTTTACTTTTACTCCCTCAAGCCTATCATTGATATGAGCCGTATAAGACACGTGGACCAAGAAGCACTTCAAGGACTTGGAGGGCCTATAACAAGATCATGAGCTAAGAAAGCCCAAGAAGTTCTAGAACAAATGGTAACTACTTTGATGGAAGCAAGCCCAAACTCAAGCCTAGAAGGAATGGTGCCCAAGTTGGTGACTTATCTTAGTCAACTAGAAGGCCCATGATGAGGACAAGGGGCGTGCATAGCATCACTGATTTGTTTGTTTTATGTTCAATTCAATAAGTGTAATGGGTTATGTGAGTGGATCCAATTTTGGCTACTTTGTTAGTGGGCTACACTAAGAGTTGCATGAAGGTCAAGCCCATATTTCCCATGGTGTTACACGAGTTTAGAAAGTCTTAGAGGAGGGAATCTTTAGCTTGCATGCTATAAGAAACTCGTCATTTAGTTGAGTGAATAAATGTTGTAAGTTATGGGTGTTACACTTTTAATTTGAAAAGCAAGTGTAACCACCCATAATGATGAGATGGTAGGCGTGATAACTAGGGGTTTAGTGGCTGATTTCTTTTTGTTTGGTGGCTATTTAAGTTAGGTTTTAAGTTGATCTTTAGTGTCATGAATCAAGCTATTAAATTGGGAGTTATAGATTGTCCTTGGATTCCTTTGTGTGGGTGAAAGATGGGCGTGTGGGCCGAGTAGAATTGGTCCTAAGGTGAGCCATTAGTGACATAATTAGGCCATTCAAGTGGAGGTTATGCTTTGTCTTTGGATGCCAAAAGTTTGGATGTCCACAACTATATGTATGCGCCTACTACCATGAATAAGATAACTTGGATGTTGAATTTGGATTGATTCCATTTGTGAGAGTATAGTTCTCATAGTTCTTGGTTAAACCAAGCTTAGTTCTTATCAAGAATCCAAGATTCTTGCGGCAAACATCATTTGGCTTATCAAACCTTCTTGGTTTGTGGCGCCTCATCATTTCTTTCTTCACCATTTTCTTGTTTTCTTCACTTTTATGTTGCTACAATTTGTTCCTTAAGAAGAACACGAAATTAAGTATCTTTGAATTCAACCAAACGATCTTCAAAAGGCAACCACACCATTTGGTTGTCATCAATCATTTTGTCTCCTCACTTTATTCTCAACACATTCTCCATGTCTCCTTCTATGCCTCCTTCTTCTTCGCTCTTCCTCTTCATATCCATTTTCTTCATGTGATGAGTTTGCATGAGAAGAACTTTCTTGCCTTGGACTTCTAATTCTTGTGCCTCTTGAAGCTCTTTCAAGGCCTTCAAGTCTATTTTTAACCTCATCATTTTGCCTTTCTAGTAGCCTTTCCAAATGCCTTGTCATTCTTTGAAGTTTCATATCATATGCCGCAGTTCTAGGGGAAGGTGGTGTACTACCTCCACCATCACCTCTAGTTTGTGACATGTTTACAATTTTCAACAATAAAACAAAGAAATAAAATGGACCTCACCACTCAACTAAGTGTTTCACTCTTGTAATGTTCACTCGTGTTTCACACAATTAGGCTTTTGATCAAATGTACACACTTGCCTTTTTCCACTCAAAGTCTCACTTAAAGGCTCTTGAAGTCGAAACAAGCAATTCCAAGATATAAAGCCAAATACACTTGTAAACAAATCAAACCAAGAGTAATTCACTCACAAGAATTGCAAAAAAAGAAAACTACAAGACAAAACTAGGAAGTTTAAAAGACAAAGTAAAAATGCTCAACAAGAAATAGCACACTCAAATTGAATTGAAAGAAGACAAGTAGAAGAAAAAAAGTAAAAGAAACAAGAAGTTGAAAATGAACTTTTCTTAATGTGTTCTTGATTTTCGAAATTTTCTTGCTCAAGTAGGCTCATACACAAAGTTTCTAGGATGAATAGTGGCAAGTCTTTTTCTGCAAATAATTTTTTTTGAACTTTGGATATTTGCACTTTTGCCCCATTGTTTTTTTAAAATTGCATTTTGGTCCTTTGGATTTTTCAGATTTGGACTCTTTTTCCTTTTCTATAATTTCTGCACTATTTTTTTTTAAGAACAGCCACTGACTTTTCGAAATTACTAAAACAGCCCAAACAAAACAATTAGCACAAATGTAAGATCAAGAGTCTTCTAAAAGTGCTTTTGCAAGAAGCAAATTGAATTTCAACAAACAAATTTAGAATTCACTATTTTGATGCTTAGATCTTTCATTCAAGTGGTTTATCAACAAGTTAACCAACACTTTTGAAATTCATCAAGATCTATGAAGCTATTATCCCAAGGATCTCAAGAAATATGAAGAACACTTATGAACATCAAGAAAATTCAAATTCAAGAGAATTAACAAAACTAACACAAATCTATGTAGATCTCGAAAATTCCAACACAAATAACAACAAACTACACAACTAGAACACAAAATCAAGATCAAAAGGATCTAGATCTAGAATTTTTGAATTTGAAAAAGTGGCGCCAAAAAAATTTGAAATTACCGCCAAAATTTTTTTGAATTTTTTTTTAGCTTCTAACTCTCCTAGAGGCTAGCTTTGATACCAAATGTTATGATCCAAAGTGGATCTATTGAATGTAGGATCGTTCTAGGAGAATTGATCCATAGTTGAAAATTCAAACTAAAATTGCATAAACCTAGACAAAGTCTATGGCTATGTGCGTGAGGCAAATTCAAAGCAAAATAGCATGAACCTAGACAAAGCCTATGGCTATGTGCGTGAGGCAAAATTCAAAAATAACAAAAAGAAAGGGAAAAGATGAAGGGGAAGGGAAATGGAAGAAAGCGCCACAACTCCATGGATTAGATGGAGTGATAAGCTCAAGGAAGATCCGCCACAAGAGTAAGAAGCTCTTGATGAGAATCACAAGGTTCTACTCCAGAACCTTCAAGAGGAGACTCTCTCTCTCAACTCTCTCTAAATTCTCAATGTGAGAAAAATTCTAAACTTTCAATTATGATTCAAATGGCTTACAAGGAGGTATTTATATGACCTCTCATCCTGATATGAGCCCAATAAGGAGTATGGACCGAGAAGCACTTCAAGGACTTGGTGGGCCTATGACCAGATCAAGAACCAAGAAAGCCCAACAAGTCCTAAAACAAATGGTGACCACCTTTATGGAAGCAAGCCCAACTTTAGGCCTAGAAGGAATGGAGGCCAAGATGGTGACTTATCTTAGTCAAGTAGAGGCCCATAATGATGACAAGGGGGGCGTGACTTTGCTCTCATAGTTGTTGATTTGTTTTTCAATTCAATAAAGTGTAATGGGCTATGTGAGTGGATCCAATTGAGCATTCTCTATTAGTGGGCTACACTAAGAGTTGCATGAAGGTCTAGCCCATATTTTCCATGAAGCTACACGTTGAGTAGGGAGTCTTGGGGAGGGAATCTTTAGCTTGCATGCTATAAGAAACTCCTCATTAAGTTGAGTCAATAAATTATAAGTTATGGGTGTTACACTTTTAATTTGCAAAGCAAAGTGTAACCACCCATCATGAAGGGAGAGTAGGCGTGACATTGAGTGCTTGGGGCTGACTTCAATTGCTTCATGGTGAGTTATGAGTGTCTTGGTGGCTGCCTTCAATTGTTTGAGTGTTACACTTTTAATTTGACAAACAAAGTGTAACCACCCATGAAGAAGGAAGGGTAGGCGTGTATGAATGGGTTTGGGGGCTGAATTGATTTTGTTTTAGTGGTCATCAAGTATAGGAATTAGGCCATTCAAAGTGGGGGTTATGCCTTGTCTTTGGATGCCAAGAGTTGGATGACTATTATATGTATGCACCCAAAACCTTGAGAAATACAACTTTGAAGTTATTTTGGATCAAATTCCATTGAGTGAGAATTATTTCTCCTAGGTTCTTGGTTGAACCAAACTTAGTTCTTATCAAGAATCCAAGATTCTTGTGGCGAACATCACTTGGCTTATCAAACCTTCTTGGTTTGTGGCGCCTCATCATCTCTTTCTTTCCATTTTCTTGTTTTCTTCACTTTTATGTTGTTTCATTTGTTTCCATAAGAAGAACACGAATTGTAATGCTTTGAATTCAACCAAACGATCTTCAAAAGGCAACCACACCATTTGGTTGTCATCAAGTGGTATCAAAGCTTAGGCTTTGGTTGAAATTTTGTTTGTGTTCTTGATTCTATTTTCTTCTTCATCTTGTACTCTTTCTTCTTTTCTTTCCAAAAACCAAAAACAAAAGTTACTTTGATCTTTTCTTGATGGGAAAATTCGTGGTTGTTGTGTATTGCTCCAAAAACAAAGTTTTCAAGAGTAATTCTCTTCAACAAGTTATAAAAAAAAAAAAAAAAAGAAGAAATTCGTGTAAAAAAAAAAAAAGAAGAAGAGAAAGTTTCACTTGAGCAATTTGTGTCTTGAAAATTATTCCCTTCTTCCATTGTTTCTTATTTGTAAACCTTTTCTTTTCTAGCCTTTGTTCTTCGTTTTTCCATGTTTTGATAAGTTTTGTGATTTTTGTTACTTGAATTTTGGTATTTTTGTGTTTTGTGTTTGATTCCTCTAAGAACTAAAGGAGAACATTTGAGATGAAAAAGGCAAGAGTGGAAATTTACTTCTTATGTGGAAAAAGCCAAAAGAGTGAAATTCATTTGTGTGACAAGTAAGGGAGTGTAGTGAAGAAACATAAATCATGGCAAACAATGAAGATAGTCCACCACTTTCACCAAGGTCCGCGGTCCTTTTTGTACGAATGACTACTCAAATGCAAGCCCTTCAAAGGCAAATGGAGGCAATGCAAACCAACTATGATCAACAACTTGCCAACCTTCAAAATGATGAGTCTAGTGGCAATGAAAGTGAAAGAGGAAGGCCTAGAGGAGGAAGGCATAGAGGAGGAGGACATAGAGGAAGGAGGCGTGATGAAAGGCTTGAGGGGGTCAAAATCAAAGTTCCTCCCTTTCTTGGGAAGAACGATCCGGAGGCTTACTTGGAGTGGGAGCTAAAGATAGAACAAGTCTTCGATTGTAATTCTTACAATGAAGGCAAGAAGGTGAAAGTAGCCGCCCTTGAGTTCAAAGAGTATACCCTTGTGTGGTGGGACCAATTACAAAAAGAGAGGAGGAGACTTGGAGGGGAGCCTATAGACACTTGGGAGGAGATGAAGTATGTCATGAGGAAGAGGTTTGTCCCAAATCATTACCAAAGGGACATTCACAACAAATTGCAAAGACTTACCCAAGGGACCAAGAGTGTAGATGAATATTTCAAGGAGATGGAGTTGGCCTTACTTAGGTCAAATTTTCAAGAAGATAGGGAGGCTACCATGGCAAGATTCTTACATGGCTTGAATCAAGATATTCAAGACGTAGTAGAATTACAAAATTATGTGGAGCTTGAAGATTTGGTGCAACAAGCAATCAAGGTGGAGCAACAAATTAAGAGGAGGAAGTTCAAATATTCTTCTTCTTCTTCTTCAAAGTTTCCATCATCAAATTGGAAGGACAAGCAAAAGAAGGAGGGTGCACCAACCAAAGAAGCCGTGAGCACCTCTCAAGGCAAGAAACCAATGGAGACAACCACTAGGAGCCGTGAAGTAAAGTGTTTCAAATGCCTTGGCCATGGGCACATAGCCGCCCAATGTCCAACAAAGAGAACTATGGTGACCATGAATGGTGAAGTAGTATCACAATCCGAGGCTTCAAGTGGGGAGGAAAGTGAAGAAGATGTGTTCATGCCGGATGGTGATTTACTTATGGTAAGGAGGCTATTAGGGAGTCAAGTGAAAGAACATGAAGCAAGCCAAAGGGAGAATATCTTTCATTCTAGATGCCTAATTCAAGGAAAGGTATGCTCTTTAATTATTGATGGAGGAAGTTGTGCCAATGTTGTAAGTACTAGATTAGTGTCAAAACTAAATCTTGTAGCTAAAGCACATCCAAGACCATATAGGCTTCAATGGTTAAGTGAGGTAGGAGAAATGGTGGTGAACAAACAAGTGGAGGTCCCATTCTCAATTGGGAAGTATGAGGATAGTGTTCTTTGTGATGTGGTGCCTATGGAGGCAAGCCACTTGTTGTTGGGAAGGCCTTGGCAATATGATAAAAAGGCCATCCATGATGGGTTCTCAAATAAGTATACTCTCATGTATCAAGACCGAAAGGTCATACTTTCTTCTTTGTCTCCAAAGCAAGTTAGTGAGGATCAAATAAAAATGAGAGAAAAGAGAAAGCAAGAGAGAAAAGAAAAAGAGGGTGAAAAAGAAAGTGAGAAAAAGAGTGAAGAAAAATAAAAAAAAAATCATGAGAAAAAAGAAGTGAAAAATAGAGTGGAAAAAGAGAGTAAAGAGAGCTTTCTTGCAACAAAGAGTGAGGTGAAGAGTGCCTTAATTTCAAGGCAGCCCCTATACATACTTTATTGTAAGGAATTTTGTTTAAATACTAACATTCCTAATGATAATTCTTTGTCTAGTGGTGTCAAACATCTTCTGCAGGAATTTGATGATGTTTTTCCTAAGGAAGTGCCACATAGCCTTCCCCCTCTTAGAGGAATTGAGCATCACATTGACCTCATTCCGGGTGCATCATTGCCCAATAGGCCAGCCTATAGGAGCAATCCACAAGAGACTAAAGAGATCCAAACACAAGTGGAGGAGTTGATACAAAAAGGTTGGGTGCAAGAAAGTTTGAGTCCATGTGCTGTCCCGGTAATTTTAGTGCCAAAGAAAGATGGGACTTGGAGGATGTGCACGGATTATAGGGCCGTGAACAACATCACAATTAAGTATAGACATCCTATCCCTAGACTTGATGATTTGCTTGATGAATTGCATGGTGCTTGTGTTTTTTCTAAAATTGATTTGAAAAGTGGGTACCATCAAATTAGAATAAGGGAGGGGGATGAATGGAAAACTGCCTTTAAATCTAAATATGGTTTGTATGAATGGTTGGTAATGCCTTTTGGTTTAACAAATGCACCTAGCACTTTTATGAGGCTTATGAACCATGTTTTGAGGGAATTTTTGGGCAAGTTTGTTGTGGTGTATTTTGATGACATCTTGATATATAGCAAAAACTTAGATGAACATCATGAACATTTAAGGGCTGTTTTGCTTGTATTAAGAAAAGAAAAATAGTATGCTAATTTGGAAAAGTGTACTTTTTGTGTGGACCATGTGATTTTTCTTGGATTTGTGATAAATGCTAAAGGGGTCCATGATGACAAAGAGAAAATTAAGGCCATTCAAGATTGGCCAACTCCCAAAAATGTGAGTGATGTGAGGAGTTTTCATGGCTTGGCTAGTTTTTATAGGAGGTTTGTTAAGGACTTTAGCACCTTGGCTGCACCTCTTAATGAAATTGTCAAAAAAAATGTTGGGTTTAAATGGGGGGAGAAGCAAGAACATGCTTTCAAAGAACTAAAGGCAAAGCTCACCCATGCACCAATACTTGTTTTGCCTAATTTTGCTAAATCTTTTGAGATTGAATGTGATGCTTCAAATGTTGGTGTTGGGGCTGTTTTGATGCAAGAGGGGCATCCAATTGCTTATTTTAGTGAGAAATTAAGTGGAGCTTCCCTTAATTATCCCACCTATGATAAGGAATTGTATGCCTTAGTAAGAGCTTTGCAAACTTGGCAACACTATCTTTTGCCCAAAGAATTTGTCATTCATAGTGACCATGAGTCTTTGAAATATTTGAAAGGGCAAGGAAAGTTAAATAAAAGACATGCAAAGTGGGTTGAATTTCTTGAACAAGTTCCATATGTGGTGAAACACAAAAAGGGTAAGGCCAATGTTGTTGCGGATGCACTTTCAAGAAGGTATTCTTTACTTTCTACCCTTGAGACAAAGTTTTTGGGTCTTGAATGCATTAAGGAATTGCATGAGCATGATAAGGAATTTTCTCATATCTATGCTAATTGTGTGCATTCGTCCCAAAATGGATATTTTAGGCACCAAGGATTTTTGTTCAAATAAAAGCGTTTATGTGTGCTTAAAAGCTCTACATGGGAATTGTTCTTAAAAGAGGCGCATGAAGGGGGATTAATGGGGCACTTTGGGGTCCAAAAGACTTTAGACATGTTGCATGAACATTTTCATTGGCCTCACATGAAGCATGATGTGCAAAAATATTGTGAAAAATGCATTGTATGTAAAAAGTCAAAATCTAAAGTGATGCCCCATGGACTTTATACTCCTTTGCCTATTCCTGACTCTCCTTGGATAGACTTATCTATGGATTTTGTTGTGGGATTGCCTAGGTCAAGGAATGGTAAAGATTCCGTTTTTGTTGTGGTGGATAGGTTCTCTAAAATGGCACATTTTATTCCATGTAAAAAAGTTGATGATGCTTGTCATGTGGCGGACTTATTTTTTAGGGAAGTGGTGAGACTTCATGGTCTCCCAAGGAGTATTGTTAGTGATAGGGACACCAAGTTCCTAAGTCACTTTTGGAGGACATTGTGGGGAAAGCTAGGTATAAAGCTTCTTTTCTCCACTACTTGCCATCCTCAAACGGATGGGCAAACTGAAGTTGTGAATAGAACACTTTCTTCCCTTTTAAGGGCTGTGATTAAAAAGAACATTAAATCTTAGGAGGAGTGTTTGCCTCATGTGGAATTTGCTTATAATAGGGTTGTTCATAGCACCACTCAATATTCTCCTTTTGAGGTAGTTTATGGTTTTAATCCCTTAACTCCTCTTGATTTATTGCCATTGCCTAACTCTTCAATTTTAAAGCATAAAGATGGTAGGGCCAAGGCTGAATATGTGAGGAAGTTACATGAGCAAGTGAAGGTCCAAATTGAAAAGAGGACCCAAAGCTATGCAAGACAAGCCAACAAAGGAAGGAAGAAGGTGGTATTTGAGCCCGGAGATTGGGTTTGGGTTCACATGAGGAAGGAAAGGTTTCCTTCCCAAAGGAAATCTAAATTGCAACCAAGAGGAGATGGGCCATTTCAAGTGGTGGCCAAGATCAATGATAATGCATACAAGTTGGATCTTCCCAAAGGAATAAGTGCTACTTTCAATGTGGCTGATTTATCTTTTTTTGATGTAGGTGATGAAGAATTCAATTCGAGGTCGAATTCACCTGAAGAAGGAGGGGATGATATGAGCCCAATAAGGAGTATGGACCAAGAAGCACTTCAAGGACTTGGTGGGCCTATGACCAGATCAAGAACCAAGAAAGCCCAAGAAGTCCTAAAACAAATGGTGACCACCTTTATGGAAGCAAGCCCAACTTCAGGCCTAGAAGGAATGGAGGCCAAGATGGTGACTTATCTTAGTCAAGTAGAGGCCCATAATGATGACAAGGGGGGCGTGACTTTGCTCTCATAGTTGTTGTTTTGTTTTTCAATTCAATAAAGTGTAATGGGCTATGTGAGTGGATCCAATTGAGCATTCTCTATTAGTGGGCTACACTAAGAGTTGCATGAAGGTCTAGCCCATATTTTCCATGAAGCTACACGTTGAGTAGGGAGTCTTGGGGAGGGAATCTTTAGCTTGCATGCTATAAGAAACTCCTCATTAAGTTGAGTCAATAAATTATAAATTATGGGTGTTACACTTTTAATTTGCAAAGCAAAGTGTAACCACCCATCATGAAGGGAGAGTAGGCGTGACATTGAGTGCTTGGGGCTGGCTTCAATTGCTTCATGGTGAGTTATGAGTGGCTTGGTGGCTGCCTTCAATTGTTTGAGTGTTACACTTTTAATTTGACAAACAAAGTGTAACCACCCATGAAGAAGGAAGGGTAGGCGTGTATGAATGGGTTTGGGGGCTGAATTGATTTTGTTTTAGTGGTCATCAAGTATAGGAATTAGGCCATTCAAAGTGGGGGTTATGCCTTGTCTTTGGATGCCAAGAGTTGGATGACTATTATATGTATGCACCTAAAACCTTGAGAAATACAACTTTGAAGTTATTTTGGATCAAATTCCATTGAGTGAGAATTGTTTCTCCTAGGTTCTTGGTTGAACCAAACTTAGTTCTTATCAAGAATCCAAGATTCTTGTGGCGAACATCACTTGGCTTATCAAACCTTCTTGGTTTGTGGCGCCTCATCATCTCTTTCTTTCCATTTTCTTGTTTTCTTCACTTTTATGTTGTTTCATTTGTTTCCATAAGAAGAACACGAATTGTAATGCTTTGAATTCAACCAAACGATCTTCAAAAGGCAACCACACAATTTGGTTGTCATCACATCCTCTCAAGCTCTCATGTGCGCCTAAGCTACAAGGCTTAAGGCCTGTGCGCTCCTCTCCTCTATTGGATGGGCCTTCATGACTACATCTTGGCCCATTTACAAGTCCATGACCAAAAAGTCAAACTACAAAAAGTCAAAGTACAAAAAAATCCTACTTTTATTACATATTTTCCTATGCTTTTACAAAATCCTAAAACTAGTGGAGAAATCCTCTTGATAGCTTTCCAGGATCATATCACCTCCTCCTCTATGTCTTCCTCTTCTACGCCTTCCTCTTTCACTTTCATTGCCACTAGACTCATCATTTTGAAGGTCGGCAAGTTGTTGATCATAGTTGGCTTGCATTGTCTCCATTTGCCTTTGAAGGGCTTGCATTTGAGTAGTCATTCGTGCAAGAATGACCGCGGACCTTGGTGAAGGTGGTGGACTATCTCCATTGTGTGCCATGATTTGTGTTTCCTCACTACACTCCCTCACTTGTCACACAAATGAATTTCATTCTTTTGGCTTTTTCCACACAAGATGTAAATTTGCACTCTTGCCTTTTTCCTCTCAAAT
Source organism: Ammopiptanthus mongolicus (assembly GCA_039655645.1). Taxonomy (NCBI): domain Eukaryota; kingdom Viridiplantae; phylum Streptophyta; class Magnoliopsida; order Fabales; family Fabaceae; genus Ammopiptanthus; species Ammopiptanthus mongolicus. Next base: position 58,291,363 of record CM077347.1, on the reverse strand, counting down.
GTTCTCCTTTAGTTCTTAGAGGAATCAAACACAAAACACAAAAATACCAAAATTCAAGTAACAAAAATCGCAAAAACTTATCAAAACAAGGAAAAACAAAGAACAAAGGCTAGAAAAGAAAAGGTTTAGAAATAAGAAACAAAGGAAGAAGGGAAAAGTTTTCAAGACACAAATTGCTCAAATGAAACTTTCTCTTCTTTTTTTTTTTTACACGAATTTCTCTTTTTTTTTTTAACTTGTTGAAGAGAATTACTCTTGAAAACTTTGTTTTTGGAGAAATACACAACAACCACAAATTTTCCCTTCAACAAAAGATCAAAGTAACTTTTGTTTTTGGTTTTGAGAAGAAAAGAAGAAAGAGTAGAAGATGATGAAGAAAATATAATCAAGAACATAAAAAAAATTCAACCAAAGCCTAAGCTTTGATACCCCTTGATGACAACCAAATGGTGAGGTTGCCTTTTGAAGATCTTATGGTTGAATTCAAAGCATGATAATTTCGTGCTCTTCTTATATGAATAAAAGTGAAGAAAGTAAGAAAATGGAAAGAGAGAGATGATGAAGGAGCCACAAACCAAGAAGGTTTCATAAGCCAAGTGATGTTCACCATAAGAACCTTGGATTCTTGATAAGAACTAAGTTTGGTTCAACCAAGAACCTAAGAGAACAATTCTCTCACAAATGGAATTAATCCAAATTCAACATCCAAGTTATCTTATTGATGGTAGTAGGTGCATACATATAGTTGTGGACATCCAAAGACAAAGCATAACCTCCACTTGAATGGCCTAATTATGTCACTAATGGCTCACCTTAGGACCAATTCTAACTCAACCATACGCCCATCTTTCAACCCACACAATGGAATCCTAGGACAATCTATAACTCCCACATTTATTAGCTTGATTCATGACACTAAAGATCAACTTAAAAACTAACTTAAATAGCCACCAAACAATTAAAATCAGCCACTAATCCCCCTAGTTATCACGCCTACCATCTCATCATTATGGGTGGTTACACTTGCTTTTCAAATTAAAAGTGTAACACCCATAACTTACAACATTTATTCACTCAACTAAATGAGGAGTTTCTTATAGCATGCAAGCTAAAGATTCCCTCCTCTAAGACTCTCTAAACTCGTGTAACACCATGGGAAATATGGGCTTGACCTTCATGCAACTCTTAGTGTAGCCCACTAACAAAGTAGCCAAAATTGGATCCACTCACATAACCCATTACACTTACTGAATTGAAAATAAAATAAACAAATATGTGATGCTATGCACGCCCCTGGTCATCATCATGGGCCTTCTAGCTGACTAAGATAATTCACCAACTTGGGATCCATTCCTTCTAGGCTTGAGTTTGGGCTTCCTTCCATCAAAGTAGTCACCATTTGTTCTAGAACTTCTTGGGCTTTCTTAGCTCTTGATCTTGTCATAGGCCCACCAAGTCCTTGAAGTGCTTCTTGGTCCATGTGTCTTATAGGGCTCATATCATAAGCTCGAAATGAAAAAGGAAGAACAAAATTGGTATTTGCAGAAATTCTTATTTTTATTGAAAATTACTCATCTGTCTTGTTTTTGATGAATCAGGAGCTATAGAATTCCAATTGATGTGTTTCTTGATGTGTTAAAAGATAATAAAATTTTCAACAAATTATATTTCACGCTTCTTGACCAAAATCGGCATCTATCATGGTCGAAAATGGGCTGGAAGTTTAAGACGAAATTCTGGACGGATTTGGTTTTGATTTTTATTAGTCTTTTGGTTTGCATAAGTTACATGAGTTTGTTAGCTTCCTTAGTGGAGGAATCTTTTGGCTTGCATGCCAAAAGTAACTCCTTCTAGTTATGACTCATCTTTATTAGTTGGTTTTTATTAGTAGCATATTCATGATAGTCATTAAGGGGGGTTATGGAATCTTATGATGACTTGGGTAAGCCAACTCTTGGAAGCCCCAATTCCTATATGTATGCACCTACTAACATGAAATAATAGAACTTGGATGTTGAATTTGGATTAATTCCATTTGTGAGAATATTGTTCTCCTAGGTTCTTGGTTGAACCAAGCTTAGTTCTTATCAAGAATCCAAGGTTCTTGTTGCGAATATCACTTGGCTTATCAAACCTTCTTGGTTTGTGGCGCCTACACCTTCTCTTTCTTCACCATTTTCTTATTTTCTTCATTTTTATGTTGTTACAATCTTGTTCCTTAAGAAGAGCACGAAATTGATATGCTTAGAATTCAACCATAAGATCGTCAAAAGGCAACCACACCATTTGGTTGTCATCAAGTGGTATCAAAGCTTAGGCTTTGGTTGAATTTGTTTTTGTGTCTCCAACATGGAAGTCAAAAAAAAAAAAAAAGGATCTTTTCTCCACAAAATGTTATGTGAATGATGAGATATGTAGCTTGACCATTGATAGGAAAAGTTACATCAACATGGCCAGCACAAACTTGGTGGAGAAGTTGTCACTTCATGTTCTGAAGCATCCGCAACCATATTCACGGAATAGTCTCGAGGATCCAGAATTTAGTGATATGGGTAGCATGATTGTGAATAAACAAGTACTAGTATCATTCAAGGTCGACGGATATGAAGATGAGGTGCTTTGTGATGCGGTCCTACAAAAACGAGACACTTGTCACATTGACGTCCGTGTAAGATTCAAAGGAAAGCAAAGCGTGACTGCAGCACCAAGTACTCTATAATGCACCAAAACCGAAAGGTCACTCTTGCTCCTTTGCCTCCAAGAGAAGTTAGTGAGGATCAACTTAAGATGAGAGAAAAAGAGAAAGCCTTGAGTGAAAAGGAGAGATTGAAAGAAAAGATTGAAGAGAGTGAGGTCCATGTTGAGAGAAGACTAGAAAATGAGGTGAGTGAAAAAGAGAGTAGTGCAAGAGAGGGAGAGGGAAAAGAGATATTGGGGAAGGAAGTCATCATGGATACTTGTTCTACTCCTAACATTTTTCCATCTTTTGTTGATTCTATTGTGAAGGAGGTTGAGGATAAAATTTCAAAGGATGATTGCACAACAACCATTGTACTTGAAGAAGCAATGACCAACTCCATAGAATCACTAGAGAAGTCATGGCCTTCAACTACTCTAATCCCTTCTTATAAGTTGGCTTGTGGATTCAAGTGCTGGGATTCTTCTTATTTGGTTTCTTTGCCTAACAATTCTTCCTTAGGTCATGAAGAGAAGAAAGTGAATCAAGGAGAATCTCCTCAAGAAGTGATTAGTTTTTGTCACTTTGGTAAAGATAATTATGCCTTGGAAACCAAAAGAAAAGAGGAGCAAGCAAATCCTCCCAACAAACTTCAAAATTTCTCTAATTTGGAAGTAACATGTGATGAGTTCTTTATACTTATTTTCGACCATGGAGGTATTGGAGCTAGAAATTCGAGGTCGAATTCTCTTCAAGAGGGAGGGAATGATGTGAATCTAGAATGGATACCCTTGACAAGAATTATGAAGCCCGAAATGAAAAAGGAAGAACAAAATTGGTATTTGTAGAAATTCTTTTTTTTATTGAAAATTACTTGTCTGTCTTGTTTCTAATGAATCAGGAGCTACAGAAGTCCAAATGTTCTACAAATTATATTTCACGCTTCTTGACCAAATTCGGCGTCTATCATGGTGGAAAATGGGCTGGAAGTTGCAGATGAAATTTTGGACGGATTTGGTTTTGATTTTTATTAGTCTTTTGGTTTGCATAAGTTACATGAGTTTGTTAGCTTCCTTAGTGGAGGAATCTTTTGGCTTGCATGCCAAAAGTAACTCCTTGTAGTTATGACTCATCTTTATTAGTTGGTTTTTATTAGAATGGTTATGTTTTTAGGCAGCCACTTATTGTTGTCATCATTTCACCAGTTAGTGGCATATTCATGATAGTGATTAGGGGGGTATGGAATCTTATGATGACTTGGATAAGCCAACTCTTGGTAGCCCTAATTCCTATATGTATGCGCCTACTAACATGAAATAATAGAACTCGGATGTTGAATTTGGATTAATTCCATTTGTTAGAGAATTGTTCTCTTAGGTTCTTGGTTGAACCAAACTTAGTTCTTATCAAGAATCCAAGGTTCTTGTGGCGAATATCACTTGGCTTATCAATCCTTCTTGGTTTGTGGCGCCTTCATCATCTCTCTCTTTCCATTTTCTTACTTTCTTCACTTTTATGTTGATTCATTTTATTCATATAAGAAGAGCACGAAATTATCATGCTTTGAATTCGACCATAAGATCTTCAAAAGGCAACCTCACCATTTGGTTGTCATCAAGTGGTATCAAAGCCAGGTTTCGATCTTGGGACCTGTGGGTTAAGCATGACTGCAGCACCAACAAGTACTCTTTTATGCACCAAAACCGAAAGGTCACTCTTGCTCCTTTGCCTCCAAGAGAAGTTTACGAAGATCAACTTAAGATAAGAGAAAGAGAGAAAGCCTTGAGTGAAAAGGAGAAATTGAAAGAAAAGATTAAAGAGAGTGAGGTCCATGTTGAGAGAAGACTAGAAAATGAGGTGAGTGAAAAAGAGAGTAATGCAAGAGAGGGAGAGGGAAAAGAGATATTGGTGAAGGAAGTCATCATGGATACTTCTTCTAATCCTAACATTTTTCCATCTTTTGTTGATTCTATTGTGAAGGAGGTTGAGGATAAAATTTCAAAGGATGATTGCACAACAACCATTGTACTTGAAGAAGCAATGACCAACTCCATAGAATCACTAGAGAAGTCATGGCCTTCAACTACTCTAATCCCTTCTTATAAGTTGGCTTGTGGATTCAAGTGCTGGGATTCTTCTTATTTGGTTTCTTTGCCTAACATTTCTTCCTTAGGTCATGAAGAGAAGAAAGTGAATCAAGGAGAATCTCCTCCAGAAGTGATTATTTTTTGTGACTTTGGTAAAGATAATTATGCCTTGGAAACCAAAAGAAAAGAGGAGCAAGCAAATCCTTCCAACAAATTTCAAAATTTCTCTAATTTGGAAGTAACATATGATGAGTTCTTTGTACTTATTTTCGACCCTAGAGGTATTGGAGCTAGAAATTCGAGGTCGAATTCTCTTCAAGAGGGAGGGAATGATGTGTGATGACAACCAAATGGTGAGGTTGCCTTTTGAAGATCGTTTGGTTGAATTCAAAGCATGATAATTTTGTGCTCTTCTTATATGAATAAAATGAATCAACATAAAAGTGAAGAAAGTAAGAAAATGGAAAGAAAGAGATGATGAAGGCGCCACAAACCCAGCAGGTTTGATAAGCCAAGTGATGTTCACCACAAGAACCTTGGATTCTTGATAAGAACTAAGTTTGGTTCAACCAAGAACCTAAGAGAACAATTCTCTCACAAATGGAATTAATCCAAATTCAACATCCAAGTTGTCTTATTCCATGTTTCTAGGTGCATACATATAGTAGTGGAAGGCATGAAGATGCCATCAAAAGGTCACCATAAAGTGACTTGACCCCACCCTAACATATAATAATTCCTACTAAAAACTAATTAAAAGAAAAAAACCATAACCACCAAATAAAGACTCACTAATGTGTGGCTATTAACTCCATAACCACCACATAATGACTCTCCAATAAGTGGCCAAACATTCCATAACCTCCCAAGGAGTTACTAAGGCATGCAAGCCAAAAGCTAACCTCCTTTCTTATCATAAAATTCGACCCCACCATCCTACAATAGCCAAATAACATATTGAAATAAAAACTAAATACAAGCCTAAAACAAAATGGGTCAAATCCGTTCAGAATTTCGTGCATAATTTTTAGCCCTATTTTCTTCATGATAAACATCGAATTAGGTCTTGATTATAGAAATTAAACTTAGAGAAAATTCTTTTATCTTTCTAACGCCACCAAGAACACTGAAATCGGATTATCAGAGAACAAGTTACAATCAAAACGAGGCATAAGGTCACTTGGACTTGATTGGTTTGACCTCCTCTTGTTACAAACTTGAATTGCCCCCTCTTGGCTCATATCATTCCCTCCTCCTTGGAAGAAATTCGACCTCGAATTTATTTCTTTTGAGAATCATCTTCATCCTCCGGGTTCAAACACAAGTCGTTTGAAACCATGAGGTACTTCACTTGGAATTACTTTTTCAACTTCCTTCAAAATAGAATTATCTCCAATAGGCAAAGAGTTAGCAATAGTTGTCAAACAAGCATATTTATATAGGAAGATATGCATAGGTTGTCTTGTCAATAATGTGCCTTTCACCTTATTTTCTTTTATAAATAAACTATCTACTTTTTCCTCAACTTTTTTTTCACTTTCTTTGTTTTCCTTCTCTCCCTCTTTAATTTGAATTTTCTCTTCAAAATGGGAAATTTGACTTTGCACACTCTCTTGTTCTTTTCCTTTCAATTCATTTTTTTCTTGTTCTCTATCAAAAGTGGAACTTTTCTTTTCCTCATGAGTCAATCCCTCTTCTTTCTCATCACTTTCTTTTATCTCTCTATTTTCATCACTCTCTCCTTTCATACACATAGGATCTTTATACCTTTCTTCTTGCTCTAATGGTGCAAGAATGATTTGACAATTTTTAAATGAAAATGAGTACTTGTTGGTGTTGCAATCACGCTTTGCTTTCCGTTGAATCTTCCATGGACGTCCAAGTGACAAGTGTCTCGTTTTTGTAGGCACCACATCACAAAGCACCTCATCTTCATATCCATCAACCTTGAATGATACTAGTACTTGTTTGTTCACAATCATGCTACCCATATCACTAAATTCTGGATCCTCGAGACTATTGAGTGAATATGGTTGCGGATGCTTCAAAACATGAAGTGACAACTTCTCCACCAAGGTTGTGCTGGCCATGTTGATGTAACTTTTCCTATCAATGGTCAAGCTACATATCTCATCATTCACATAACATTTTGTGGAGAAAAGATCCTTCTTTTTTTTGACTTCCATGTTGGAGACACAAAAACAAATTCAACCAAAGCCTAAGCTTTGATACCACTTGATGACAACCAAATGGTGAGGTTGCCTTTTGAAGATCGTTTGGTTGAATTCAAAGCATGATAATTTTGTGCTCTTCTTATATGAATAAAATGAATCAACATAAAAGTGAAGAAAGTAAGAAAATGGAAAGAAAGAGATGATGAAGGCGCCACAAACCAAGCAGGTTTGATAAGCCAAGTGTTGTTCGCCACAAGAACCTTGGATTCTTGATAAGAACTAAGTTTGGATCAACCAAGAACCTAAGAGAGCAATTCTCTCACAAATGGAATTAATCCAAATTCAACATCCAAGTTGTCTGATTCCATGTTTCTAGGTGCATACATATAGTAGTGGAAGGCATGAAGATGCCATCAAAAGGTCACCATAAAGTGACTTGACCCCACCCTAACATATAATAATTCCTACTAAAAACTAATTAAAAGAAAAAAACCATAACCACCAAATAAAGACTCACTAATGTGTGGCTATTAACTCCATAACCACCATATAATGACTCTCCAATAAGTGGCCAAACATTCCATAACCTCCCAAGGAATTACTAAGGCATGCAAGCCAAAAGCTAACCTCCTTTCTTATCATAAAATTCGACCCCACCATCTTACAATAGCCAAATAACATATTGAAATAAAAACTAAATACAAGCCTAAAACAAAATTGGTCAAATCCGTTCAGAATTTCGTGCATAATTTTTAGCCCTATTTTCTTCATGATAAACATCGAATTAGGTCTTGATTATAGAAATTCAACTTATAGAAAATTCTTTTATCTTTCTAACGCCACCAAGAACACTGAAATCGGATTATCAGAGAACAAGTTAAAATCAAAACGAGGCATAAGGTCACTTGGACTTGATTGATTTGACCTCCTCTTGCTGCAAACTTGAAATGCCCCCTCTTGGCTCATATCAATGTGAATCTAGAATGGATACCCTTGACAAGAATTATGAAGCCCGAAATGAAAAAGGAAGAACAAAATTGGTATTTGCAGAAATTCTTTTTTTTTTTATTGAAAATTGCTCGTCTGTCTTGTTTCTGATGAATCAGGAGCTACAGAAGTCCAAATGTTCTACAAATTATATTTCACGCTTCTTGACCAAATTCGGAATCTATCATGGTGGAAAATGGGCTGGAAGTTGAAGACGAAATTCTGGACGGATTTGGTTTTGATTTCTATTAGTCTTTTGGTTTGCATAAGTTACATGAGTTTGTTAGCTTCCTTAGTGGAGGAATCTTTTGGCTTGCATGCCAAAAGTAACTCCTTGTAGTTATGACTCATCTTTATTAGTTGGTTTTTATTAGAATGGTTATGTTTTTAGGCAGCCACTTATTGTTGTCATCATTTATATTCATGATAGTCATTGGGGGGGGGGGTTATGGAATCTTATGATGACTTGGGTAAGCCAACTCTTGGCAGCCCCAATTCCTATATGTATGCGCCTACTAACATGAAATAATAGAACTGGGATGTTGGATTTTAATTAATTCCATTTGTGAGAATATTGTTCTCCTAGGTTCTTGGTTGAACCAAGCTTAGTTCTTATCAAGAATCCAATTTTCCTGTGGCGAATATCACTTGGCTTATCAAACCTTCTTGGTTTGTGGCGCCTACACCATCTCTTTCTGCACCATTTTCTTATTTTCTTCAATTTTATGATGTTACAATCTTGTTCCTTAAGAAGAGGATGAAATTGATATGCTTAGAATTCAACCATAAGATCGTCAAAAGGCAACCACACCATTTGGTTGTCATCACAGTCAGGAACAACATCACGTCACCAACTTACGAATGCAATTTGACAAAGATAGAGATCGATTTCGCTCTTGACCTCTGCATGAAAATTGCAGATATTTCTTTGAGCCTTCCAGCGATACCAATATCGATGCATTTGAACACCTAAAGCTTAAGAAATTGTCAGCAGACGCTTGCATGTTCTGATTGTCACGAGCAGTATCACATCTCAAGCTTGAATAAAGAATTTCACTCAGATAAAGATTGATTCAGATCTCGACTTCTTCAGGAATCATGTAGGTATTTCTCTTATCTTTTCTAACCAATCCAATATCACTTCATTTGGATGAGCGTACCTCAAAATATGATGTTTCAAATGCTTGATTGTCGGCAACAGGCGCTTGACTTCAATCTTCCGTGTTTTTGCTTTTGCAAATTTAGTACTTTTGTCTTTTGTTCACGCTTTTCTAGTCTGTCTTTTGTTAGGATTGCTTGAAATTTTGTCTCTTTCTGTTACAGTACTTGATGCTTCAGAACTTTATTGAAAAGGGTACCTCATTTTCTGGTCAAGCTTGGACTTTGAATATTTTAATACTTCATTCAAAAATACTTCTTCCACCATCATAATGTTCTGCATTCTGAGTAGACACTTGATTAGCTTCACTGGACGTTTCTTGAATGAGTTAAGGCGCTAGGTTATCCACTAGGCACATTCACAAGGCATTTTAACTCGTAGCATTGCTTCTTTGACCCTGTTACTGGCCGCATTAGAATTCGATGTCTTCATGAAACTTGTATATATGGATATTAGATTTAATCGGACACCGGTGTCATACAATTCGGACAACTACAGCCCAATATATGGCCATACGATGCTACAAATATATGACTGTCAGGAACAACATCACGTCACCAACTAACGGATGCAATGTGACAAAGATAAAGATCGATGTCGCTCTTGACCTCTGCATGAAAATTGCAGATATTTCTCTGGGCCTTCCAACGATACCAAGATCGATGCATTTGAACACCTAAAGCTCAAGAAATTGTTAGCAAACGCTTGCATGTTCTGATTGTCACGAACAGTGATATGATCCTGGAAAGCTATCAAGAGGTTTCTCCACTAGTTTTAGGACTTTGAAAAAGCATAGGAAAATATGTAATAAAAGTAGGATTTTTTTGTACTTTGACATTTTGTAGTTTGACTTTTTGGTCTTGGACTTGTAAATGGGCCAGTCATCAAGGCCCATCCATAAAGGAAGAGGCGCGCATGGGCTTGAAGCCTTTAGGAAGCATGCGCTAGTTCCTCCTCCATTTGTTAGGGAACATATAAATACCCAAATGTAAGCCATTTGAATCATAATTGAAAGTTTAGAATTTTTCTCACATGGAGAATTTACAGAGAGTTGAGAGAGAGAGTCTCCTCTTGAAGGTTCTAGAGTAGAATCTTGTGATTCTCATCAAGAGCTTCTTACTCTTGTGGAGGATCTTCCTTGAGCTTATCACTCCATCTAATCCATGGAGTTGTGGCGCTTTCTTCCATTTCCCTTCCCCCTTCATCTTTTCCCTTTCTTTTTGCTAGTTTTGAATTTTGCCTCACACACATAGCCATAGGCTTTGTCTAGGTTCATGCTATTTTACTTTGAATTTGCCACACGCACATAGCCATAGGCTTTGTCTAGGTTCATGCAATTTTAGTTTGAATTTTCAATTACGGATCAATTCTCCTAGAACGATCCTACATTCAATAGATCCACTTTGGATCATAACACTTCTTCCTCCACTTTAGCTTCATAGCTTGCCTCTTGCTATGATTTTAGGATCACACCATCCCCTCCTTCTTGAAGACGACTCGACCACGAACTGAAGACCTCCATACCTATATTAAAACGAAAACCTAGTTTTTCTTCTTCTTTTTCTTCAAAGTTAAGGTAAAGCTAAGTGTAATCCCACCCTCCGGGGTCAAGTTCTGAAAGAGAAACAAATGTATGCAAAACTGTCTAAGTGTGAGTTTTGGCTCGACGAAGTGTAGTTTTTGGGTCATGTAATTTCAAGGGAAGGAATTGCTGTAGATCCGTCGGAGTGACACTCAAAATTCAAATAAGAAGAATACAAAAAAAAAATGGCCAAGATAAGGAATGGAAGGTAGGCGCCACAATTCTAAGGGGAATTGATAAGCCAAGGTGAGGATCGCCACAAAAGTCTTGGACTCTTGATAAGATCAAAGGGGGTTGGCTCAATGAAGAACCTACGAGAGACTATGCACTCTCCAAATGGACTTAGCCAAATTGACAACAACCAAAAGTGTTTTTCATTCATAAACGTTGACTTACATATAGATTAGGGTGATTGCATGAAGATGCAAACAAAATGTCACCATAAAGTGAACTAACTCCCTCATAAAAATAGAAAATAACCCACTAAAGCTAGTAAAAGAAAAATGAAACCAAAACCACCAAATAAAGAAATCACTAATGAGTGGCTATTAACTTCATAACCACCACATAATGACTCTCCAATAAGTGGCCAAGATTCCATAACCTACCAAGGAGTTAACAAGGCATGCAAGCCAAAAGTTAACCTCCTTTCTTGTCATAAAATTCGACCCCCACATCATATTGAAATAAAAACTAAATACAAGCCGAAAACAAAAGGGTCGAATCCGTCCAGAATTTCGTTCTTAACTTCAAGCCCGTTTTTCACCATGATAGAAGCCGAATCTGGTCAAGAGGATTGAAATACTATTCGTAGATAATTTCCTTAGCTTTCTAAACGCACTAAAGAATGCATCAATCGGAGATCCGTAGCGTGAGATATAGCCAAAACAAGTAGACATGTTCATCTTTAATGAAAATAAAGTTTCATTATTTGGCCTTAAATTGGACATCATTCTTGGTTTGCATCACCAAAGTAGGCTTGCAAGACATTCAATGAAATTGAAGATGTTATTCCAAAGGATGCTTTCAAGTATATCAATGAAATTGAAGATACGATTCTAAAGGAAGCTTGCAAGGCAACCAATGAAATTAAAGATTTAATCCCAACGGAAGTACCCCATGGTTTGGGAACTCGCATGGTTTCCCAAAAGTACGGTGTTCATTTGGTTCATCATAACAACTTTGAGGAATGTGTTGGGATGTTGATTGTACAAGATGGAAATGTATTCCACCTACTTGCTACATTTGATGATTTCTATCAATTTCCATCTGACCCAGGAGGATGAAGATGATTCCTTAAGGCAGTAAATTCAAGGTCGAATTCTCTTCAAGAGGGAGGGAATGATGCAAACCAAGAATGATGTCCAATTTAAGGCCAAATTGATTTTTGATGAAACTTTATTTTCATTAAAGATGAACATGTCTACTTGTTTTGGCTATATCTCGCGCTACGGATCTCCGATTGATGCATTCTTTAGTGCGTTTAGAAAGCTAAGGAAATTATCTACGAATAGTATTTCAATCCTCTTGACCAGATTCGGCTTCTATCATGGTGAAAAATGGGCTGGAAGTTAAGAACGAAATTCTGGACGGATTTGACCCTTTTGTTTTCGGCTTGTGTTTAGTTTTTATTTCAATATGATGTGGGGGTCGAATTTTATGACAAGAAAGGAGGTTAACTTTTGGCTTGCATGCCTTGTTAACTCCTTGGTAGGTTATGGAATCTTGGCCACTTATTGGAGAGTCATTATGTGGTGGTTATGAAGTTAATAGCCACTCATTAGTGATTTCTTTATTTGGTGGTTATGGTTTCATTTTTCTTTTACTAGCTTTAGTGGGTTATTTTCTATTTTTATGAGGGAGTTAGTTCACTTTATGGTGACATTCATGCAATCACCCTACTCTATATGTAAGTCAACGTTTATGAATGAAAAACACTTTTGGTTGTTGTCAATTTGGCTAAGTCCATTTGGAGAGTGCATAGTCTCTCGTAGGTTCTTCATTGAGCCAACCCCCTTTGATCTTATCAAGAGTCCAAGACTTTTGTGGCGATCCTCACCTTGGCTTATCAATTCCCCTTGGAATTGTGGCGCCTACCTTCCATTCCTTATCTTGGCCATTTTTTTTGTATTCTTCTTCTTTGAATTTTGATTGTCACTCAAGGATAGATCCGAATTTTTATATTTTCCATTTTGGATCATAGCAAAAGTTGAAGCAGTTATTGAGTGGGAAAGACCAACCACAGTGACTGAGATATGCATTTTTGTGGGTTTGGCTGGGTATTATCGGAGGTTCTAATTGATGAGGAAGGATAAAGCGTTTGAATGGACTGAAGCCTGTGAGCAGAGTTTTCAGGATCGCCAGTGTTGATATTGCCAAATCCAAGCGAACCTTTTGAAGTGTATTGTGACGCTTCATACCAAGGTTTAGGCTGTGTTCTGATGCAGAATCGGAAGGTGGTAGTGTATGCCTCGAAACAGTTGAAAGTGCACGAGAAGAATTCCCAACTCATGATCCGGAGTTAGCAGCGGTAGTCTTTGCGTTGAAGATTTGGAGGCACTAATTGTATGGTTCAACATTCAATGTTTTCAGTGATCATAAGAGCTTGAAGTGTCTGTTCGATCAGAAAGAGCTCAACATGAGACAAAGACGGTGGCTGGAATTTTTGAAGGACTATGACTTCCAGTTGCAGTATCATCCGGGAAAAGCTAATGTGGTAGCGGATGCGCTGAGTAGAAAAGTGTTACATGTGTCTGCCATGATGGTTAAGGAACACGAGCTGTTGGAACAGTTCAGGGATATGCATCTGTCCGTGGTTAGTATGCCAGGAAGACTATGTGTGGGTATGGTTACAGTATCTTGTGATCTGATGGATCAGATTCGGGAGAAACAAGTATACGACCAGTATCTGGAGAAAGAGCGAAGGAATCTAAAGAAAGGGATGACGTCGGAATACAAGGAAGGAGCGGATGGAATCCTAAGACGAGGAGAATGGGTTGGTGTGCCAAACAACCCAGAGATAAGAAGGTTAATTCTGGACGAAGCTCATAGAAGCAAGTTGAGTATGCATCCAGGGTCAACCAAGATGTACCAAGACCTGAAGCGGTTGTTTTGGTGGCAAGGCATGAAAAGAGATGTAGCTAATTATGTGGCGTCTTGCTTAGTATGTCAGAAAGCAAAGGTTGAATATCAGAGGCCAGCGGGAATGTTACTTCCGTTGGATATCCCAGAGTGGAAATGGGACGGCATAGCAATGGATTTCGTAACGTGTTTGCCAAGAACACCTAAAGGACATGATTCCATTAGGGTTATAATTGATAGGCTTACGAAATCAGCTCATTTTCTACCGATTAATCTCAAGTATTCTATGGAAAAGCTTACTCAGATTTATATCAGTGAGATTGTGAGACTGCATGGAGTACCTTCAAGTATCATATCGGATAGAGACCCGCGATTTACTTGGCGATTTTGGCAAAGTTTACATGAAGCTTTAGGGACAAAGTTACGATTAAGTTCGGCTTACCATCCTCAAACTGATGGACAATCGGAAAGGATGATTCAGTCTTTAGAGGGCTTGTTGAGGGCGTGTGTGTTGGAACATGCCGGAAGTTAGGAGAATTTCCTACCGTTGATAGAGTTCACCTACAACAACAGTTATCATTCGAGTATAGGGATGGCACCCTACGAAGCTTTATACGGACGATGTTGCAAAACACCTTTGTGTTGGTACCAAGATGGAGAAAGTGCTTCATTAGGACCTGAACTAGTGCAACAAACAACCGAGAAGGGGAAACTGATTCAAGAAAAGATGAGGATAACTCAGAGCCGACAGAAGAGTTATGCGGATAAAAGACGTAGGCCACTTGAGTTCGAGGAAGGGATCATGTGTTTTTGAGAGTCACTCCGATGACTGGGGTGGCAGGGTCCTGAAGTCCAGAAAACTCACTCCAAAATTCATTGGACCTTATCAAATTCTTCGTCGGATAGGTCCAGTAGCTTACCAAATAGCTTTACAGCCTTTTCTATCCAACCTTCATAATGTTTTTCATGTTTCGCAATTGCGAAAGTATATTCCTGATCCCAGTCACGTCATAGAGTCTGATTCAGTACAGCTAAAGGATAACCTAACCTATGAGACATTGCCGGTTAAGATCGAGGACAGAAGGATAAAGAAACTGCGAGGGAAGGAGATAGCTTTAGTCAAAGTTATTTGAAACGAGGCTATAGGTGATGCTACCTGGGAAAGAGAAGAGGACATGCAACAATAGTGTCCAAGTTTGTTTTAAGAGGTACGTATAATTTCGAGGACGAAATTCTTTTAAGAGGGGTAGGAATGTAACGCCCCGATTTTCATTTCTAATTCTTCAGTATTTTAATGTCTTTATTTTATTCGAGTTCTTAGGAATGGAAATAAAATATTCCGAGACCATAGTCATGATCGACGATATCGTAGGAAGCTACGATTAAGTTTTGAGTCAAAAACTCAAACAGAGTCCAGATTGTGTTTTAACACTGACAGTATGATTTTACTGCTCAGAAGACCTCAGATGGACCCGTGAACGAGACAATAAGTCTTAGAATTCGATGCTCTACGTTTTGGTTAAATTTCATAAAAATTTCAGAAAAATAACTTCCTGACCTTTGTTCGGGCGGAATCCTCAATCGGGTGACGAACGGAGCCACATATGGATTTACCGGGACCCGCCAACAGATAATCTTGATATCACATCATCCCAGGACACTTGGGAGAGCATGCCAGAGTCGTCATGACGTTCGGAAATATCTGGACGCAAAATGACCAAAATGCCCCTAACCTTAGTCTTTTACACTTTTACCATTTTACCCTTTTGGGCAAATGACCTTTTTACCCTTAAGTGAGCTCTTAAGAGGCTGAACTCAGCCCCTCACTCTCTCATTTTCGCACAGCCCCTCCAAACATAGAGCTCCATAGTTGTTCTGGAGAGAAAACACCATTGTTGGTCTTGAAGCTCCTTGAGTTCTTGTTGGAGTCACTTGATTCCTTGCGCAATCTTCCTTCATTTCAAGGTAAGATAACTTCTACGATCTCTTAGCTTCTCAAATCTTTCTTTATTTCAAGATCAATCTTCATTTTCATGAAAAGAATTTCTTAGATCCAAAACTTTGAAAATCCATAGGAAATTGTAGAAAAATCCTTTTGAGGTAAGACCAAGTTCTTTGAACTCACATCATCAATCTCTACCTAAATCCAAGAGCTTATGATTCAACTCCCATCATAGCCCAAAATCCCTTTTTGGCCGAAACCTACTTGATGATGATGAATAGTGTTTTCATCAATTTTTGATTTCTAACACTTGATTTCATCCTTAGCTTTCCTAATGCCTTTGAATCCATTAAATGGGAAACCAAGATCAATTCCTAACCTTTTAACCTAGGGTGGCCGAAATCCTCTTTGTTAGGTTTGTTGAGATTGGCTTTGATTGTTGTTTAATGTTTGATTGTTGTATTGTTGTAGTTGTTGACGATTGCCAGGAGGTTCACAAACCGATCAACCGACTTTGATCCGGGAATCTGCTCATCAACAGGTATGGGGGTTGAACCTCATTCACACCAAGATGGTGGTAGTGAAGATGGTTGTTTAAGTTATGTGTGGGTGAAACCCTTTAGTTTGGGTTCACTTTTAATGGTTAAGTTTTGTTAAGTTCTCTTGGAGAACAATGTGTGATACTTGTAGTTATGCTTGTATGCCTTATCATTTGTTTTATGATGATGTTGTCTAGGTGAGAAAATGATTTCTTGCATGATGAAAAACCTACTTTGATTTCTAGATCAAGTATGGACTGTTGTGCTTATGTGCTTAAGTATGGACTTTTGTGCTTAGGTGCTTAATTATGATGCAATGTTGTGTGTTATTGTTGATCATAATTGTGTAAGTTTTGTGAGCCATAATTTGATTAGTTGGTGAAGTAAAACTTCACATTGGTTCCTATTTGGCTTTTAGCCATGACCTTGAGAAAAGGAGGGTAATGTGTAGTTCTTGAATCATTCAAGTTTTGATGTAAGAAAAATGTTTTTAGTGGCTTATGCCTTAAACAAAAACCATAAATGATTTTGATCCAAACATCAAACAAAGTTTCAATATCAAAGTGTTTTCACCAAAGTAAGACATGTTTTATACCTTACCCTTAGTTCATCTAGTTAATCAAGTAACTTAAAAGTGGATTAATGAAAAGTTTCATTAGAATCAATATAGTTCCATAAGGCTTTTCTTTAACAAGGTTAATGTCTTGTTTCAAGGCAATTTTAGCTAACCGAATCCAATTTTGCTGGGCGAAAACAGAGAAAATACAGGCATCACTGCCTCCTTTTCGCTAAGCGAAATAATCTTCGCTAAGCGAATGAAGCGAATTTCGCTGAGCGAGCCATTTCTCACCCAGCGATACAGGGGAGTTTTCAAAGAGGTATTACTGCCTCATTTTCGCTAAGCGAATTTAACTCCGCTAAGCGAATTTCTTGTTTTCAGAAAGTGCTAGAAATAGAGTAAGTGGTTCAAAAATGGTTTCAAATCAAATGAGTTTTCAATTGAGAAGTTGTTTTGGTTTACAAAGGAGTTTTTAACTCAACTCGTAAAGTTTTACGCATTAAAAACCTAAGTTAAGTAATTGACTTAGAGTTGAAGACAAGGGATAATTAAGTATGGTATGTGGTGGAACAAGACCATATACTATACCATTGATGACCTAGTACATCAATGACTTCATAAGACATAAACACAAACATGAAACGTTTTGGGTTTTGAAACAGTAGTTCGATGACGGACCGGTGATTCGGACCCCGATCAGTCGTTCAATTGTTTCAGTCTTGTGATGACTCGATCCCGGAGGGATCACAAGATTTATCCGGCGGATAAAGGTTTTCTTTTTCAAAAGACGCGTATAGTTCCTAAGGAAGAGAACCTTAGTAGACTTCGAGGTTTATCCGGGGATAGACATTGCTTGATCGCATCTAATTTGTGTAAGCATTGGCATTTCATTTGCATAGTTGTAAGGCCTTGAGCCTAGGAGTTGATCTTACACCTTGATGCGAGTGCGAATCTTACGGTGACGATCTTCAATGGTCTTTTTGGAGGTATCAGGGTTGGAAGGGCTGACATGTGACCAGTTGGTGATTCTTCTGTGTCGTGGCGAATTCGTGCAATACACTGATATCCTCTACTAGATGTCGTACTTTTCATGTTTGGTCGAGAGTGTTTCCGTAAAGCCAGATACATGCACGTTACGAATGTTGTAGCATCTTGCTCATGGCTGGCAAAAACCGGAACATGTCCTCCCATTCACTCTCCTCGAATATTTTGTTAGCTCCATGGAGTAGGGGTCAGAGTAGCACCCAGTGACATTGACATTGAGTCATATACATTGCATTGCATTGCATGGCTATTGATGTTTACATTTACTGTTATACATCGCTGTATTGTTTAAGAATGCCTTATATTATGCTGTTAAATGTTAACATGATATTATGTTGTTGATTGCTTAACATGATTTATATTGAGAACCTTTGTAAGCATGTTGGGTACGTTGTTACCCAGTGAGTCGTCCCGTTTTTACTACTGCTGTTTTGTTGTGTTGATGAACGGGAATCTCACCATATCTGTATGTTTTCTGCTGGTACTTGCTGTTGCTGCTTTAACAGATGGACATGACGATGGTTCAGTTCAGTAGTCTCCTTGAGCCCGGAGGCGGACTCTTTTTGCTGTTTTAGTTTTGTTGTCGGCCAGACTATGTCAGTTTTGTAGTACCTTTTGGGAGCTACGACTCCTAGTACTTATTGTATTTTCTTATGTCAGTTATACATTAGACTTATTATGTCTTTATACAGTAATGTTGACGTTTCTATTTCTGTTTCTGTTCTGTGTTTATTATACAACATCTTCTAGAAATGCATGGCGAACCTAAGTTCGTTTATCAGTATTATTTACCTTTACTAAATCCCATTATATCTTGTGAAAAGAAAAAAAAAAAAAAAACCTTATTTTCCGCATTAAATAATATTTTCGGCCTTATAAACGTTCGGGAATGTGACACTCGGGAAAGGGTGTTGCACGGAATGTCACTAACAGTATCACATCTCAAGCTTGAATAAAGAATTTCACTCAGATAAAGTTTGATTCAGATCTCGACTTCTTCAGGAATCATGTATGTATTTTTCTTATCTTTCTACCCAAACCAAGATCACTTCATTTGGATGAGCGTACCTTAAAATATGACATTTCGAACGCTTGATTGTCGGCAACAAGCGCTTGACTTCAATCTTTGTTGTTTTTGGTTTTGCAACTTTTGTACTTTTGTCTTTGTTCATGCTTTTCTAGTCTTTCTTCTGTTAAGGTTGCAAAAAATTTTGTCTTCTTCTGTTACAGTACTTGATGCTTCAGAACTTTATTGAAAAGGGTACCGCATTTTCTGGTCAAGCTTGGAATTTGAATATCTTAATACTTCATTCAAAATTACATATTTAGCCATCATAATGTTCTGTATTCCGAGTAGACACTTGATTAGCTTCATTGGACGCTTCTTAAATGAGTTAAGGCGCTTGGTTATAGATTGAGCACATTCACGAGGCTGTTTAACTCGTAGCATTCCGACCAATTAGTGTATTATGCTTCTTTGACCCTGTTACAGGCCGAATTAGGATTCGATGTCTTCATGAACCATGTATAATATGGATATTAGTTTTAATCAGACATCGGTTTCATCCAATTCGGATAACTACAGCTCAATATATGGGCATCAGACCCTACAAAGGTATGACAGTCAGGAACAACATCACGTCACCAAATTACGGATGCAATTTGACAAAGATAGAGATCGATTTCGCTCTTTACCTCTGAACGAAAATTGCAGATATTTCTCTGAGCCTTCCAGCGATACCAATATCGATGCTTTTGAACACCTAAAGCTCAAGAAATTGTCAGCAGACGCTTGCAGGTTCGGAATGTCACAAACAGTATCACATCTCAAGCTTGAATAAAGAATTTCACTCAGATAAAGATTGATTCAGATCTCGACTTCTTCAGGAATCATTTAGGAATTTCTCTTATCTATCTAACCAAACCAAGATCACTTCATTTGGACGAGCGTACCTCAAAATACAACGTTTCAAACGCTTGATTGTCGGCAACAGGCGCTTGACTTCAATCTTCCGTGTTTTTGCTTTTGCAGATATAGTACTTTTGTCTTTGTTCACGCTTTTCTAGTCTTTCTTCTGTTAGGGTTGCTAGAAATTTTGTCTCTTTCAGTTATAGTACTTGATGCTTGAGAACTTTATTGAAAAGGGTACCTCATTTTCTGGTCAAGCTCGGAGTTTGAATATTTTAATACTTCATTCAAAAATACTTCTTCCGCCATCATGATGTTCTGCATTCTGAGTAGACGCTTGATTAGCTTCACTGGACGCTTCTTGAATGAGTTAAGGCGCTTGGTTATCCACAAGGCACATTCACAGGCCATTTTAACTCGTAGCATTCGGACCAATTAGCGTATTATGCTTCTTTGACCCTATTACTGGCCGCATTAGAATTCGATGTCTTCATGAAACTTGTATATAAGGATATTAGATTTAATCAGACACCGGTTACATATAATTCGGACAACTACAGCCCAATATATGGCCATCCGACGCTACAAAGATATGACTGTCAGGAACAACATGACGTCACCAACTAACGGATGCAATGTGACAAAGATAGAGATCGATTTCGCTCTTGACCTCTGCATGAAAATTGTAGATATTTCTCTGGGCCTTCCAACGACACCAAGATCGATGCATTTGAACACCTAAAGCTCAAGAAATTGTTAGCAAATGCTTGCATGTTCTGATTGTCACGAACAGTATCACATCTCAAGCTTGAATAAAGAATTTCACTCAGATAAAGATTGATTCAGATCTTGACTTCTTCAGGAATCATGTAGGTATTTCTCTTACCTTCCTACCCAAACCAAGATCACATAATTTGGATGAGCGTGCCTTAAAATACGGCATTTCGAACGCTCTATCGTCGGCAACAGGCGCTTGACTTCAATCTTCGTTGTTTTTGGTTTTGCAACTTTTGTACTTTTGTCTTTGTTCCTGCTTTTCTAGTCTTTCTTCTGTTAAGGTTGCTAAAAATTTTGTCTTCTTATGTTACAGTACTTGATGCTTCAGAACTTTATTGAAAAGGGTACCTCATTTTCTGGTCAAGCTTGGAATTTGAATATCTTAATAGTTCATTCAAAATTACATCTTTAGCCATCATAATGTTCTGCATTCCGAGTAGACGCTTGATTAGCTTCACTGGACGCTTCTTAAATGAGTTAAGGCGCATGGTTATAGATTGGGCACATTCACAAGGCTGTTTAACTCGTAGCATTCCGACCAATTAGCGTATTATGCTTCTTTGACCCTGTTACAGGCCGAATTAGGATTCATGAAACTTGTATATATGGATATTTGTTTTAATCGAACATCGGTTTCATCCAATTCAGACAACTACAGCTCAATATATGGGCATCAGACCCTCCAAAGGTATGACAGTCAGGAACAACATCACGTCACCAAATTACGGTTGCAATTTGACAAAGATAGAGATCGATTTCGCTCTTTACCTCTGCATGAAAATTGCAGATATTTCTCTGAGCCTTCCAGCGATACCAATATCAATGGTTTTGAACACCTAAAGCTCAAGAAATTGTCAGCAGACGCTTGCAGGTTCTGAATGTCACGAACAGTATCACATCTCAAGCTTGAAAAAAGAATTTCACTCAGATAAAGATTGATTCAGATCTCGACTTCTTCAGGAATCATGTAGGTATTTCTCTTATATATCTAACCAAACCAAGATCACTTCATTTGGACGAGCGTACCTCAAAATACGACGTTTCAAACTCTTGATTGTCGGCAGCAGGCGCTTGACTTCGATCTTCCCTGTTTTTGCTTTTGCAGATATAGTACTTTTGTGTTTGTTCACGCTTTTCTATCCTTTCTTCTGTTAGGGTTGCTAAAAATTTTGTCTCTTTCTGTTACAGTACTTGATGCTTGAGAACTTTATTGAAAAGGGTACCTCATTGTCTGGTCAAGCTCGGACTTTGAATATTTTAATACTTCATTCAAAAATACTTCTTCCGCCATCATGATGTTCTGCATTCTGAGTAGACGCTTGATTAGCTTCACTGGACGCTTCTTGCATGAGTTAAGGCGCTTGGTTATCCACTAGGCACATTGACAGGCCATTTTAACTCGTAGCATTCGGACCAGTTAGCGTATTATGCTTCTTTGACCCTGTTACTGGCCGCATTAGAATTCGATGTCTTCATGAAACTTGTATATATGGATATTAGATTTAATCGGACACCGGTTTCATACAATTCGGAAAACTACAGCCCAATATATGGCCATCCGACGCTACTAAGATATGACTGTCAGGAACAACATGACGTCACCAACTAACGGATGCAATGTGACAAAGATAGAGATCGATTTCGCTCTTGACCTTGGCATGAAATTGCAGATATTTCTCTGGGCCTTCCAACGACACCAAGATCGATGCATTTGAACACCTAAAGCTCAAGAAATTGTTAGCAAACGCTTGCATGTTCTGATTGTCACGAACAGTATCACATCTCAAGCTTGAATAAAGAATTTCACTCAGATAAAGATTGATTCAGATCTTGACTTCTTCAGGAATCATGTAGGTATTTCTCTTATCTTTCTACCCAAACCAAGATCACTTAATTTGGATGAGCGTACCTTAAAATACGGCATTTCGAACGCTCTATCGTCGGCAACAGGCGCTTGACTTCAATCTTCGTTGTTTTTGGTTTTGCAACTTTTGTACTTTTGTCTTTGTTCCTGCTTTTCTAGTCTTTCTTCTGTTAAGGTTGCTAAAAATTTTGTCTTCTTATGTTACAGTACTTGATGCTTCAGAACTTTATTGAAAAGGGTACCTCATTTTCTGGTCAAGCTTGGAATTTGAATATCTTAATAGTTCATTCAAAATTACATCTTTAGCCATCATAATGTTCTGTATTCCGAGTAGACGCTTGATTAGCTTCACTGGACGCTTCTTAAATGAGTTAAGGCGCATGGTTATAGATTGGGCACATTCACAAGGCTGTTTAACTCGTAGCATTCCGACCAATTAGCGTATTATGCTTCTTTGACCCTGTTACAGGCCGAATTAGGATTCATGAAACTTGTATATATGGATATTTGTTTTAATCGAACATCGGTTTCATCCAATTCAGACAACTACAGCTCAATATATGGGCATCAGACCCTCCAAAGGTATGACAGTCAGGAACAACATCACGTCACCAAATTACGGTTGCAATTTGACAAAGATAGAGATCGATTTCGCTCTTTACCTCTGCATGAAAATTGCAGATATTTCTCTGAGCCTTCCAGCGATACCAATATCAATGGTTTTGAACACCTAAAGCTCAAGAAATTGTCAGCAGACGCTTGCAGGTTCTGAATGTCACGAACAGTATCACATCTCAAGCTTGAAAAAAGAATTTCACTCAGATAAAGATTGATTCAGATCTTGACTTCTTCAGGAATCATGTAGGTATTTCTCTTATCTTTCTACCCAAACCAAGATCACTTAATTTGGATGAGCGTACCTTAAAATACGGCATTTCGAACGCTCTATCGTCGGCAACAGGCGCTTGACTTCAATCTTCGTTGTTTTTGGTTTTGCAACTTTTGTACTTTTGTCTTTGTTCCTGCTTTTCTAGTCTTTCTTCTGTTAAGGTTGCTAAAAATTTTGTCTTCTTATGTTACAGTACTTGATGCTTCAGAACTTTATTGAAAAGGGTACCTCATTTTCTGGTCAAGCTTGGAATTTGAATATCTTAATAGTTCATTCAAAATTACATCTTTAGCCATCATAATGTTCTGTATTTCGAATAGACGCTTGATTAGCTTCACTGGACGCTTCTTAAATGAGTTAAGACGCATGGTTATAGATTGGGCACATTCACAAGGCTGTTTAACTCGTAGCATTCCGACCAATTTGCGTATTATGCTTCTTTGACCCTGTTACAGGACGAATTAGGATTCGATGTCTTCATGAAACTTGTATATATGGATATTTGTTCTAATCGGACATCGATTTCATCCAATTCGGACAACTACAGCTCAATATATGGGCATCAGACCCTCCAAAGGTATGACAGTCAGGAACAACATCACGTCACCAAATTACGGATGCAATTTGACAAAGATAGAGATCGATTTCGCTCTTTACCTCTGCATGAAAATTGCAGATATTTCTCTGAGCCTTCCAGCGATACCAATATTAATGGTTTTGAACACCTAAAGCTCAAGAAATTGTCAGCAGACGCTTGCAGGTTCTGAATGTCACGAACAGTATCACATCTCAAGCTTGAAAAAAGAATTTCACTCAGATAAAGATTGATTTAGATCTCGACTTCTTCAGGAATCATGTAGGTATTTCTCTTATATATCTAACCAAACCAAGATCACTTCATTTGGACGAGCGTACCTCAAAATACGACGTTTCAAACGCTTGATTGTCGGCAACAGGCGCTTGACTTCAATCTTCCCTGTTTTTGCTTTTGCAGATATAGTACTTTTGTCTTTGTTCACGCTTTTCTAGCCTTTCTTCTGTTAGGGTTGCTAGAAATTTTGTCTCTTTCTGTTACAGTACTTGACGCTTGAGAACTTTATTGAAAAGGGTAACTCATTTTCTGGTCAAGCTCGGACTTTGAATATTTTAATACTTCATTCAAAAATACTTCTTCCGCCATCATAATGTTCTGCATTCTGAGTAGACGCTTGATTAGCTTCACTGGACGCTTCTTGAATGAGTTAAGGCGCTTGGTTATCCACAAGGCACATTGACAGGCCATTTTAACTCGTAGCATTCGGACCAGTTAGCGTATTATGCTTCTTTGACCCTGTTACTGGCCGCATTAGAATTCGATGTCTTCACGAAACTTGTATATATGGATATTAGATTTAATCGGACACCGGTTTCACACAATTCGGAAAACTACAGCCCAATATATGGCCATCCGACGCTACAAAGATATGACTGTCAGGAACAACATGACGTCACCAACTAACGGATGCCATGTGACAAAGACGGAGATCGATTTCGCTCTTGACCTCTGCATGAAAATTGCAGATATTTCTCTGGGCCTTCCATCGATACCAAGATCGATGCATTTGAACACCTAAAGCTCAAGAAATTGTTAGCAAATGCTTGCATGTTCTGATTGTCACGAACAGTATCACATCTCAAGCTTGAATAAAGAATTTCACTCAGATAAAGATTGATTCAGATCTTGACTTCATCAGGAATCATGCAGGAATTTCTTTTATCTTTCTACCCAAACCAAGATCACTTAATTTGGATGAGCGTACCTTAAAATACGGCATTTCGAACGCTCTATTGTCGGCAACAGGCGCTTGACTTCAATCTTCGTTGTTTTTGGTTTTGCAACTTTTGTACTTTTGTCTTTGTTTCTGCTTTTCTAGTCTTTCTTCTGTTAAGGTTGCTAAAAATTTTGTCTTCTTATGTTACAGTACTTGATGCTTCAGAACTTTATTGAAAAGGGTACCTCATTTTCTGGTCAAGCTTGGAATTTGAATATCTTAATAGTTCATTCAAAATTACATCTTTAGCCATCATAATGTTCTGTATTCCGAGTAGACGCTTGATTAGCTTCACTGGACGCTTCTTAAATGAGTTAAGGCGCATGGTTATAGATTGGGCACATTCACAAGGCTGTTTAACTCGTAGCATTCCGACCAATTAGCGTACTATGCTTCTTTGACCCTGTTACAGGCCGAATTGGGATTCGATGTCTTCATGAAACTTGTATATATGGATATTTGTTTTAATCGGACATCGGGTTCATCCAATTCGGACAACTACAGCTCAATATATGGACATCAGACCCTCCAAAGGTATGACAGTCAGGAACAACATCACGTCACCAAATTACGGATGCAATTTGACAAAGATAGAGATCGATTTCGCTCTTTACCTCTGCATGAAAATTGCAGATATTTCTCTGAGCCTTCCAGCGATACCAATATCAATGGTTTTGAACACCTAAAGCTCAAGAAATTGTCAGCAGACACTTGCAGGTTCTGAATGTCACGAACAGTATCACATCTCAAGCTTGAAAAAAGAATTTCACTCAGATAAAGATTGATTCAGATCTCGACTTCTTCAGGAATCATGTAGGTATTTCTCTTATATATCTAACCAAACCAAGATCACTTCGTTTGGACGAGCGTACCTCAAAATACGACGTTTCAAACGCTTGATTGTCGGCAACAGGCGCTTGACTTCAATCTTCCCTGTTTTTGCTTTTGCAGGTATAGTACTTTTGTCTTTGTTCACGCTTTTCTAGCCTTTCTTCGGTTAGGGTTGCTAGAAATTTTGTCTCTTTCTGTTACAGTACTTGATGCTTGAGAAATTTATTGAAAAGGGTACCTCATTTTCTGGTCAA
The DNA here is from genome assembly GCA_039655645.1 of Ammopiptanthus mongolicus. NCBI lineage: Eukaryota > Viridiplantae > Streptophyta > Magnoliopsida > Fabales > Fabaceae > Ammopiptanthus > Ammopiptanthus mongolicus. The sequence continues at coordinate 58,265,197 of CM077347.1, read as the reverse complement.
GCTCGGACTTTGAATATTTTTATACTTCATTCAAAAATACTTCTTCCGCCATCATAATGTTCTGTATTCTGAGTAGACATTTGATTAGCTTCACTGGACGCTTCTTGAATGAGTTAAGGCACTTGGTTATCCACAAGGCACATTGACAGGCCATTTTAACTCGTAGGGCCAGTTAGCGTATTATGCTTTTTTGACCCTGTTACTGGCCGCATTAGAATTCGATGTCTTCACGAAACTTGTATATAAGGATATTAGATTTAAGCGGACACTGGTTTCATACAATTCGGAAAACTACAGCCCAATATATGGCCATCCGACGCTATAAAGATATGACTGTCAGGAACAACATGACGTCACCAACTAACGGATGCCATGTGACAAAGACAGAGATCGATTTCGCTCTTGACCTCTGCATGAAAATTGCAGATATTTCTCTGGGCCTTCCATCGATACCAAGAACGATGCATTTGAACACCTAAAGCTCAAGAAATTGTTAGCAAACGCTTGCATGTTCTGATTGTCACGAACAGTATCACATCTCAAGCTTGAATAAAGAATTTCACTCAGATAAAGATTGATTCAGATCTTGACTTCTTCAGGAATCATGTAGGTATTTCTCTTATCTTTCTACCCAAACCAAGATCACTTAATTTGGATGAGCGTACCTTAAAATACGGCATTTCGAACGCTCTATTGTCGGCAACAGGCGCTTGACTTCAATCTTCGTTGTTTTTGGTTTTGTAACTTTTGTACTTTTGTCTTTGTTCCTGCTTTTCTAGTCTTTCTTCTGTTAAGATTGCTAAAAATTTTGTCTTCTTATGTTACAGTACTTGATGCTTCAGAACTTTAATGAAAAGGGTACCTTATTTTCTGGTCAAGCTTGGAATTTGAATATCTTAATAGTTCATTCAAAATTACATCTTTAGCCATCATAATGTTCTGTATTCCGAGTAGACGCTTGATTAGCTTCACTGGACGCTTCTTAAATGAGTTAAGGCGCATGGTTATAGATTGGGCACATTCACAAGGCTATTTAACTCGTAGCATTCCGACCAATTAGCGTACGATGCTTCTTTGACCCTGTTACAGGCCGAATTAGGATTCGATGTCTTCATGAAACTTGTATATATGGATATTTGTTTTAATCGGACATCGGTTTCATCCAATTCGGACAACTACAGCTCAATATATAGGCATCAGACCCTCCAAAGGTATGACTGTCAGGAATAACATCACGTCACCAAATTACGGATGCAATTTGACAAAGAT